>OX375880.1:104090300-104690300 GCA_947359465.1 Metellina segmentata
CAGCGAAGTCTTGTCTATGCGTTGGACGGACGTCCTAATTCTGACCGGAATGGTCGTCTGGTAGTAAATCTTTGTCTACCGAAAACTATAGGCCGCAAAGGATATGGCCTATCTGCCGCTAACAGCGAAGTCTTGTCTATGCGTTGGACGGACGTCCTAATTCTGACCGGGATGGTCGTCTGGTAGTAAATCTTTGTCTACCGAAAACTATAGGCCGCAAAGGATATGGCCTATCTGCCGCTAACAGCGAAGTCTTGTCTATGCGTTGGACGGACGTCCTAATTCTGACCGGGATGGTCGTCTGGTAGTAAATCTTTGTCTACCGAAAACTATAGGCCGCAAAGGATATGGCCTATCTGCCGCTAACAGCGAAGTCTTGTCTATGCGTTGGACGGACGTCCTAATTCTGACCGGAATGGTCGTCTGGTAGTAAATCTTTGTCTACCGAAAACTATAGGCCGCAAAGGATATGGCCTATCTGCCGCTAACAGCGAAGTCTTGTCTATGCGTTGGACGGACGTCCTAATTCTGACCGGAATGGTCGTCTGGTAGTAAATCTTTGTCTACCGAAAACTATAGGCCGCAAAGGATATGGCCTATCTGCCGCTAACAGCGAAGTCTTGTCTATGCGTTGGACGGACGTCCTAATTCTGACCGGAATGGTCGTCTGGTAGTAAATCTTTGTCTACCGAAAACTATAGGCCGCAAAGGATATGGCCTATCTGCCGCTAACAGCGAAGTCTTGTCTATGCGTTGGACGGACGTCCTAATTCTGACCGGAATGGTCGTCTGGTAGTAAATCTTTGTCTACCGAAAACTATAGGCCGCAAAGGATATGGCCTATCTGCCGCTAACAGCGAAGTCTTGTCTATGCGTTGGACGGACGTCCTAATTCTGACCGGAATGGTCGTCTGGTAGTAAATCTTTGTCTACCGAAAACTATAGGCCGCAAAGGATATGGCCTATCTGCCGCTAACAGCGAAGTCTTGTCTATGCGTTGGACGGACGTCCTAATTCTGACCGGAATGGTCGTCTGGTAGTAAATCTTTGTCTACCGAAAACTATAGGCCGCAAAGGATATGGCCTATCTGCCGCTAACAGCGAAGTCTTGTCTATGCGTTGGACGGACGTCCTAATTCTGACCGGGATGGTCGTCTGGTAGTAAATCTTTGTCTACCGAAAACTATAGGCCGAAAAGGATATCTGGCCTATCTGCCGCTAGCAGCGAAGTCTTGTCTATGCGTTGGACGGACGTCCTAATTCTGACCGGAATGGTCGTCTGGTAGTAAATCTTTGTCTACCGAAAACTATAGGTCGCAAAGGATATGGCCTATCTGCCGCTAACAGCGAAGTCTTGTCTATGCGTTGGACGGACGTCCTAATTCTGACCGGGATGGTCGTCTGGTAGTAAATCTTTGTCTACCGAAAACTATAGGCCGCAAAGGATCTGGCCTATCTGCCGCTAACAGCGAAGTCTTGTCTATGCGTTGGACGGACGTCCTAATTCTGACCGGGATGGTCGTCTGGTAGTAAATCTTTGTCTACCGAAAACTATAGGCTGCAAAGGATATGGCCTATCTGCCGCTAACAGCGAAGTCTTGTCTATGCGTTGGACGGACGTCCTAATTCTGACCGGGATGGTCGTCTGGTAGTAAATCTTTGTCTACCGAAAACTATAGGCCGCAAAGGATCTGGCCTATCTGCCGCTAGCAGCGAAGTCTTGTCTATGCGTTGGACGGACGTCCTAATTCTGACCGGGATGGTCGTCTGGTAGTAAATCTTTGTCTACCGAAAACTATAGGCCGCAAAGGATCTGGCCTATCTGCCGCTAACAGCGAAGTCTTGTCTATGCGTTGGACGGACGTCCTAATTCTGACCGGAATGGTCGTCTGGTAGTAAATCTTTGTCTACCGAAAACTATAGGCCGCAAAGGATATGGGCTATCTGCCGCTAACAGCGAAGTCTTGTCTATGCGTTGGACGGACGTCCTAATTCTGACCGGAATGGTCGTCTGGTAGTAAATCTTTGTCTACCGAAAACTATAGGCCGCAAAGGATATGGCCTATCTGCCGCTAACAGCGAAGTCTTGTCTATGCGTTGGACGGACGTCCTAATTCTGACCGGAATGGTCGTCTGGTAGTAAATCTTTGTCTACCGAAAACTATAGTCCGAAAAGGATATGGCCTATCTGCCGCTAACAGCGAAGTCTTGTCTATGCGTTGGACGGACGTCCTAATTCTGACCGGAATGGTCGTCTGGTAGTAAATCTTTGTCTACCGAAAACTATAGGCCGCAAAGGATATGGCCTATCTGCCGCTAACAGTGAAGTCTTGTCTATGCGTTGGACGGACGTCCTAATTCTGACCGGAATGGTCGTCTGGTAGTAAATCTTTGTCTACCGAAAACTATAGGCCGCAAAGGATATGGCCTATCTGCCGCTAACAGCGAAGTCTTGTCTATGCGTTGGACGGACGTCCTAATTCTGACCGGGATGGTCGTCTGGTAGTAAATCTTTGTCTACCGAAAACTATAGGCCGAAAAGGATATCTGGCCTATCTGCCGCTAGCAGCGAAGTCTTGTCTATGCGTTGGACGGACGTCCTAATTCTGACCGGAATGGTCGTCTGGTAGTAAATCTTTGTCTACCGAAAACTATAGGCCGCAAAGGATATGGCCTATCTGCCGCTAACAGCGAAGTCTTGTCTATGCGTTGGACGGACGTCCTAATTCTGACCGGGATGGTCGTCTGGTAGTAAATCTTTGTCTACCGAAAACTATAGGCCGCAAAGGATCTGGCCTATCTGCCGCTAACAGCGAAGTCTTGTCTATGCGTTGGACGGACGTCCTAATTCTGACCGGGATGGTCGTCTGGTAGTAAATCTTTGTCTACCGAAAACTATAGGCCGCAAAGGATATGGCCTATCTGCCGCTAACAGCGAAGTCTTGTCTATGCGTTGGACGGACGTCCTAATTCTGACCGGGATGGTCGTCTGGTAGTAAATCTTTGTCTACCGAAAACTATAGGCCGCAAAGGATCTGGCCTATCTGCCGCTAGCAGCGAAGTCTTGTCTATGCGTTGGACGGACGTCCTAATTCTGACCGGGATGGTCGTCTGGTAGTAAATCTTTGTCTACCGAAAACTATAGGCCGCAAAGGATCTGGCCTATCTGCCGCTAACAGCGAAGTCTTGTCTATGCGTTGGACGGACGTCCTAATTCTGACCGGGATGGTCGTCTGGTAGTAAATCTTTGTCTACCGAAAACTATAGGCCGAAAAGGATATCTGGCCTATCTGCCGCTAGCAGCGAAGTCTTGTCTATGCGTTGGACGGACGTCCTAATTCTGACCGGAATGGTCGTCTGGTAGTAAATCTTTGTCTACCGAAAACTATAGGCCGCAAAGGATATGGCCTATCTGCCGCTAACAGCGAAGTCTTGGCTATGCGTTGGACGGACGTCCTAATTCTGACCGGGATGGTCGTCTGGTAGTAAATCTTTGTCTACCGAAAACTATAGGCCGCAAAGGATATGGCCTATCTGCCGCTAACAGCGAAGTCTTGTCTATGCGTTGGACGGACGTCCTAATTCTGACCGGGATGGTCGTCTGGTAGTAAATCTTTGTCTACCGAAAACTATAGGCCGAAAAGGATATGGCCTATCTGCCGCTAACAGCGAAGTCTTGTCTATGCGTTGGACGGACGTCCTAATTCTGACCGGAATGGTCGTCTGGTAGTAAATCTTTGTCTACCGAAAACTATAGGCCGCAAAGGATATGGCCTATCTGCCGCTAACAGCGAAGTCTTGTCTATGCGTTGGACGGACGTCCTAATTCTGACCGGAATGGTCGTCTGGTAGTAAATCTTTGTCTACCGAAAACTATAGGCCGCAAAGGATATGGCCTATCTGCCGCTAACAGCGAAGTCTTGTCTATGCGTTGGACGGACGTCCTAATTCTGACCGGAATGGTCGTCTGGTAGTAAATCTTTGTCTACCGAAAACTATAGGCCGCAAAGGATATGGCCTATCTGCCGCTAACAGCGAAGTCTTGTCTATGCGTTGGACGGACGTCCTAATTCTGACCGGAATGGTCGTCTGGTAGTAAATCTTTGTCTACCGAAAACTATAGGCCGAAAAGGATATGGCCTATCTGCCGCTAACAGCGAAGTCTTGTCTATGCGTTGGACGGACGTCCTAATTCTGACCGGAATGGTCGTCTGGTAGTAAATCTTTGTCTACCGAAAACTATAGGCCGCAAAGGATATGGCCTATCTGCCGCTAACAGCGAAGTCTTGTCTATGCGTTGGACGGACGTCCTAATTCTGACCGGAATGGTCGTCTGGTAGTAAATCTTTGTCTACCGAAAACTATAGGCCGCAAAGGATATGGCCTATCTGCCGCTAACAGCGAAGTCTTGTCTATGCGTTGGACGGACGTCCTAATTCTGACCGGGATGGTCGTCTGGTAGTAAATCTTTGTCTACCGAAAACTATAGGCCGAAAAGGATATCTGGCCTATCTGCCGCTAGCAGCGAAGTCTTGTCTATGCGTTGGACGGACGTCCTAATTCTGACCGGAATGGTCGTCTGGTAGTAAATCTTTGTCTACCGAAAACTATAGGCCGCAAAGGATATGGCCTATCTGCCGCTAACAGCGAAGTCTTGGCTATGCGTTGGACGGACGTCCTAATTCTGACCGGGATGGTCGTCTGGTAGTAAATCTTTGTCTACCGAAAACTATAGGCCGCAAAGGATATGGCCTATCTGCCGCTAACAGCGAAGTCTTGTCTATGCGTTGGACGGACGTCCTAATTCTGACCGGGATGGTCGTCTGGTAGTAAATCTTTGTCTACCGAAAACTATAGGCCGAAAAGGATATGGCCTATCTGCCGCTAACAGCGAAGTCTTGTCTATGCGTTGGACGGACGTCCTAATTCTGACCGGAATGGTCGTCTGGTAGTAAATCTTTGTCTACCGAAAACTATAGGCCGCAAAGGATATGGCCTATCTGCCGCTAACAGCGAAGTCTTGTCTATGCGTTGGACGGACGTCCTAATTCTGACCGGAATGGTCGTCTGGTAGTAAATCTTTGTCTACCGAAAACTATAGGCCGCAAAGGATATGGCCTATCTGCCGCTAACAGCGAAGTCTTGTCTATGCGTTGGACGGACGTCCTAATTCTGACCGGAATGGTCGTCTGGTAGTAAATCTTTGTCTACCGAAAACTATAGGCCGCAAAGGATATGGCCTATCTGCCGCTAACAGCGAAGTCTTGTCTATGCGTTGGACGGACGTCCTAATTCTGACCGGAATGGTCGTCTGGTAGTAAATCTTTGTCTACCGAAAACTATAGGCCGAAAAGGATATGGCCTATCTGCCGCTAACAGCGAAGTCTTGTCTATGCGTTGGACGGACGTCCTAATTCTGACCGGAATGGTCGTCTGGTAGTAAATCTTTGTCTACCGAAAACTATAGGCCGCAAAGGATATGGCCTATCTGCCGCTAACAGCGAAGTCTTGTCTATGCGTTGGACGGACGTCCTAATTCTGACCGGGATGGTCGTCTGGTAGTAAATCTTTGTCTACCGAAAACTATAGGCCGCAAAGGATATGGCCTATCTGCCGCTAACAGCGAAGTCTTGTCTATGCGTTGGACGGACGTCCTAATTCTGACCGGGATGGTCGTCTGGTAGTAAATCTTTGTCTACCGAAAACTATAGGCCGAAAAGGATATCTGGCCTATCTGCCGCTAGCAGCGAAGTCTTGTCTATGCGTTGGACGGACGTCCTAATTCTGACCGGGATGGTCGTCTGGTAGTAAATCTTTGTCTACCGAAAACTATAGGCCGAAAAGGATATGGCCTATCTGCCGCTAACAGCGAAGTCTTGTCTATGCGTTGGACGGACGTCCTAATTCTGACCGGGATGGTCGTCTGGTAGTAAATCTTTGTCTACCGAAAACTATAGGCCGCAAAGGATCTGGCCTATCTGCCGCTAACAGCGAAGTCTTGTCTATGCGTTGGACGGACGTCCTAATTCTGACCGGGATGGTCGTCTGGTAGTAAATCTTTGTCTACCGAAAACTATAGGCCGCAAAGGATATGGCCTATCTGCCGCTAACAGCGAAGTCTTGTCTATGCGTTGGACGGACGTCCTAATTCTGACCGGAATGGTCGTCTGGTAGTAAATCTTTGTTTACCGAAAACTATAGGCCGCAAAGGATCTGGCCTATCTGCCGCTAACAGCGAAGTCTTGTCTATGCGTTGGACGGACGTCCTAATTCTGACCGGGATGGTCGTCTGGTAGTAAATCTTTGTCTACCGAAAACTATAGGCCGAAAAGGATATCTGGCCTATCTGCCGCTAGCAGCGAAGTCTTGTCTATGCGTTGGACGTACGTCCTAATTCTGACCGGGATGGTCGTCTGGTAGTAAATCTTTGTCTACCGAAAACTATAGGCCGCAAAGGATATGGCCTATCTGCCGCTAACAGCGAAGTCTTGTCTATGCGTTGGACGGACGTCCTAATTCTGACCGGGATGGTCGTCTGGTAGTAAATCTTTGTCTACCGAAAACTATAGGCCGAAAAGGATATCTGGCCTATCTGCCGCTAGCAGCGAAGTCTTGTCTATGCGTTGGACGGACGTCCTAATTCTGACCGGGATGGTCGTCTGGTAGTAAATCTTTGTCTACCGAAAACTATAGGCCGCAAAGGATCTGGCCTATCTGCCGCTAACAGCGAAGTCTTGTCTATGCGTTGGACGGACGTCCTAATTCTGACCGGGATGGTCGTCTGGTAGTAAATCTTTGTCTACCGAAAACTATAGGCCGCAAAGGATCTGGCCTATCTGCCGCTAACAGCGAAGTCTTGTCTATGCGTTGGACGGACGTCCTAATTCTGACCGGGATGGTCGTCTGGTAGTAAATCTTTGTCTACCGAAAACTATAGGCCGAAAAGGATATCTGGCCTATCTGCCGCTAGCAGCGAAGTCTTGTCTATGCGTTGGACGGACGTCCTAATTCTGACCGGGATGCATACTCGGAAACCCTCACGCTTTCAGCACCTCTTGGCGAGTTGGCGATAGAAATCGCTTTGAGAACCGAAGGCTGGGGAAATTGGCAATCCTTCTCAATTTCTCGAGCAACCCTACTACGTTGTAAAGAAGATCGCCATTTTTCTCTCGCTGAGTGCTATGATTTTCCGTATGATTTTCTTTTTGGATATTCTAAATATATGTTGACATTCTAGATAGTAATGTACAAATCTTTTTGCAATTCTTTATCTGTCTGTATTGTAACTACTTCGAAGAATTGGTTGATATAAGAAGCAGGCGACAAAAACGTACCCCCATGTAAACAAATTATATATGTTCACATTTATTTGAAATTTAGTCAATCAATTGCCTTTTGTTATGATTTTTACAATATAAAATGATCACTGACTCTAAAACTCGTCAAATAGAAAGAATTGATGAGAATGTATTTGTTTATTGTGGAACTTATTCGTCCTTATAACCTACACAGTGTTTGTATTTTCATAATATAGTTTCTTATGAATCAAATCTCTTGTTTGATCGTCTACCTAATATAATCTCGCCACTGTTTGTTGAGACAACTAGTAGTAAATATAAACTTAGTAAAA
Organism: Metellina segmentata; assembly: GCA_947359465.1. Lineage (NCBI taxonomy): Eukaryota > Metazoa > Arthropoda > Arachnida > Araneae > Tetragnathidae > Metellina > Metellina segmentata. Next base: position 104,097,931 of record OX375880.1, read on the forward strand.
GCAGTTATCAATATTAAGATTTAAGCAAAGTAATTTTTTGTAAACAAATACACTTCTCGATTTGTTTCACTCATTTGAGCGCAAGATAACAAAATTTAAATTGAAAAAAGATTCCATTTTGACTGTTTTCAATAGCTTTCTTTAAACAAAGTTTTTTCTATCTCATATCCTATAATTATAGCACTTGCATTTGGGCTGCTATGGAGGCAGAATTTTTTTACACGCATTCATAAAGGCAAAACAAAATGTGTAAGTTTTTTTTACATATATTTTATAATGTATTTAATATATATTTGCAGCTGAAGCAAAACATTTAGTTTTTTCCCGTCTAATAAATATTTTTATTTCAAGGACCTACATTATTCTGTATTTTAAATCGCTTTATGTATTATGTTGTTGTTTATTACCATTTTAAGCCTTAACGGTCATTAGTCACCTCTCACATAACAACAGTACTATGTCTCTGTGGTCGTAAGTCACCTCTCACGTGACGACAACAGTGCTTTGTCTCTGAAGTCGTGTCTCACCTAACAACATTACTTTGTCGCTGCAGTCAATATGTCACATGGGTGGTGACAAGACTGATCCTGTCAAAATTCGCTGTCTGTGAAATGTGGGCACAATTGCCTTGTCAATTAAAATTCTCAAGATCCTTATGAAGTTGTGGGAACTACGATGGAGTAGAGATACAATATGTAGAAGAATGCACAAGTTTTTTCCCACTCCAGATGTTAGTCAATACGTGTACCACCCCATAAAATCCCAGCTACTCGCAGGCCATAATTGCTTTCCGGAATACTTTTTTTTAAACTTTTTTTTCTTCAGAAACCAAGTTTCTGATCTGTGTCAGTGTGGAGAGATTGGCGACTCACCATTACATCTTCCACTGTAAACTCATGGAACACCTTAGGGGTGATCTCCTTTTCCTAAAAGAGGCTACCAAAACTTACTCGCAACACCCTCAGTGTCACCAGGCCCTCCTGGCCTTGGACAGATTTGTGACTGCCAAACTTATGCCTCGTTTACCCTAACTCTTCAAACCTCCCATTCTTCACAGCATAGGTAAGTTGGTAGGTATTTTGAGTAGTAGTGTGATGAACCGTTGACTGTTCATGGTTTTCACGTCTTTGTCCAAAAAAAATTCAAGGACTTTTCAGAACCAAAAATATTTTTTTCAAGGACCTAAAGTTTTTTATAGCGACCTAAAACAAAGCACGTGCAAAAATTGTCAATTTAAAAAAATGTGAAAAATATTTATTAAAAAAAAAAAACATTTTTTTGCTCCTTTTTAAACTACTGACAGTCAAAGAAAAGAGGAAAGGTTGTCATCAATTTTGGTTATAGTTTGGATTTTCTTTTATCGCAGAACCTGTGAACTTTTTTGCAAAGTGGGCTTCTCGTCTCAATGCTAACTATCAGGCTATTTGCACACATATCAATTTCGGTCGTGAGGTAAAATATCGTACGATAAATTCTTTGGTGGCACGAAGAAGAGTTTGGAAGCTTGCACATGGGTTCGATCGACACAATCTCCGTTTTCATTTTGCTCACGGCCACTACAGCAGATGGCTGTCGTGGTTTATTTTGTTTGCGAAACAAAACAAATCCAAAGTTTTGACTGCAGTGTTACGGCTTTTTTGTTCTCTGGTCACAATCGTTAAAGATAGTAAAAATTTCAACGGATTTGAAATCTGTTGAAAATTTTACAAGAATACCTTAAATGTGCTTTTCTGTAAATAAATAATTTTTCAATTGTAACTTTTATATTTTCTCAATACGAATTCGGCCACATTTGATGAATATATTCATTACGAACACAAAAAATGTCTATTAGAGGGGTTTTCTGTCTTCGCGATCATTAAAAATAGAGCAAACATTTTAACAGATTTGAAATCTGCGGAAAATTTTATACCAGATAGATTTCTCAGGTAGTTCGAATTTCATGCAAAGCCCGAATTGTGAGCGTGCTTGAAGAAACTTCTTCGTTTTACGAAAACGGATAATGCAGTATCCTAAACTGTTAAGTTTTCATTCTTGAACGTACGACGTCAATTGTATAATTTCTTTAATAAATTAAAAATGAAAAAAAAAACAGTTACCCCCTTCAAAAACCTTAATATTTTCTTTGTATTTCTTCATCAATCCCTGAGACAATTTTAAGAAATGTTCAAAGAGGCGGAACTCTTTCATGTTTGTATGCAAAAAAGCGATGGGATGACGCGTCAATGAAACATGGTGTATGACCTTGTGTGTTCATGTATACATCACCCATTATGGTTGTTCATATATATAAAACGTGGTGTCAAAACACGTAACACTTCAGAATGACGCTCAAATTGCGCACCTGCCGTGAAGGAAACTAGTTTGGACTCAAATTCCAATGCAATTAATTATGTACTAGTCCAAAAAAAAATCAAGGACTTTTTACCAAGTTTCGTAATTTTCAAGGGCCTCTAGTTAGGAAAACAAAATTCAAGGACCGTGGGAACCCAGCTGTTGGCTTGAGAAAGTCTTTGCTAGAGGCCCGCAAAGTAACGCGATGTATACTGTGCGGTTTCGGATGCAACATCGACAGCTAAACATCAATGTTGATAATACATCGCTCCCAAAACATCGATGTTCTTAAAATTCAGTGTATTTAAACTTTTTTACCCCATTTCATAACACTGGTTTAGCAACTAGTGATGCTACATCGGCTCCAATACATTAATGTTTTGAAAATATCGACATTGATGTCGCATCCCTACTTTTTAGACCCTTGGCCCCACTTTGGTCTAAAAGTAAGTTCAATTTGGCGATTATGAAAATTATGCTACTTGGTTATTTTTATAACCCCAAAGGGAAAAATTAAGACACAACATAATTTTGAATCATTTTTAAATAACGAGGCAACACCCAAGCTGGCACTCCAAACTTATACACCACGCTAATGTAAGAACACAATATATTTAACATGCACTAGCCCCCTTTCTACACAACGTTCTTTGGCAGGATTCGAACTCCCAACCCTCCGGTTGCTAGTCCGTTACTCTTCCAGCCGTGGCACCTGTTATAGTTGTAGTTTTTTAGGAGTTACATCAGATATGAGTTTTGTATGCCAAAAAATACATAATCAATGATTAAATTTATAATTTTTCACTGCTATGAGGTAAGATATCTCATGTAATTTTTCTTATTATGAACAGAAGAAAAGTTTTTTGTTTCATAATAAAATTACAATATTAATCTGAGTAATATTATTCGTTTAATTACTAAGTGTGCAATAATTTATTCACAAGACCTTTTAGGAGTTATAACATGCTACTGATTAGTCTAAAACCAACATTTTGATGAAATGTGGTATATCTAATGGTATTTTTAATTAATGTCTCTCTCTCTCCCACTGGAGCAACACAATGGGCTATTTGTGACGATCCTGGATCAACCCCAAAGGGAAAGATTAAGACAACATAATTTTGAATCATGGTCATATAGCGAGGCAACACAACAGATTTAACATGCACCAGCCCCCTTCTACATGACGGTCTTTGGCTGGATTCGAACTTCCAACCCTCTGGTTGCTCTTCCCACCACAGCACCTGTTATATTAGCATGATGCTGGTTTAATTAATTTTTCAAAAGGTCTATTCAAAAATTATTTTATCTAAAATTTTCATGTCCTGATCAGGACAGATGTTGAGTGAGTTAAATATATGGAGATAGCATGAGCACATTTTCTATAAGTTTCACAGAAGTCTACTTTGAACAAGTTTAGCTGACTCATGGTTCTAGATAAGCTTTGAATGTAAATCTGACTAAAGCCAATATTGCTAAAGTTGCAAGAATCAGAATGTATAGCTACAGAAAATTTTACGACTTGAAGATATTTACCAACCTAAATATTGGTTTACAATTTCTTCAGTTATTATGCAGGATGTTTACATAGGACATCATTTTGTTTTGGAATAACGTTTAAATAAAACATTTCTAATTTCATTGTGCACTCAATGAATGACATTATTCATTGAATTTAATATCAGTCAAATGACTGCCAGCACTGCATATTTAGTCTTTCATCCACATGATTTCTTAAGACCATTTTCCTCTACAGCTTTTACAGGGTTTGATTGTCATTTATTTAGGAAGCTGATCTAGGATAGCGAGTGTGAATCTTCAGCACATTTTAGCAAAATATTTAATCAAAATGAATTCTCTATGATGGAGACTTCTAGAAAATTGTAAAATTACTTTGGGTTACATCGTGTGCCTTCAAAACAAATATGTGTAAAAAAAATTTCAAAACACTGTTCTCTGCAAGATACGAAAAAGTCTGACCGACTTCTTACAGAAAGTTCCCAAGAAAACATTGATACTGTATGATATATAGTGTTATTGAAAAACAAGGGACCTCTGTTGACATTACACACAAGTAGGCTTTCTCCAAACACAATATGGGAAAAATTTGGATTTTCATCGAAGCTCTAAATGTTATTATGCATGCAATTCTCTTGGTCTATATTATATTCCACATATAAGTATAATTATTTCAGTTCTAAAGTTCAATTTAAATTACATTCCAAAACAGTTCAATCCAGAAAAAAATTACTAGGTTACCAATTCTCAATACTTGCATGTACCAGACAACATTGGCAATCTTGAATAATTATGAAAATCAGAACTAAATATAAATCTTTTAGTACAAATTGTAAGCAACAGTTAATGTATTCAGAATGATTTATTGAGACTGATTCTGACATTGCTAGATATTTTTGTAAACAAACACATGAAGGTAAACAAAAAGAAGTGTTTCAGTTACAGTGAATATATGCACTTCAATTCATTATAGAAGGTATTTTTTAATTGATGTTTTACAAGAAAAACAAAGAAACAAATAGTACATAAAAACTTTTATTTTCATTTCAATACACAATGAACTTTAAATATCAAGTAATTTAGTCATACATTACAAAAATTCATTTTTCTGTAAATATAATTAACCATACAAGACTCAAAAAGAAACTTTTTGCATGAAAATTTAACTTATGACCATAAAGTGTAGAATTATTCAAATTTAAGTATTTCCAATCTTAAATTTTTTTTTTTAATCTTGAAACTTTTTTTTTAAATAGAGAAAATGTTTATTTTTGTAAAAAATTGGGTAATTTAAAAAATTACTTAACATTTTGGCAATAACTGATTTGCAATAACTGCTATCACAAAAACACCCGCTTCAAGAAATAAAAACAAAACCACATTTTGATAATAGAAATTACAAAAACATAAATACAAGTAAGAGGGATAGTTAAAAATCTGAAGGATGAGGAACCTGAAAATATAAAGTGTGCACATCAGTACAATACAAATGAGATCACAAACTCACCTTTTCGAGTCAACTTAATGTACACCTAATTCTGTTTGGACGAGCACGAGTATCATCTTGTGCGAATGTTTCAACAGTTTTACGAACAAATTCAGTTATTAATTGTTGTGTTTTGGTTAGGCCATTATATAATTTATCTGTAAGAGGCTACCAAGAACTTCAGTTCACGTTGAAATTTCCCAGCGCATTTTTCATTAGGATCATGTTTGACAAAATGATTACCCAATTTTCAGGTCTGTTCCAGACATTCTTTTACTAAACCTGCATTTAGAACAAGATCATATTGTTCATTATCACTACATTCTGTGGGATTAGGAGTCTCAAAGCCAACCTCTTCTAATAATTCATCTTTGCTTACGGCTTTCTCGAATGATTCATAAATATCTTCAAATGATAGATCACTAAATCCTCCAGTTGCGTGTCATTGTAATGATGTTGGGAATACAGTCGTGTTAGTTACCAAATACAATTAGAACATTGTAGATACATACATTGGTAAATGAAAACATGCATTCCAAAACGCATACACTACATGTTATGCAATCTATTTGTGGGTGCAATATAACTGACTAACCACTGTATTGCCCGTGACAGTTCTTTTCATGGGGTCAGGTGTGACCACTGCTTGCTAACCCCCAGTAATTGCTACGAATACCCATGTAGTTTAACAGATGATACTACTATGCCACAAATAGAAAAAAAATATTTCGTAAAATTTGGGTAAATAAATTCAAACTGACTGGAGTAAATAGAGAATGAAATATTTATTTTGAATCTGAGTAAAAAAAAAAGTTTGTGCAAAAACAAAATTAGGTGTGCGTATACAAACAGGAAATGTTCGACGCAAAAAAATAAATACGCTCAGGGTAGTCACATGAATTGAACCTATGTCATCTACAGCTTGCAAGCTATTAACAATGAGAAACCCACTGAACCACCAGCAAGTTGCTTTCCCACTCCTTGTACTCAGTAATGATACTATTCCCTCTACACCTCACCTCCCCTTTCCGCTTGTGTATCAATAGAATAGCACAAAATCATTAGTACTACCCAAATTTTGTTCAACAGAGGTTTTGGAAAACCAAATCGACATATTACATTGTTTATTTCAACATACCTATATGAGAACTTAAGTCTGTTAGCACAAATGCACTTGTGATGGGTAATGCCTTCTATGAGGTACTCTCGATACACCCTTGACAATGTGGAGCAAGGTCTCAACTATGTCCAAAATGTTAAGCTTATGCGTTTAGCTTTAACTATCCTTCCACGTTCAAACTCGGTTAATTCTTGGCAGGTCGACATTCAAGAGTTTAACAGAGAGCACTGATAACTATCTGACTCTTTATACTCTTTTAATGCAATGTGAGCACTAGTAAATTTGCATACTGCTATCCCATGACTTTTAGCACATCAGTGTTCGGTGTATGGAAGTTATATAAAATTAATAATGCAAAAGTTTTGGTACAGGCATATGAGGGGTCAAAAAATAATACTTAATATAAGATTTTGCAAATGAAAGCACATAAAAAAATAGCTGCAGAGATTAGGAAAAAGCATGTGTTTCTAATTTGAATTAATGGGGTCGCACTGGCCCTGGAACTTTTTTAGGTATAATGCTTGAGTAAATATATTAAGTGAATCTTCACCCATCATATGAAGAAGAATGATTCAAAATTGCCCATTGGATTTATAGTCACATGGAATGTTTTAAACAAAACCTATGCTGATGAACAGGCTTGTGAGTGACATATGTTCAATGGCCCAAAAGGGAAAGAGTTGTCTTGTAATTATGATCCCTATCAAAAAAGGTTATGTAGTGCTTCAAAGGAAGGCTGATTTAATATTCAACTAACTTCAATAAAATAGCATGTCTCTTCTTCATAGTTATTTCATTTTCAATATTATTACACATAAAACAGAAAGGAAATCAAATCAAAATTCTTATTTAAATCACTGATTTTTAAAAATAATCACTTAATTTTAAATTTGCATTCCCTGTAACAATCTAAAAATCGAAAGAAATGGTCCGTTTTGATAGAATCAGATGTATTCAATTTGTGGACTTTCATATAATGTAATCTCAAAAACTAGATTACATCTAATTATAAATCAAAAATTAAAACTACTGATCGCAGAAAGAACAATCTCACTGCCTCTACTAAGATTACACTTCACAAATATAATTAAACGCAATAGCATAAAACAATTCAAAATCAAAGCTGAAACAAATTTTTCTTGCATCTCTAAAGCATCAAAAAAACACATTTGAAAATTGAAGGAGATTGGATGTATAACTGAAAAGTAAATACAATCTTTCAAAAGAATACGCCTAAAGACAAATTAACTTTTCCTAATCAAATTATTCCGCTTTCAATACAAAGACCGTTGAAAAACATGAGCTCCTCACACATTCTCATAAGCATAAACAAAACAGAATGCATTCAACATCAGAACAGCGCGCGATTTTTCAAACCGCCGACAGAACTAATACGCCTTCTAGCGGCAATTCCTCTAAGTTTTAACATTAGGATTATCGTAGTTGGCGATACAGGCATCTATCGCCAACTCGCCAAGAGGTGCTGAAAGCGTGAGGGTTTCCGAGTATGCGACCGGGATGGTCGTCTGGTAGTAAATTTTTGTCTACCGAAAACTATAGGCCGAAAAGATCTGGCCTATCTGCCGCTAGCAGCGAAGTCTTGTCTATGCGTTGGACGGACGTCCTAATTCTGACCGGGATGGTCGTCTGGTAGTAAATCTTTGTCTACCGAAAACTATAGGCCGAAAAGGATCTGGCCTATCTGCCAATACTGACTATTCGACTGATATGGTCAACAGGCCACAAGTGATTTGCGCCTGTCTGCCGCTAACGGCGAAGTCTGCCTCTGCTTGAGGTTTCCGGGTTTGCGCTTCCGAACGGGGCGTTAAGATCAGGACCGATCTCGAAGTTTTCACTTACAAATTTATCAATCGATGGTGTCAAAATCCTTTTCGGCTGGGCTTCGTCTGAGGCAAAGCTGTGCTTACCCCCACGTTTGATGACACGCTACCATGATCTCCTTTAGAGATGGTCATCAAGAGCCGTCGATCTTAGCAGTGGAAGGGGGGGGGGGCTCCACGAAGAGAATGTGGGTTGCCAAATGTTATGCCAGTACTGCTGAAAAGGCAATTTGTTTTTTAAAATTATTTGTTTTTTATGGAATTTCAGCTCTGATACTTCATTTATTTCGAGTCTTATTTTTGTTCTTTACGCAATATAAACGATTTCCGAATATTTGGGACAGACGATATTTTTCAAAGAACGGGAATAAAACGAAAACTCGAGTTTCTTTCGCTCTGAATTAATTCCGCATTTCTAAATTTTTTGCACTTTTTAATTATAACTTGTGGCAAAAGGTTTGACGAGATTTCAAGTAGTGGCCAAGCCTCGTGTCTTGATTTCATTTAAAAAGCAATTTCTAGTTATTTCGTATGGTTTTGAGTTATTTTTTCTACGTGAGACTTTTCTTATGCGGTCTTTATTCACCGCATAAAAAAAAATTTAATGTGTTGCGAAAAATATTTTTGATAGCTACTCGTGAAGTTTTGGAAGATTTTTTTTATGCGTTTTCTTTTATGCGGTTCCTATCCACCGCACAAAAACAGGTTTGAGTGTACTTGAATGAAAAAGGGTGACTCGTTACTTTGCATAGAGCAAGTGTTCTCAATCTTTTGTTGCATGTGGAACCCTTAACTTTACATATGTGTACCCCCATATAAGCATATGTATTGTACCTAAATGAAATATTTATTAATAGGTTAGCAAATGCTAATAATTAGACAATTCCTAAATGAAATATACTTATTTTTTGTTGGTAAAAGATATAATTTAACAATAATAATATAATATAAAACATGTAAATTACATGTTTTATATTATATTAAAAAACATGTAAAACATGTAATTATTTGAATGAAAAAGGGTGACTCGTTACTTTACATAGAGCAAGTGTTCTCAATCTTTTGTTGCATGTGGAACCCTTAACTTTGCATATGTGTACCCCCATATAAGCATATGTAATGTACCTAAATGAAATATTTATAAAAAGGTTAGCAAATGCTAATAATTAGACAATTCCTAAATGAAATATACTTATTTTTTGTTGGTAAAATATATAATTTAACAATAATAATATATTATAAAACATGTAAATTACAAATTTTGAAAATTTAATTGAAAAAAATAGGAACATATTTTTACTTGTTGTGACAGAAATTGTAAAAAAATTTCTAGATATCATTTCAAGCAACATATATAAATTTATTCCTAAGGCTATTAAATAGGACACATTTAAATAGGCCCTACTAATGTTATCCTTGTCGCTGATTTGATATTAGCATATCAATATCAGGCCCCAACTTTGTGAGCCAGACGATCACCTCTTTTTACTACAGTGTATATCAAGTAGATTATGATACTTTGTTAACAACTGTGTTACTCGATGTAAGCCACATTCCACAATATACAATAATGGGAAAACAGTGACATACATTTTAGCTTTCTCACATAAAAGCGGATATTTACATGCAATATCACAATTCTTCCTTACATCCATACCTTAATTCATCAAGTTCCTCTTGTAAATCAATTTCAACATCAGCAACACTTACCTCAAATGCCACTGGGGTGGTTATTTCTAGTAGGTCCTTAAACAGAACTAGCATGTCTTTATATTTTTTTTAGTGATCAGCACACACAACACAATCCTTATCTTTTAAATCACTGCTAACTTAAACAAGGTTTGGAAACTTGTCAAACGCGATATAAAGTCAGCAATTTGAATTTTAATGCAATACATTAATGGCTTCTTTGCTAGATATTAAATCTCAATTATGTGCCCTTGCTCCAGCTTAATAAGAGAATTCAGTTTTTCAAACACATCTGAGCAGTAAAATGTCTGTTTCATAGCAATCAACATTTTTCCAATCTCTTTTTCGTTTAGAAATGATACAATACCGTCCCTTAGGGCGACGAAGACAATTACCTTTAGACAACCATCCCCATCTCTGTATGCAGTGCAAGATAATCAAATCCTTCATTTTCATCCTAAAATTTGCGAAAGAGACGATTTTGAAGAGCATTAACCTTAAGGAGGTTGAGAATTTTTATTACAAGAGTTGAGGCTTCATGACTCAATATTTTTCAGGACTGAATATATATCCACTCAATATTTTCGCCACCAAATGTTGGCGGTGAATTAAGCAATGTATGCAAAATACTTTTGGCAATGCATTTTTTTAAGTGAATTATAAACCCTCTATAGCTACTGACCATGAAAGCAGTGCCATCAATATCAAGCCAATAAATTTTTTTGAACAGAATATTTTTTTTCTCTAAAATAACACTGGACTTCTTAAATATTGTTTCACCTTTAGTATCTGTTTTGAAAAAGCTTGCAGAAAGCATAAGGCAAGATGGCTATGTGGCTTTCCAGATTTTTCTATTATTTTGCTGATTTTATTTTTGTCACTAAAACTTTCCTTGTGTGTGTAGTATGTCCCTGACGTTGTGTTTGGAGTAGCTTTGCGAAATACGGTTATTAAACTGAATACAACCGATTTCAGAATCAACAAAAGATTTTTGAGGTCTTAGTCTCGTGCTGCCATCTATGGCATATGGCCAATAACTAAATCATACTTAGCAATATTCCGGGCTTCAATTCAGCATCTAGAAAATGTTTTATACAAATCAGTATTTTGATTCGAAAACTGTTTTCCCTTTTTCTTCACATATCAGATTGCCAATTTCAGACTATTTCGCTGCATACTGGTTGTTGTCATTATAACTTCTCGACCAAGTCTAAAGTGGTGCTGCCATCTATTGCTTACAGTTAGAACCACAATATGAATTATTACTTTTACAGCAATTGTTCTGTGTTTAACTTTGTTTTCACTACACCTGCTGTCAACGATAAATATCGACACATAATCACACCGCGATTGTAAAAGGTACAAACTAAATTTTGGTTCTAGTTATCTCCAATAGATGGCAGTACTACTTAGTGTCATTGTTAAGACGCAATTGAGTAAAAGTTGTTTGGGTCATAACTGTGGGGTTGAAAAGGTAAACAATCTGCCACGTTTCAAACTCGAATTCTATTCTTTAAGTACCAGATATAAATGAATTGAACACGAGTTGGTGACAGAAATCTCTTGGCGATACATGCATGTTTTTGCGTATGAAATTGCATTCCTATAGCGAGCTTAGTAACCGTTCTAGAAATGGACCGTTCTTATGCGTTCTTAGAAAATGTTTCCTCCATTTTAAGGTATCGAAAGAACTTTACATTTGTCAAGACATTGGTAACATTGTCTAAAACAAACCCTCCACATAGTAAATATAATTTGTTGTTTTTTTTCAAACTATATCTATATCTATACATATCCAAATAAACATGGCGAATACAACGATTATAATAAAAGGGATTCTGTACTTAGATCAATTAGTTTTATGGTGGCGATTACGATACGGTAAATGCGATGCGATAATATTTTGAGAAAAGGAAATGCAATGAAGTTACAAATGCAACTTTATTGAATGAGATGTACAAAATGCTACACGGACTACGTACATTCTGCTAGTGCGATATATGTTACAATATTAGTTGTTGTCTACTAGTGGCTATTTATTCTAGTATGAATGAACATCGATAGATGACAAAACATGAATTCTAATACGATCAAGAACATGAAATATTGGGTGCGATTACAGAAAAGAACATTAATTAAATACAATTATTTTATAATGCGGAATGAGGTGTTAACTAGTATGATTGCAGTAATTCTAATAGAATGTAGTCTAATCACTAAATACAGGACGAGGACTGAGCGCAACTTTTTGAAAATCTATAATAATATCTAGGCTTTCAATTCGTATAAAAATTGTATTTCTTGTTTTGAGTCATCTTTGAAATGAAGTTGTGACAAGACGCAAGACCTTCCCTCCCCATCTCTTGAGACCAGTACGAAATGAGATGGTGGGCCCCAGTACTGATGTGTGAGGGGTCCTTCACAAAATAAAACTATTATATCAAGCTTATCTTGCATGAGTGTATAAAATGTATCGTATTTTCTCCTTATATTCATAATTATAAACACAATGAAAGGTTCAATGAGCACAATGAAAGATTTGCATTCATTTATAATCCAGGCTGTCCAACCTACCCAAAAGGCTCAAGGTTCGCTCAAGGAGCTGAACGGGACAACAAATACCATGTTTGGTTGAGTTTTTATGGAGGAAGGGCCATACATGACCAAGCATTATTACCAAGGACTATATATAGCATAACAAATTAAAATTACACAAAACATACCCCACAACTTCAAACAATGAACTAGCAACAGCACATAGTTTCATGAGAGGACTTTTCAGTTATTGCTCCGATGACACCCCAATTCCGGAACCTAATGCTTGTACTAGTCTAGGCTCCCAGCTAAGAGAATCCCTCTACCATGATTGGGATGAGTACCCAATACTGAGTGAAAGAGAGGTCTTGGGACATATTCTTGAGTCAGATGTCGACGAGAGTATTTGAACAACTCTGAAGATGACAACTATTTTACTGCTGTAAAGCTGTTCTACAGGATGATAATCGATAGTTTGAAGTGCAGCAAAAATTGTAAGGCAGGTGAACATATGACGAGGTCTGAGTTCACCTCCTTTCCTCCCATACAGTTGTTACAATTTCTGTATGTTCTGGTTCTATCACAGTTCATTTTCATTCCTTTATAAAGTTCTGTTCTCAAGCTGGATTTTGTTGTAGTGGTTTTTCTATGGGTGTTTACTTTACCAATTTATTGTTTTAATTTATAATTTTTTGTAAAAGTTTGAATTTTACCAAAGTATTAATATCAGTGAGAGATATTGGAGTTCGTTCAGTATTTAATTATCAAGCTTCCTTTGCCAATTGGTCTGCATCTTCATTTCCTTCAGAGGGTTGTACTCTAGCGGGAGTTTCGGAGCGGGTGTTCTCTAACTCCGGAATGACGATCTTGCTGAATAGCTGGCAGTTTTCTGAACGTACTTGAAGGTGTGGCTATCGAGGTAGTAGGATCCGATCCGAAGGTCTGGTGAGGTTATGTGACGAAAGTACTTATGCACATGTGCAAGAATCCACCGAATAGTGCACCTTTTCTCCAAGCGTACCAGTTTGTCCAGAAGCGAATGGACATCGTAGGCAGATATTCAGTTGCCGTTTGCTATTGCTTCTAAGGTAGATCTGGAAACGCTAAAGTTAATTCCCACGGTTTGCTGTGTTGATGAGAGATTTAAGTAAGTTGGTCTGGAAGGACATATTTGTACTATAATGTGTAGTCTGTTTCTTACACATAAATGCTATTTTTATTACTTTTTAAAATTTCACTAATAAATAAAGAGGTCAAGCGGATAGAGAAGAATGTGAAAAACATAGACATCTCTCCTCAAACTAATCCAAAAAATTATTTTTGAAAAATGTTTTAGAAAAGGGAGAAAACTGTTAAAAAGGGACTTAACAAGTAGATTTTATGGATTAGAACTATCCATGAATATGTGCTAAAGCCGCTAGGCAAAACATGATGAGGAAAACAACAATTAACTATTGATGTTATTGAATAATTCATTGCTTTTAGGTTTCTTGAATTTGTGTTTTTTTATAAAGATAAGACAAGATAAAATTTTTTAAGAAATTAGTTTGTAATCGAGATTCGAATTGTGGGTTCGAGCCCTGTGATACAGCTCGATTTTGAGCTCATAACATGAAGATGTTTAACTCCAGAATAAACATATCTTAACGCTAAGACTACGGGACTGAGATTGTGAACGAAGAGAGTCTGAGAAGTATTGTACTTACAATGAGAGTGAGATAACACTATTCAAATTAGAGGGTTCAAAGGGAATATGAGGAAAGGAAACGAAAGGCGAAATTAATATAATACCACATAAATTGTATTAGAGTAAAAAAGAAAGCTTTAAAGCATCTCTTATTCATTAATGTAAGTTAGACATTGAGAATTAGGCATATTTATTTTAGTTTCATGAGGGGGGCCTTTGATTTATTTTTTATTCTGATGCTACGATCATTGACGGACTGACTCAAATGATCGGTTTAAGGGGGTCCGGGACACATAAGAAAATTTTTTTTATTAATTAATTTTGAATTTTGAATTTTTTTGTACTGATTACCCATCTAACTAATAAGAGAAATCACAACACTAAATTGTCACAAAAGTTTTTTAAACATTTTAAATTAAAATTTTTTGAAAAAAAGAGGGGTCAATTTAAATTGCTAAGGCTCAAAATATTCTTGGTCAATTTTCAAAATTCTTGCAGTAAATTATTCACAAATTTATAAACTTTAATTTTGATTCAACAATTTAAAAAACATTAATTTAATAAAAAATAAAAAATATTTGAATGAAAATTTTTGAAAATTTTAAGGAACTTTTTTTTTTAAAGTTATATTTTTTTAAAAGTAAATATTTGTTTCATATTTGCTGAATCAAAATTAAAGTATAATATTTGAAAAAGATATATTCCAAATTTCAACCGTTAAACTTTATCGGTTTTCGACTTATAGCAATTTGAATACAGGAAATCTTGAAAAAAAGTATCATGGAGAAAAACGCATTTAAAGTTTTAAAGACAGATGTTGTTGCCATGACAACAACTGTCAAGAGTGTCAGATTTTCAAAACAACGCACCACAAAAATTATTATATCTCTAGTTCTAATTAAGATAGAAACATGATTTAAACGTCATTTTAAGCAAAAAAAACATAGAGAATTTCTTAAAATCATAAAAATAATTTCGAAAATTTGACGATTTTTGTGTCCCGGACCCCCTTAAGGTGTATGTATATACTAGAATAATTTTTTGTTTTCAATTTTGACTTTAAAAATCTATTTTATTTTACACAAATAATTAGTGTATTCTTAAAATCATTTCAGGGAGAAAAAATAAAACTGTGTAAATAATTAATTATCTAATTAAGATATAATTAACAAATTAGCATGTTTTTGGAAGATGATATCCCAAATTCTAATTTTGTGCTAAAAGACGATTCCTGTTGGAAATTATTTCCATAAAATTCTTCATGTTTTGAACTTCTATCAAGCTGTTACAAAAAATAGTTTAGTTTTTTTCAATTTTTTAATCAATACATTTTTTCAGAAATTTTAACACTTAAAAATCAATTAAAAATCTATTTCGTCACTGAATATTCTGATTGAGGTTCAAAACACTTACTGTACTTAAATCATAATGATGCAAACATAATTATAATAGGGGAGTTCATTGTGGAGTTATCACGTTTTGAACAAAGCATCCTATTGCAAAAACGCAGTTCTTCAGAAATCAAGTCTAAAATTTTAAAAACATGGCTTTTCACTCTAACAGTACCAAACGAAAACCCTTGTAACAAAACAAATTATTTCGAATGTTTGCAAGATCTTGGCATTGTTTGAATGCTAAGAAATTCGGAAATATTTGCCATTAATAAAAAAATATTGATATTCTGGTCGATTTTCGTGATTTATAGTGTATGTATACATACACCTGAAGAAAATGTAGGCACCTAACCAGGTATCAACTACGCCTGGCTTTATTGTTAAAAGTAAAATATGCAATTTTAAACAATTTGACCCCGTACAAATTAGGCTATGAATTTAACAGCATTAACTCAAGGAAATAAAACCAACGATCACCTTGTGAAAAACAAATTTCATTTGTTTTAATAAAATATAGTGATTCAGTATCAGCTAAAGACATTACGAAATTGATTCAAGTTAGATTTTAAGACTTAAGAAATGGTATATTTGTGAAATGGAAATTATTTCTACCGAACTGTCATAATCTAGACTTTTGTATTGAAGGTGTGCGCCCTTTCATGACCTTTTTTGTCAATAAGGTCGTGATTCTCACATAACTACTGTTTTTTCTGGAAAGGGCCTCTAGTTTTCTTTCGTCGTTTGACCAATCAATTGAGCCAAGACCAGCTTGAGCCGCGGTAGCTCAGTCAGTAGAGCGTCGGGCTCGCATCAGAAGGGTTGTGGGTTCTGTCCTCGGCGGAGCCTACAATTCTGATGATTTCGAGATCGGCGCTTCGACCTGGCAAAAGACCGTCGTGTTCACTAATGGTGACTGGGGCACGTTAAATAGGTCGTGGTCACAATGTCCCCCATGTTCCCATACCAAATCAATACCTCTGGGGGTACCTGATCAGGGGGTTATCAGCCTCTGATTGGGATCTAAATTACGATATGTGTGAGTGAATGGATGTATGAAAGGGACCTTCCTGTAAAACGGATGTGTCATGTATGTCGAGCAAAATCGGACTTCCTCCCAATGGGGCTCAGTAACATGGAAGGCGCACCCCCCTCGCCTCTTGCCGTCTTCGACGGGCCTGGCACTCCTCTGGTCTGCCAGTGTATAGGCATAAGAAACAACAACAAGACCAGCTTGTTGCTTTCAACTGCAACAGAAAACTAATTTCTTAGTCGTATTATGATACACAAAGTAGATTTCCCTCCAGCAGTGTGCTCTTTTTTGAATGGAAAACATTTAAATTTCTGTATGAAATAAATTGTTTTTGTTTGCCATATTTTTCTTTTACTGAAGGCCGAACCGATCTCTCAGTAATTTCCCGATAGGACTGCTAGTAGCTTACTAGGGCCTATCATCCAGCATGGTACTAGACTAGTCTCAGTGATCCCCAATAAAATCGACGGCCACAAGAAAGAAAACGCAGCAGTAAAAGTTCGCGAAAGAAAACATTGGTTTCCTCAAAATAGCAACAACACAGCAATAAAGATAAAAAACACAGCATATTGCTTCAGCTCTGTTTACTTAAACTGAGACGCTGCCCTTGCCCTGGAAGCACTCTCCTGTATCAAATCCGCAACCTGTTGATGGCCACTCTCCCCGCGGAATTGCGAGATTCGCCTGCGGTGGTCGGGACGAAAACAGACGACGAAGAAAACGCTGACTGCTCCGTACAAACCACGTGATCGTGTCACTTTACGGGACCCGGAACTTACGTCATGGGTCTGTGTGACGTGCCGCTGAGCCCGTTCACTAATTACCAAGCAAGGGTAAGAGGAAGTCTTTCTTCTACACTGAGGCAGTGAAAGAGTGACCGTTCATTAGAATAAAGGATGATTGACTGCAGTGTGTGACGGGGTGCAGGTCGGTGAGTATTCTCCCTTTTGTTTCACTTGCAGATGTCAAATGACTTGATCTTACTACACTGGCGCTGCGAAGAAATCAAGAGTTTACGTTTCATTTCAAATGTCAAAGATTTGAGAATTTGACTTGCGTTCAGTTTGAGAATTTGAAGGTACCATGCCACAAATAAGCTTTTTTCGAAACAATTTATGAGTGTAACCGAAATTAAATCTGTTTCATATCTGGCGCCCCTTTACTTTTTCAATTTTAAGGTTTTCCAAAAAATAGGTTTTTGACGAATCTGACTTAAAAAACAGATAAAATGGTGATTAATATATGCCACAAAAATAAAAAGTACCAACTCTTATCTCCGAATTAGTTTATTTTTAATCTGTTTGAAACAATCTTGATGGTGCTGCAGTAGCGCTGCAAAGAGATCCAGTTCGCAATTCATATTTTATGCTTTATGAATATCTGGACATGAGACTTTTACTTACATTCTATTTAAATATTTGAAGGGCACTAAGCCAAAAATCTATTCATAATTTTAACCTATTCATCTCAAGGCAATCTAATTTTAAAATTTTTGTCGATTTGACAAGTGAAATAGGTGCAACTTTGATTGAAAAACAACAAAATAACAGATGTGACCAACTCCTGGTTCCAAATAGCCGTCATGGCACAGTGTGTATGTCACTGCGCTAGCAACCTACGAGTTGTCGGTGGCTTAGGTTCGATTCCTCTCTAGGTGTGTTTCTCTTCTGTGACAGTAAAACTATCCTTGTGTGTGTCCATCACTTGGTTTTGGCTGTTATGTCTGGCGTAGCATCGCCAAATATGGCCCTTGCGCTATGAAAACCCAGCCAACCAAATGACTAGTTGTGTGTTGCTCCAATGCGACAAAAATCCGATTACCAACCAACCCTCTCGCTCCAAATTAGTTGTTGAAAAGACTTTTCGAAATAATGTAATTCTGATTATTTTGTAATCAAAAAATAGTACTCAGAACTATCGGTTGTTAAAAATACATGTCGCTTCAAATTCTATGTGAACATACGTGTCAAAAGTTTCAAACGAGAACGTTGAAATGAAATAAATCTTACACGATTTTAATCGCATCACTATTCATTAGTGACATTATTGCGGCACGCAGGCTGAAAATCGTTGATGTAACATATCACCTTATATGAATACGCTTTGCATATAGCAAAAATTTAGTTTTATATTATGGGTGCTTTGTGGTTTATCTGCATCTTCAGGCATTCCGTGCCAAGGGCGCACCCAGATATCAATCTGGAAGGGGCAACATTTTTTTATCGCCAGCTCTTCTTTTGGGGTGATTTTAAAATTTCTTTGAAATGCAAAGTTCTTAGAGTGTGTTCCCAAGAGACTAGATTTGGAATGTGTTGACCAGAGACTTGTTTCAGAGTGTTGCCTAAAGACTAGTTTCGGAATGTTTCCCAAAGACTAGTTTCAGTCTTATTTCCTAGAAACTAGTTTCAGAGTACATTACCGAGAGACTAGATTTAGAATATGTTGTTCAGAGACTGGTTTCAGAGTTTGTTACCCAGAGACTAGATTTAGAATGTGTTGCCCAGAGATTAGTTTCAAGAGTGTTTCCTACAGACTAGTTTCGGAGTGTTTCCCAAAGACTAGTTTCAGTCTTATTTCCTAGAGACTAGTTTCAGATTATGTTAGGTAGAGACTAGATTCAGAATGTATTGTTCATAGACTAGTTTTAGAGAGTGTTACCTAGAGACTAGATTTAGAATGTGTTGCCCAGAGATTAGTTTCAGAGTGTTTAGCTAACTAGTTTCAGAATGAGTTAAATAGCTTGTTTCAGAAAGAGTGTTGCCCAGAGACTAGGTTCAGAGTATTACGTAGACTAGTTTCATAGTATGTTTTCTAGATACTCGCTTCAGAGCATGTTACCAAGAGATTAGGTTCAGAGCGTGTTATATTGAGACTGGATTTATAATATGTTACCTACAGACTACTTTCAGTGTGTTACATAGAGACTAGTTTCGGAGTGCGTTGTCTACATGCTATTTTTATAGTGTGTTACCAAGAGACTGGATTTTGAATGTGTTACTCAGAGACAAGTTTCGAGTAATTTCAGAGTGTGTTAGCGAGATACTACTTTCAGAGCGTGTTGCTCAGGGGGTTGGTTTCGGAGTGTGTTACCTAGAGACTAGTTTTAGAGTGTGCTTGAATAGACTAGATTAAGAATGTGCTGCTCAGTGACTAATTTTGGAGTGTGTTAACCTAGAGACTAGTTTTAAAGTGACTACACTAAGACTAATTTGAGCTGTATTGAAGGGAAAAGGTACCAACATTTTTCTGAACAGTTTTAAAATTTCCAGTTATTTTTTCCAACCCCGGTAAATAAGAAGTAGAGCACTTTTGTTAATGGGCTCTGATAGCAATGAATAAATATTAGTTGACTGATTGGAGTACCATATCAAAACACCCTTACATATCATATTTAAAAAAGCAATAATTGAATTAAAATATATATATTTTTTGCTTTTTATACTATCTGAGGGGGGGGGGGCTTAAGCCCTCTCTGTTGGTGTTCTCCTTTCCCGAACCTCGTCATCATAACATTAAACAATAGAATATTCTCGTACTTTAGCAGTCTTGATTTTCGAAGTAAATTCATCTGCACAGCCTTAACCATTTCATAGACGAGCGTAGTATGGTTAACCCAAGATCAAACCTGATACTGTTTAGATAATTTTATGTCAAATTTAATTTGTAGCATAGAAATATAATTGTTTTCGTTGAAGAAGACGGCGGGGAACGGAATATAACTGTACCATGGTTTTAGAGCCATATTTATATGTGCCATCAGGAAACATTTCAACGAAAATTTTAAAAGTATTTTTTAAAACCTAAGCATGGTGAATTTAGTTAGCCGTTCCGCTCATTTCGAATACTTATATGACCGCTTTAGCAGTTTTTATTTTCCTAGAAAATTTATTTGCACAGCTGCAACCATTTCACAAATGATCGTTGTATGGTTGAACACCTTTCTAACTGAACCTATTTTTGTACTAGAACGAACATGATGTAGTTTATATATAGATAATTTGATGTCATGTTATTTGTAGCACAGAAATATAATTATTTTCGTTGGAGAAGACGACCGTATGTGATATATTTCTGCACCATGGTTTTACAGCCAATATCTATGATATATGTGCCATCAGGAAAGATATTGTGTTTAACGCAAATTTAAAAAAATATTTTATTAAAACCAAAACATTGAGAATTTTGTTGGCCCTTCCACTAATTTAGAATACTTATGACAACTAGGAACAAAGGATTTAAGTTATATTCATTTGCTAACTAGTTACTAAATACAGTCTTCTGCGTTAATACAGCCCGTGTGTTACCTCGACGTCATTTCAACTTTTCAACCTCTGCTTAAAAAAAGGTATTGCGGAAATAAGATATAGTCGCAACGAACTAATTTCTAATTGTAGTATACTTTTTAAGGATATCATAAACGAATGTTTAAAATATTGTGAAATATAAATCACTTACAAAATTTTGTCAACAATATTGTATCGGAGTACGAAAATCACTTTACAACGATTGTGTTCCCAAAATGTTTGTAATGGCCCAACAAATTTCCTAGTAAATATTCAAATTTTGTCTCTCGAAACTCATTTTATTTCTCTTTATGCAAATATGTGAGATGGTTACATTTGTCATAAATACGTAATTATTCTTTCATATCATTAGAAAATTATTCATTAACCACCTGAGGAGTTAACTCGCACAATTTCACCCAACAATCTGCAGCCTTTTTCCTGCATGACTTCTAACTAATTGTGACCTTCTTGACCAAAACAATCTTCACAAAATATTTTCTATTCTAAAGAAAGGAGTAATAAATTTTTTCCAAACTATTCTTTAATAAGAAATTCGTTAGGAATATTCTATAATAGTAAATTCGTTAGGAATCTTCTATAATAGGAAATTCGTTAGGAATATTCTATAATATGAAATTCGTTAGGAATATTCTATACTAGGAAATTCGTTAGCAAAATATCATTAGAATATAAATATTCTATACTAGGAAATTCGTTAGTAAAATATCGTTAGAATATAAATATTATATAGTAGGAAATTCGTTAGGAATATTCTATAATAGGAAATTCGTTAGGAATATTCTATAATAGAAAATTCGTTAGTAAAATATCGTTAAAATATAAATATTCTATAGTAGGAAATTCGTTAGGAATATTCTATAACAAGAATTTTGTTAGAATAGAATCTTTCCAAAATGTTCTATTCTAACGAAAAGAACATTCGAATTTTTTGAAAAAATTCTATTCCAAGGAAAGGACCAATAAAAATTTTCAAAAGGATTCTGTTATAAGGAAAAGACCTGTAAAATATGTGTACTTGTTGAAATAATCTATGGATTCCATTAACCAAAATATGTAGTTATTTGGTGATTGAATGTGTTGTGGGACAAAAGCAACTCACTGTTCGGAAATCTCGGTGTCAGAAAGTTAACAAAGTTTCAATTTAATTAACTTTATTTAGGTATTTGGAATTATTTTAATTAACATCCCACTGGAGCAACACAAAGAGCTGATTACTTTGCTTATTAAATGTTAGTGCGTTTATAAAACGTTAGTTAACTTTATTTATAAAATGTTAGTTAAAGTGGAGATGCGTTAATAATATTTAATTTCTAATAGGATATTAAAATAAGGAATCAACATTTCCAAATGGCCATTTGGCCCCGCTGGCCATTCTGGCTTCTCCACTGTAAGTGAAATTCAGAGCGTTTCTTTTTTAAACTGATTATCAAACAAAGAGCAACGTGATTTTGAAAAACAGAATGAAAATGGCTTTGTGAAGCAGGATAGTAACTGTTGATGATTGAATTAACTAAAATTAAATAGAAATAAAAGGCGTGTGCAAAATGTATTTTGAAAAAATGAACAATTGCTATTCTTTATTTACCTTGACCTTAAAATGCTAGAAAAATAGTTTTTTTTTTTTCTTTTTTTTTTCCCCAAAAAAATAAAATTAAGGATTTTTTTTTTTTTTTTTTTGGGGGGGGGTGATCTTGGACCGTCATCATTAGTCCTTTGTGTTTCTCCAGTACGAAGTTAATTAAATACCTATATTCCTACCTAAATTAAATTAAATTACTCTAGTTCATTGTATCAGCCCCTAATAATATATTTAAGGAAGATAATTTATGAGTAATTATTTTTCAAGCAAAATATTTTACATATATTTCAAGGCTTAAAAATCGACAAATCGCAAAGTTGTTATTAATGATGTACTGGTATATTTCCTTCACTGGAAGCGGGTATTTTTGATCAGGATGAGTATGCTCTTTTAGCAAATCTGCAGATGTAGAATATGTAGATGCTGTTCGAATATTTATTGTCGATGAAAACAACAACAGGAAATCCTTACATCTATTTATTGTTTTAGCTAACGGAATTTTATAGCCCTCTCAACGAGCTCGAGATAACCGTGTCGCATTTTAACCGAATAAAGAGGAACTTTATCCTAAAAGATATTTTTGCGTTCGGTATCAGATGAAAGGTCAGTGATCTTTTCTTTTCCTCGTTCTGTCAAATTGTTGGCAAAGTGCCTCGATCACAAAACTAATCCCCGGTCTAGTCGTCAGTCAGATTTTCCGGAAAAGTAAAAACCTGTGACTGTCTTCTCTCTTCCAAGCTGTGGCACCGGAGGATCACGGTTTTGAACCCAACCAAACGCAGCCGTGTACAAAGAGAGCTGATGCACGTTAAATCTGTCGTGGCCTCAAATGTCACTTTGGCGTGGTGTGGAGATTTTTGAGAGTGGGGTACCCGCTCAGGTGTGACCTCGTCTGACAGTGGTTCAAAAGAACGTGTTGTCTTCGGATCTTTTGCTTCGGGTAAGATCCTGGACCGTTGCCAATAACCCAATGTGACGTTATCCTTTTGAATGCGGCTGTAGTAATTTTTGGTAATTTTTAATTAACGTCGTACCAGAGCAACACAACGGGCTATTGGGCTATTGACGATGCTCCGGGATCAATCCCTTAAGGAAAAGCGCCGAAGACACCAGCAACTTACGAATGCCTCATAAGTTCAGTTTCGGTAAAAATGATGAACTTCGGGCGTAGTCTTGCACTCAGATAGCAGATATCCAATTCAATATCGCGTTGAGTAGTTTGTTTCGTGGTATTATGGCGCAATGGTAATATTTTAACTCTGCTGCACCAGACACACGCCATGCAATCTATATATATATAATTCTCTTACGTGGCACGCAAAAAAGACGTTATTTGTTTTCGCGTTTTGGCAACATTGTACGATTCTTTGTTTATACCAAAGCCTCGCGCTTCAATTGAATTTACAGCGTTATCGGATGAAATTTTATTGAAAAAAAAATGAATTTTAGTCGAGCTGTTGCAGTAAATAATAGAAATCAAAGAAAACGGAGGATCTTTTCATGGTTATTTAAAAAAAAGGTCCGTTTCGGGGCAAACTATTATAGTTCAACAAGACGCTTGCATTACAACTTTCGACAACAAACTCAATGAAAAAGCGTGGGTGGCTCGAGTTCTGGGTAAATGTACACACAACCAACATGCTGGGTTTTCAATTTCCAAATCAACGCTCACATTTCGAGTCAAAATTTGCTCAAAGTTTCCATTTGAATTCTGATTCCAGAGGTACTGTAAATAGCTTTTCTGAAAAACAGCATAAAATTTTGATTTGAAAAATATTTTTTTGGAATATCATATTTTGTAAACAATTCCTTCTGCTAGGACACGTGTCTTCATTGATGCGAGCGAAGCGAGCATAAGTTCGCGCAGCGAACCAATGAGGATTGCGAAGCAATCCTCTGGGGGTTGGCGAGCGTTAGCGAGCAGGGGGCGGGCCCCCTAGTATCATGTAATAGACATACACACAATGAAGTTTTACTGAAACAGAAGAGATAAATACACCCTGACAGGAATCGAACCTGCGCCACATACGACTCAAAGGTTGCTAGCGCAGTAGACATACCTACTTAGCCCCGACGGCCACCGTGTTTGAGCATGAGTATTGAACCTAGAACGTTTAAAAACTTGAATGGTGAATGAATAACCTCAATGTATTGAGAAGCAAGCTGGCGTCACTCTCCAAACTTCCGCCTCACACCAATGTGCAGACATTTGAGGCCATGGCAGATGTAACGTGCAGCATTCTCCACGAACACGACGGTGTTTAGTTTGATCGTGTTTCGAACTCGCAACCCTCTCAACCAGAATAGCAATAGCTTCTGAAAAACTGAAAGTTATGGTATTACCTCATGTTTCTGAGTTTTAAAAATTACACGACAGATTTAAACAGCTAACAGGAGAGACAACTAAGTGCATTACTAACAGATTTCAAACAAATTCCTCTAAACGTCACGAGATTTCCTAGTAGTGACTAACGTTTCCACCCCACGACGCACGTAGTGACTAAATGGCCACGTCTGCTGGGTGAAAGAATTCTAGGAAGGTTGCTGTTAGCCAAGGAGTCTAAAACAGGTTAAAAGTCATCACAGGTGCAGAATTATATTCAGTGTTCTGCAACACAACTCCAAGCAATTGCAATTGTTCTGCAGGTATTTTGTCCGAATTTTGAAAACTGCAGTCAAATCAAAAACAGACGTAAAACACAATTATCGGCTAAATATGTATTACATATTTATATTAAAACACATCAGAATGAATTCATCTACTTCATTTAAAACCAAGGCATACTTTCAGAATTTGGAATTCTGCCGATAACTTTTGAAGTTATATATTTTGTCATTGACATAAAAGATGTGTTATTTATAAGGGGTTTGTGGTAATTTGGGGGGGGGGGTTGTTCCGTAGCTAGAGAAGAAAAAAGTGTGGCAAAGAGTGCGCTTTGCACTGCAGAACATCGTAACTAATAACTGAAAAAAACGGCTAAAATTTTGATAAAATTAAGGAAAAATTATTCTGCAAAGACTTAGTTCTGCGCCGTACGTCGTAGTTTTAAGAACTTTTATCTCCCGGGGAAGTCTTACAGGTTACCAGACGGTTAAGAGTGTACGGCACCTAAAAATTCGAAAAAAATCATTTTTGCGATTTTTACTGTTAATAACAATTTGAATCGTCCTCTTTATAACGTTACCTCATTCGCATAAATCCGTTAATTGGAAGCATTTTTAAATATTTTTTAAGTAGATGCACTAGTACACCACGTTTGTATCAGATGATACTTTTTTCATGTTTGGGGGCACATTACTCAAAAACTACTTGACATACATTCTTGAAACTTTTATGATTGTTTATGAAGCACTTCTAAACATTTAGATACAAGGAATAACATATAAAATGCGTACTTTTTGTTTTTTAAATATTTTATCTGAAATATATCAGTTTTTTTTTTTATTTATTTTTTTTAAACGTTTATAATTTTGTGAACTTTAAAAAAACTTAAAAACCCCGCGTTAAAGTCTGTGTAAGTTTTCACAAACATTACACTGAAAAAATTTAAGATTAATACATTAATTTATGAATAAATGAGATGACCCGAAGTTTGTGAATTTAACATGGGAGGTGCCGGAGGACCCTCATAAGATAGACTTTGTTAAAGCAATATCTTTGGAAGAAGAAATTTCCTTAGCTCCCAACCACCGAATTAGAAAAATCTTTTGATCACATTGCTGATAAAAAAGGCGACGGCTTGGATAAAAAATTGTGTGATAAGCCTACCCTTCATCACACCAGATAATAAAGTTAAGAGTTCATGGTCTTTTAACGAAAATTTCACGCGTCTGATTTAAACAGCTATCTTGATTACACTGATTGACCGCTAGATTACTCATCTTCGAGACAGACCAGGCGAGAAAAGTCTTTCAAGATCGTTATGGACGAGATATCTAGTCATTAGAAGAGAACTGACTATATCATGATGGGCGAGATATCGCGTTCTTTAAAAATGGGACCAGATACACAGTCCAGTCACATTAATGTGACCACCACCTACTTTCGACGTCAACGTGAAATAACCAATCACAAAAGGCAGGTGGCAGCACATTGCAGTGGAATGTATATAAAGGATGTCCTAGGGCATCGGAAAGCATTTCAATCGTTGGCGTAATGCAAAAACGTAGACATTTATTCGACGTCCAAAAGGGCATGATTATTGGCTTTCGGGCCAAGGGTGGAAGCATTTCGGAAACGGCTAAATTTGTGAAGTGTTCGCGTGCCGCCGTGGTAAGAGTATACCGTGCATGGCAAAATGGCCTATCCAAAATCAGCGGCGTGACACATGTGGTGCACCACGGCCTATAGATGACAGAGGCGAACGAAGGCTACGGAGATGCGTTCGGGCGAATAGACGTGCAACTGTTGAGCAACTGACCGCCCAGGTGAACCAAGGGGCTACTAAGAGTGTATCCTCAACAACGGTTCAGCGAACGTTGCTGCGCATGGGCCTACACAGCAGACGCCTGGTTAATGCACCTATGCTGACTGCTGTTCATCGGCGACGAAGGCTGGAATTTGCACGCCAGTACCGCAACTGGACGTCCACAGAGTGGCGACAGGTGGCTTTTTTCCGATGGATCACGTTTTATGCTGGACAGATGGACGTTGGCGTATACGGCGTGAAACGTATGAAAGCAAACACACTGCAACAATTGCCGGAAGGATCCAGGCTGGAGGAGGGAGCATTATGGTTTAGGGAATGTTTTCCTGGCATTTACTGAGTGCACTCATCATTGTGGAAGGCACGATGGATCAGCACAAGTACGCATCTGTCCTTGCGGACCATGTCCACCCCTACATGCGAATTATTTTTCCTCAGAATTATGGCATCTACCAGCAGGACAATGCGAGGTGTCATACAGCTCGCAGTGTATGTGCGTGGTTCGAAGAGCACCAGGAAGAGTTTACTGTACTCCCCTGGCCAGCAAACTCACCGGATTTAGACCCAATCGAGAATCTGTGGGACCACCTCGATCGGGTTGTTGGCGCCATGGATCCTCAACCGCGTAATCTAGCGCAGCTGGCCACGGCACTGGAGTCGGCATGGCTCAACATCCCAGTGAATACCTTCACAAACATAACTGACCCTCTTTCTGCACGTCTCGCAGCGGTCCGCTCTGCCAAAGATGGTTATTCTGGCTTTTGACAGGTGGTCACATTAATGTGACTTTACTGCGTATTAATCTAGTAAAAAAAAATTAGGAAGTAACATGTTAACGAGATATCTCGTAATTGGTAAAAGTGGTCAGATCTAGATGGACGATATATCTCGTCGAAACCACTTGGAGGGTTAATTAATTGCATTCCAAACTGATTCAATCCTCTGAGTGTCACGTCATTTATGAGTAGTGACTATCGTTTCTACCCTATAACTCACATGACTAAATAACCATATCTGTTGATTGAAAGTGCAGCGATATCTCTAGACCGACTAACTGTATCCGCAACTACTTGCAGATATAACTGTAACCGTATCTGTTCTACGCAGCGAACACTACGATTGGATGCGAGTAAGCGTAACTACTCTTGCGCGTTGTCGCGTTTAGTATTCTCGTAAAACGCAGTATGTAGAATATTGTACAGTTAAACTCGCTTATAACGAGCACGACGGGACCACGATATTTGCTCGTTATAACCGAGTGCTCGTTTGAACTGTCTTATTGTCTCTTTCTTTTGTTATTGTTCATCGGAGAAGACTCATGGCCCTAAAAACATTGCCATTTGCACCCGTGACTTCGAAAAAAGATCGACATTTTCCAGCGAACTCAAAAGCCATTGAGTATGTTGGGGGCGGTTGAGCTTTAAATTCTTCATATTTGTCGTTTTCTATACTTTTTTCATCTGCTTTAGCTTGAATTTCAGCTACATACAATATCCTCGGGAGTAGGTATCTCGGAAGTGATAACATTGCCCCCCCCCGTCAACAGATACATAATTTTCAAATTCTACCCTACAAAATTCCAAATTTTCCCAAGTCGTATACTTCTTCCTCAGTGATTTGCCCCTCTTGAGAAATGTCCAATCCAGCATTTCGGAAGCAATTGGTGATGCATGTTGATGTATCGTTTTCCCATGCATCGCTCATTAAACGTATCGCTTCGAGCACGTTTACATTCGCATTTGAGGTAGTTCCTATTTTTTCTCTTCTGTCGATAAGCATCAAAATCAAGTGCTTACGAAAGTTTGATTTAAAACTTCTGATGACCCCCTTGGTCCATAGGCTGGTAGAATTCGATTCCAAGAAAGAATTAGCTGAGCTGGAGAGGTGAAAGTCCAGCACATAAGAATCACAAAAATATTGCTCGCTATAACCGGGGTTTGCTCGTTAAAAGCGAGTTATGATCCCTTAGACTTAACAGTGTACCAACCAAGTATTTCCGATTTCCTCGTTAAATCCGGGTTCTCGTTAAAACAGAGCTCGTTATAAGCGAGTTGTACTGTATATAGTTGTGTATATTAATATAATAAATGTTAGATACTGTAATCAGAGTTATTATTCACTAAACCACGATGCAATGGTGACCCGGACGTGATTTTAACACGTAACCTTCTAATCTGGAAGGACTATATTGGTCAAGGAGTCTCAAACTGGTTAAAAGTCATGCAGGATGTCTGTTATCATAATGCGTGCGCGACCCCCCAAAGTTTAAAAATATGCTTTATTTAAGGAAAATCTTTGGGGAAAGGAGATTTCCTTAATTTCAATCCTCGAACTTGAAAATTCGCTTGTCATATTTCTGTCAAAAAAGAGGGGACTGCTTGAACAAAAAATAACGTGGTAAACCTCCCCTTCATCACACCAAAGAATAAGTATGAAGGTCAAGCTCCGTGCTCTTGAAGAAAAATTTAAACGAGCAGGAAGAAAGACGTACATTTTTCTGTGCAAGCTGAGACTTGCTTTTCCTATTGTTCGTTTGCCTTGAACAAACAAAGGGAGTGATTTCGTTTCATTACCTGCTTTTGTTGAGGATAATCCGGTAATATTCGCTAAGTACCCGATACAGGCTGATACAACTCCTCTAGAATTTATCTTGGGGCCGAACTTGACTTGGAAATCAGATAAAGAAAGATGCACTACTTGATATGGAGTTCAAAAACCCAATTCCTCTATAAAACCATCTAACTTCCGTGTGTAGTACATTTTTGAGGTTATTCCCTATTTCATCACATCAAAGTACTCTCCTCCTGAGAACTTGTGGCTCTATAAAGCCCACATACTTTCTTAACATTTCAAAATATAGCTCATTTTTCACATAAGTTCAATTTGTGAGCAATGCTCTGAACCTAACACTATCACACTCTCCCGTGCCAATTGTCTTGAGGTTAGGTAGGTTGCATAGTTAATAAACGTTGCTTTGATGCTACACAACGGGTTATTGGAGACGGTCCGGGATCAAACCCGAGGGCAAAGATCCAAGAAAAACGCATTGTCGTTTTGAACCACGGTCAGATGACGAGGTCAACACCTGAGTTGACACCACTCTCCAAACTTCGACATTAAGAGAACACGAAGACACTCGAAACCACGACAGATTTAACGAACACTAGCCCCCCGTGATCACAACGGTCTTTGGCTGGACCTAGTTTCGAACTCGGTACCTTCCAGTTGCTAATCAGTTGCTCTTTCAACTGGACAATCGCACGCCCCCTAGTGATGCTGTACCAGTTTAAATGAGTATGGTTAGGCAGAGGCGCATCCAGGATATCAATCTGTAGCAATTGTTAACATAAGCTCTTTATGTAGGGAGTGATTTTAAAATTTCTTTGAAACACAGACTAGTTTTAGATTCTGTTAACTATAAAATAGTTTTAGAATAAGCTAGAGACTAGATTTAGAGTGTATTGTAACATCACGTGTTAGCGTGGTGTGGTAGTTTGTACAGTGGGGTGCGAACTAAGGAGTTGTCCTCGTGATCTGTCGTGGTTCAAAATTACGAGGTGCTGTCCTCGGATCGTTCCCTTAGGGAAGCATGCCAGACCGTCGCCATAAGCCTTTTATGTTACCCCAGTGCGACGTTAATTCATCAACGCAATCAATTTTTTAGAATTTTGTATACTATTTGCTTTAATTAATGGTGTTTATGCCATTCAAGCACTTTCCAAGATTTCAATAGTCAGGAATGGGAGAGCAATAAAATCCAAGTTTTTCAAGATCACAATCACAATATTTATTTTAACTACGATGTATGCACATTATACACAGGTAACGGTATAAACACGGGTTGGGCTGCCAAGATGCCCTAATGGGTTTAATCCCGTAAATAGCGGCCAAGAGCAAAAACAAGCTATTCAGCATTACTTGCTTTCTACAATTACCACAAGGCCATGTGCTCTTGACTAGTGATGCGACATCGACAGAAAAACATCGATGTTTTGAAACTTCGATGTTCAAAATTAAAACATCGATGTTGATAATACAACGCCCACAAACCATCGATGTTTTTAAAATTCAGTGTATTTAAACTTTTTTCCCCATTTTTTTAAAACTGGTTTTGCAACTAGTAATGCGACATCGGCTCCAATACATCGATCTTTTTTATAAAACATCGATGTTTTGAAAACATCGACTTCGATGTCGCATCCCTACACTCGACACCCACACGCGCAATACTACGGCCTCTGCCGGCATTCCCGGAACTAGGTGTCAAGTTGGAGTTTCCTCCAGACCTTTTCTTTCTTTGAATAAATAAAAAAAAACGATTACGCTCATTGTTTATTTATAACCTATGTAGACCAACATTAAGACCCTAATTTATCGATCTGGTCGTAGAAACCTAACTCGGTTTGTACGACTAAGCCCCTCGGCACATTTTTAGGCTTGTACGGGCTTCACGAACCCTAGGTACCCTAGTGATCTGTTCTTGTCCCATGGAGTTTACTGTCTAAGGTAAACATGACGCAGAGTTGCCAAGTGATCCGGAACTTACGGAGTTTCTCCGCTAAAGCATCGAAAATCCGCAACTCCGCATAATGTATGGTTCACTCCGGAAATCGCGTCGATGCAGGATAAAGGGAAATTTCCCCTATTAAAAGGGGAAAATGTTCCACTTCTGTGAAAATTTTCGCCAGATTCTTCAATCCGGATTGCGGTATTTTTCTTATGGAAAGGGAAAAAATTTTCACTTACGGGGAAATTGTGTATTAGATTTTTGTTTCGATAATTTAAGGTCAAAACCTTTGATGTACACATGTAACTTTTTATCCGTTATATATATAATTTTTGCTAAAAGAAATTATTTATACTAATAGGGAATTTTATGACTATTTAAAGAAAAATATGCCTCTTTGATTTTTGTCCTTATTTTCGCGTTGCTCCTGAAGCAACCTCAAAACTCCTGAAATTTTATGAGAATGCTACTGAAGCTGCTCAAAAAAGGTTGGCATCCCTGCATGAGGATCGCGACCTCAGTATATGCCCCACAAGCGAACTTTCTCTACTTTCTTCTCTATCCGTCCTTCTTTTCACAATTACTTGACATTGTTAATGTTGTGTTTGACGCAGCTTGGCCCTACATGGCTTTTGCGCCATAAAACCCAAAACCAACTAATCATACGACTAGATCGCTAACCGAGGAATACCCAAATACTATGTTTTCGACTAACACTACCGCATACTAGTTAGTACTTGCTTGTTTCAGTTTCCAGAATGCTTCCAATGACGGACGAAAGCGTAGAAGACGGGGCAAAGAAGAGACTGAACAGCAGCACATCCACGGAGAACACCAGGTGTTCCGTTCCCGAGCTTGTAGGTGGACACGGGCCATGGCAGTACCGACACTGGATCATCTTTTTCCTAGCATCTATGTGCAACTCCATGTTCCTATTCTCCGTGTTTCCATTATCGTCTCCGCCCATTTGCGCCTGCAGT
Organism: Metellina segmentata; assembly: GCA_947359465.1. Lineage (NCBI taxonomy): Eukaryota > Metazoa > Arthropoda > Arachnida > Araneae > Tetragnathidae > Metellina > Metellina segmentata. The sequence goes on from OX375880.1 coordinate 104,130,365, forward strand.
AACTCTTCAGGTACGTATCAATGCAAATAAAATTGTGTGATTTTTTTTTTTTAATCTCGATTTTTGTGATAGATTGAAGTAAAACAAGTGATGGTCATGTGACGCTAGTATCCTTGAGTTTGTCGCTCTCGACTCAAATTTTGAATGAATCAGTGTGGTCCAGGAGGTCAAAGACGATGCTAGATCATAGGAGAAATATTAAAATAGATAAAGCAACAGTAACCTTTTTATATACCCAAGATCATTTGACCAAACAAGTAATATCGTGACCCGTAGTGTGCTTTCATCTGCTGGGTGATACCTAACATTCATAATCTAATTGGTCCATTGCTTCATCATCTGATTGGTCCATTACTTCATCATCTGATGGTCCATTACTTCATCATCTGATTGGTCCATTACTTCATCATCTGATGGTCCATTACTTCATCATCTGATTGGTCCATTACTTCATCATCTGATTGGTTCATTACTTCATCATCTGATTGGTCCATTACTTCATCATCTGATTGGTCCATTACTTCATCATCTGATTGGTCCATTTTTGATCATCTGATTGGTCCATTACTTCATCATCTGATTGGTCCATTACTTCATCTGATGGTCCATTACTTCATCATCTGATGGTCCATTACTTCATCATCTGATTGGTCCATTACTTCATCATCTGATGGTCCATTACTTCATCATCTGATTGGTCCATTACTTCATCATCTGATTGGTCCATTACTTCATCATCTGATGGTCCATTACTTCATCATCTGATTGGTCCATTACTTCATCATCTGATGGTCCATTACTTCATCATCTGATTGGTCCATTACTTCATCATCTGATGGTCCATTACTTCATCATCTGATTGGTCCATTACTTCATCATCTGATTGGTCCATTACTTCATCATCTGATGGTCCATTACTTCATCATCTGATTGGTCCATTACTTCATCATCTGATGGTCCATTACTTCATCATCTGATTGGTCCATTACTTCATCATCTGATTGATCATCTGTTAAGAGTAGACTGGCAATTTCGCCACTTTGTTACCACTCTATAGAAATACGCATTCACACACTACCCTGTCATAAGATGTTACATCGCCAAACGAGGCGATAAGACACCAAATCGGCTAACCAAGTCAATTTTTCACAGAGCTGTGCCAACATGTTGGTAACAATTTTTCCTCTCAATATCAAATATCAGTCTCCTTATATTTCACGTCCAGCTAGATATTTTCGAAGCACCCTATATAATATATAAAAATTACCAACTCTTTTTTTTATCCAAAATAACTTTCCAAAAAATCTGTTCTAAACAGTTTATTGAAACCTTGCAATAAAAAAGTTATACCCCAAAATAATTAAACGAGTATAACTTATGCATTGGGTCAAACTTTGGAAACAAAATCTTTGAAATGAATTACACAGTGTAAGCTGTTGCAACATCCACGACCCAACAGTTGAAAATCACTGCATTAGGTTGGCAGGAAGTTGAATTAACGTCACACTATAACAACACTACGGGCTATTGGTGACGGTCCTGGATCAATCATGAATCTAAGGATCCAAGAACAACGCTCTCCAAACTTCCACGTCACCCAACATGAGCACATTTGAGACCACGACAGATATAAAGTGAACTAGCCACCGTGTGCACCACGGCGTTTGGTTGGACCTACCATCGAACTCTCAACCCTCCGGTTGCTAAACATTACTCCTTCTAACTGTGCTACAGAGGCCCAGCAGTTTATTTATACCATGCAGTAAACAAATTTTTTTTTAAATAACACTAAAATAATTTAACGGGAATAACTTGAAATTTTCGTTGGACACACAGATTTGCTAAACGTTTAAAACTAAAACGTTGAAAAGAACTGAACATTGCTCGTTTTAAGCTGTTCAGCCATCTGTAAGACACACCAACCTGCCGCGGTGCAACGGTTGAAAATCACTGCATCGTAAGCTGTGGCGAGAAATGGCGACTGCTATTAATAACAGGAGCGGCACCAAGCCCAACATTCCTCGCGTCGCTTGGACTATCTAGCTCAATTTGACTCCAATTACAATGAAAGAGGACACACTCCGCTTTTTTGTCTCTTTCTTTTAACCAGTCGGGATGGCTTTTCTCAAGTGCCCACACGCCAATGATTGCTAACCTTTTGACCTGTGCGAGTCTTCTAATTTCAGTCGCGTCGATCGAATCTCAAAAGTTTTTTAACCTGAGTATCGCGAGAATTCCGAGTAAAGCAGTGTCGCTTGAACCCCACATCACATTGGATGACTAGATAACCATATCGCTTGGTTAAATAATCGATGGATTCTTTAGAAAGATTTTATTTTGATTAAAAATATTTGGAAAGATTTGACTTTGATTAGAAATCTTTGGAAAGATTTTATTTTGATAAGAATTCTTTGGAAGGATTTCACTTTGATTACAATTCTTTGGAAAGATTTTACTTTGATTAGAATTCTTTGGAAAGATTTTACTGATAATTTTCTTAGACTAGAATACTTTTGGAAATATATTCTACTGCTCTATTTCTTGGAATAAAGTATTCTACAGCTTCTTTCCTTAGAATATAAATTAATTTTGAAAGATTTCGTTCCTCATTTCCTTATAAAAGAATCCTTTGGTAAGTTTCTACTACTCCTTTTTTTAAATAGTATATCCTTTGGAAAGATTATATTACTCATTTCCTTAAAAAAGAATCCTTTTATAAGTTCCTACACCTCTTTTTTACAGTAGAATCCTTTGGAATATATTGCTTATTTTCTTAGAATATAATATTTGGAAAGATTCCATTACTCATTTCCTTAGAATAGAATATTTGGAAAGATTTCAGTGCTCATTTTCTTATAAAAGAATCCGTTGGAAAGACACTACTGATCACTTTCTTATAAAAGAATCCTTTGGAAAGATTCTACTGATCATTTCCTTAGAATAGAATCCTTTGGAAAGATTCCATTACTCATTTCTTTATAATACAATCTTTGGAAAGATTCCATTGCTCATTTCCTTAATAGAATCAATCCTTTGGAAAGATTCTAATGAACTTTACCTTAGAATATAATCATTTGTAACTGTTCTACTGTTTCTTTTTTTAGAATAGAAGCCTTTGGAAAGATTTTATTGCACATTTCCTTAGAACAGTGTATCCTTTGGAAAGAGTCCATTACTCATTTCCTCTTCTATAATCCTTTGGAAAGATGCAATTTTGCGTGTGAACACCCCAGAGTGTTAATTGCTCTACCACTGACCACTTAGACCATCAGCACTACAAAGGGCAAACTGGAGTACATTTGTGTAGCTAAGCCACCCTTGCTCCTAACATAGACAATCGCCAATATCCATGTCTTTTACTTTTACACCTGGGTGGCATACAAACCTCATGATCAGGCAATACCAAGTAGGCGGAGAATCTGAAGAGTAGGAGGTTTTGTTGTCTTGGCTTAGTAGATTTTCACACTGCTCTAGTAATCTGCGAGTTGTAGGTGGATAATGTTCTTTTACTTCATGTCCGTATTTCTATCATCTGTGTCAATAAATATTTCCTTAGAAATGCGTGTATGTTGGATTTCGTGTACTTATTACTGGTGTTGATTCTTTTATTCAATGAAGTACTAGGCCTAATTCGTGTTACCACATACAGCATCTGAACAATAAAGAAAATACAAGAGAAGAGTTTACAATCTCAACCTTTTTATGTGTCCTGGATCATTTGACCAATACTAGTAGCAACGTAATCAACGCTTTTGTCAGCGTTGAGAGGTGGAAACGAGCTTTCGTCGTCTGGTTGATCCACGAGACGGGAGAAGACGCCTATTCATAGAATGGTCATTTGATTGGTACACCAAGGAAGAAAGACTTAGGTGATTTTATCATTTTTCTCAACCACCAAGATATGCTTTACTTTATCATAAGATATTATATCCCCACAAAAGGGCGATAAAATACCAAATCGTGTTCACGTTAATTTTCATAACAAGTGCTCAAAGACAGTGTTGTAGTGCAGTACGCGTCTGCTTTGGTACCGTCCGACATACAACCAACTTGTGTATGGTGCAGTTGTCGGCCCTCCCGCTGCCGACAACTGCACCATACACATGGTGCATATCCGCCTTTTTATCGTTCGTAAATTGTTGCATTTGTTGTAATGTCCATTTCGAGTTTTTAATTTCCATACTTCTGGAGTCGTTGCTAAATTCTGTTCTGTTATATATAACGTACTTCAATCGCTCATACGCATTTTTTTTTATTATTAGAAGCAGTGTCTGTCGAAACTGGACAGAAAAATGCCGGTTTGAATTGTACCACACCCCAATGTCTTTCCGCAGCAATTCAAGAACAGAGAAAAGAAACAAACGAACAATGTATGAAACTCCTCGAAGCAAGTTTCATTTCTGATCAGGTAAACTATTTCAGAATTTTTAAAATTAATTTTATAGGGCTGCCACAGGGCAACGAAAAATCAAAATTTTGCTAATATTTTTCCATTTTAGAGGCTAGGTAATTGGTAATTGTTAATTAACGTCGTACTGGAGCAACACAACGGGCTATTGACGACGTGCCCGGGATCAATCCCTTAAGGGAAAGATCCGAACCTTGGTGAATAGTAGTATCCTAAAAGCAAACCGTCTCAAAACTTCCGATTTTGAAAGTTTTGGTGACTTGTATTTGAAAATTCATTGTAGTTCTCAACAAATATTGAGTCCCCATTTCTGAACCAATAGCACGTCATCTGACCGTGGTTCAAAATTACATGGTCTTTGTATCCTTTGGACATTGATCCCGGGCAATCCCGTTGTATTGCTTCAGTGCGATGTTAATTGAAATACCTTCCTACCCAGGGCTGTAGTCGTAAAAAAAATAGAGGGTATACCATGAGTACCAGCAGATTTTTTTTTCCAGGGGGAGGCGAAACATGTACTTACTATTTACACTTTCCAGGGGGCAAAAAAACATGTACACACAAACGCACATACATGTATATATACTGCTGTTTGTTAAAAATGCAACACCATGAAGGAGTCATCAGAACTAAATGAAATTTAATACACAAACGGCTTGTATTAGTACAAATAAATGAATAAATTTTTAAAGCAAAAAAACAATATTAAGTGTCCGAAATCCGTATTTGGTGTATCCACCACGCAGTGCAATAAGTGCTGCTATATCAGGACTCGAAATACCCGGGTGCACAGGTGCACTGTGCACATGAAAATGAAATTGTGCACCTAATTTTTTCCCGCTAGGTGCACCTGTGCACCTAATTTAAAAACTTAGGTGCACCTTGTGCACCTGTATTAAAAAATATATTTCGAGGCCTGTGCTATATGACGTGGCATGGAGTGAAACAGATGTTGAATGTCTGCTTGTGGAAGAGAATTCCATATTGTTTGTATGGGCACCCAAAGTTCGTCTTTTGAAGCTGTAGGACGCGGATCACGAGCGAGACGCCGACCAATCAAATCCCACACTTGCTCAATAGGCGACATATCCGGCGAATAAGCAGGCTAAGGAAGAAGTTGCATGTGTTGGGCTGAAAAGAAGTCTCGAATATTCCTTGCAACATGTGGGCGTGCATTATCTTGTTGAGAGATAGCTCCATGGATGCCTTGAAGGAAGGGAACGACTTCAGGCTCTAGCACTTCACAGACGTACCTGTTGCTATTCAGATTACCCTCAATTCGTAGCAGCTGAGATCGTCCATGGTACAAAATCGCACCACAGACCATAACTCCGGGTGTTCGACCACGATGACGTTCGATAACGCACTCTGGAAGGCATAGCTTCAACACCAATGCGGCCATCATGGATCCACAAATTAAAGCGGGATTCGTCAGAAAAGACTACTTGTTGTCAATCAGCCCGCCAGGCTCTGTGCTCATGAGCCCATTGCAGACGCGGCCGTCGATGGTTTGGCGTGAGGGGGATCCTGTATAAAGGAATCCTTGCACGCAGTCCACGGTGCAGCAGACGTCGGCGAATTGACGAAGCCGACATTAGTACACCTGTAACAGTAGACCAAAGTGCTTCCAACTGCGTGGAGGAAGCTGTAAGGTCATTCACCGCCATGTGGATCAGGAGTCTATCATGGATCGCTGACGTCACCTTCCGTCGTTCACTCCCAGTTTTTCGAGTTGTACGGTGCTCGTCGGTCCACTGTTTCCAAACTCGCATCACTGTGGAACTGTTCCGCTGCACACGAGCTGCTATAGCGCGATAGGAAAATCCTCCTTCACGAAGGTAAATTATTCTCCTCCTTTTAAACTCCGTAAGTTGTTGAAATTTCACCCTATTTCGTCGTGGAGGCATACTTAGGTCTCACTAAACGTTCGCCACTAAAAAATAACCATGCACTGTTTTCAACGTCCCGCTACAGCCCTCTATTTATACTCTTTTTAGCATCAGTTCAGAGGGCGCTGCTCACACCACGCATGCGTGGTGGCTCTGAAACTCAACTACTTTGCATAACATCCTATAATTGACATGTGCTGCAAATTTCATTTCATTCGGATGATTTCTTCATGGTGTTGCATTTTTTACAAACAGCAGTATATATATATATATATATATATGTAGGAAATCCATACACCAGGAAGAGCGACCGCCCCCTCTCTGCACCCCATCAGGGCACCCATTTGAATTAATCGAAGTTCAAATTTTCGATAAAAAAAAGCCTATTAATTTTATATTACAGGAATGAAACAATGGAATTTTGAAGAGACTTCGACTAAAGCAGAAATTCGTGTTCACAAGATTTGAGTTATTGGGAGTTTACTGTATTTATGCAAAGTAAAATATGCTGACTAGCATCGAGTGATATTCAAACTTGAAAATCTCACTACATTAATATTTAAATATGATATAAAATAATTACAGGAAATGTTAAGAGAAATATATTTAAACACTAAAAGTAAGATGTAATTTTGTTCTATTTTAATAAATTTTAAGGCCTACCTCTCATTTTCATTGAAATATTTTCCAAACTACTTGTCGAGAGAAATCCGTCTATTTCTTGTTGCTTATACTCTTGATCAAGTCAACTGAAGAGCGGTGGTTGGCCAACCAAGAATTTACAAATTTTTTCGACTGAAAGTGTTCCATAGGTGGTCTATTTACATTACTAAACATTAGATTGGAGACGTTTGAAATCAATAAAGATAATCTCAAATCTGTTACTTGTGTTCTACATTAAACTAAACCTGCGCTCGCACTCGGTAATGGAACATGGTAAAATTTCAATTGTTCTTAAAAGAGGTTTTTTATTTTTCTGGAACAACACTTGGGCATTCACATTGAAGCCCTCAAACCCTGAATAGTGCACATTTCATTTAAACCAAAACGTCGACAGATCCTTTTTACCTCCTTTTCTCCATGGCAAATATCCCCTGTATTTATATTTTGTGGATCAAGCTTGGAGATATCATTCAAAAGTTGACAATTTTCTTCATTAACATCAGAACAAGGTCGGGATTTGATTTTATCGACTTTACTTTGAATGAATTGCTTTTGATTAATAGGTACGATTTTGGAACTATGTACCAAGGTGATATCTTGAAATAGAAACTTTTCTTTTGCTTCTACAGCTATCTGCTTTTTTTTCTCATGGGGTGTCTTTAAAAGTCTCGATGACCCTAATTGTTCTTTATACATAGTCCAGTCACATTAATGTGACCACCTCCTACTTTCGACGTCAACGTGAAATAACCAATCACAAAAGGCAGGTGGTAGCACATTGCAGTGGAGTGTATATAAAGGATGTCCTAGGGCATCGGAAAGCATTTCAATCGTTGGCGTAATGCAGAAACGTAGCGATTTATCCGACGTCCAAAAGGGCATGATTATTGACATTCGGGCCAAGGGTGGAAGCATTTCGCAAAAGGCTAATTTTGTGAACTGTTCGCGTGCCGCCGTGGTAAAAGTATACCGTGCATGGCAAAATGGCACTATCCAAAATCAGCGGCGTGGCACATGTGGTGCACCACGGGCTATAGATGACAGAGGCGAACGAAGGCTACGGAGATGCGTTCAGGCGAATAAACGTGCAACTGTTGAGCAACTGACCGCCCAAATAAACCAATGGGCTACCAAGAGTGTATCCTCAACAACGGTTCAGCGAACGTTGCTGCGCATGGGCCTCCGCAGCAGACGCCTGGTTAATGCACCTATGCTGACTGCGGCGACGAAGGCTGGAATTTGCACGCCAGTACCGCAACTGGACGTCCACAGAGTGGCGACAGGTGGCTTTTCCCGATGAATCACGTTTTGTGCTCCATCGGACAGATAGACGTTGGGGTATACGGCGTGAAACGTCTGAAAGCAAACACCCTGCAACAATTGCCGGAAGGATCCAGGCTGGAGGAGGGAGCATTATGGTTTGGGGATTGTTTTCCTGGCATTCACTGGGTACACTCATCATTGTGGAAGGCACGATGGATCAGCACGAGTACGCATATGTCCTTGCGGACCATGTCCACCCCTACATGCGAATTATTTTTCCTCAGAACAATGGCATCTACCAGCAGGACAATGCGAGGTGTCGTACAGCTCGCAGTGTATGTACGTGGTTCGAAGAGCACCAGGATGAGTTTACCGTACTCCCCTAGCCAGCAAACTCACCGGATTTAAACCCAATCGAGAATCTGTGGGTCCACCTCAATCGGGTTGTTCTCGCCATGGATCCTCAACCGCGTAATCTAGCGCAACTGGCCACGGCACTGGAGTCGGCAACATCCCAGTGAACATCTTCAGAAACCTAATTGACTCTCTTCCTGCACGTCTTGCAACGGTCCGCTCTGCCAAAGGTGGTTATTCTCACTTTTGACAGGTGGTCACATTAATGTGACTGTACTGTGTATTAGTTTTTCAGTCCGTGGAAGGGTTGTCTTCGCAGACTGGAGTTCAGTAGAAAGCATAGACAATTCTTACAGAATATCAAACATGAGGCCCAAATCCTAGACGAATTCTAGACTTCCAAGGGTTTTTTTCAACTCAGTAAATGTTGATTTTAAATTCAAATTATCACTCTTCAATTATCAGCTGTGTTTTCAAAATGGTAATAAGGCGTTTTATATGACCAAACAGCTTTTAGCGTTTTAAAACTGCTTACAATCCAACGTATATTTCGAACTTGGCCTATTTTGACGATCGGTAAGCCCAATTCACGGGAAACGTTCTCAAATGCTTGTCTATTCAATATACACAATCCATGAATGATTTAAAATTGTTTAATCCATGAATATCTTTAATGGCATTGTTGGAGCCTGGTGTCTATGGTTGAATTGGCGAGCTGCAAGCTTGCCAATGAGGCGATAGCTTCACCAAAATATATCCCGTCTTAGGCAGACGCTAGATAGCATTCGAACTAAGCGGACGCACTACTGTGCTCCCAACCTCTTGTATGGAAAGGGGGATTGCCACAATCCAAATAATCGTGTAAATAGTTTATTAATTGTAAATAAATTTTACTTATACCTAGTAGCTATCTCTAGTACCTCATACAGTCCACTATTTAAATCCAAAGGAATTTTCCAGCGAACAGGTCCCCAATCACGTAGGCGGGACTTAGCCAACAGGCAATTTGGCCCCCTCAGGCATCATATACAAACAATTCTAACCTATGATTAAAGCAGTGCCACGTAAAGAGTTTCGGATATTTCTGCCTTAGTCGAGTTACTACTCAAGAATCCTTTTCTGCCATCACACTTTCACCATCAGTGGCTATAACAATCCAATTTTGCTTCAAATGTTCCACACTAAATCTGTGAATTTTTTAAATATTTAAAAGCGCGTTTTCAATGTGTTCAGAGTCTTGCTATTCTAATTCGCATAAATCAAAGAAAATATATTTAGTATTTTCGTCATCTATACTATATATGCTTTTAAATACACCACTAGAGTCTCGTTTTGTTGCTTAAAGTGGTCGATTCATCAATAACAGGGTTCCCACGGTCCTTGAAAAGTCCTTAAAAGTCCTTTAATTTTTTTTTCCTAACTAGAGGCCCTTGAAAGTCCTTGAAAATTACGGAACTTGGTGAAAAGTCCTTGAAAGTACTTGATTTTTTTAACAAGTACATAATTGTGTAATTTCGTCTTGCATTGGAAATTGTCCAGACTAGTTTCCTCCACAGCATGTGTGCCATTTGAGCCTCATTCTGAATGAAACCGGTGTTTCACGCTTTGACACTATGTGATATACTTATATTGCTAGGTCTAGATCTCCACAGTATGGCTATCCATCTAAGTTGACACCTCTGGTCTCCCTTAAGACCGCCGCTTCTCATACTCTTCTTCGTGCCACCAAAATAATTTATCGTACGATATTTTATCGCACGACGGAAATCGATATGTGTGCGAGTAGCCTGAAAGTTAGCATTGAAACAAGAAGCTCACTCTGCAAAAAAAAAATCAGGTTCTGTGAGAAAAGAAAATCTCAATTGTTCCCAAAATTGACAATAACCTTTCTTTTTTGGACTATCAGTTGTATAAAAAATTATTTCTTTTTTTTATATTTTTCTTTTTAGTTGACAACTTTTGTGTATGCCTTGTTTTAGGTCGTTATAAAAAAATTTTAGGTCCTTGAAAAATATTTTTTTGGTTTTGAAAAGTCCTTAAAAGTCCTTGAATTTTTTTTGGATAAAGGTGTGGGAACCATGAATAAGCACACTAAATTTGGAGTTTGAAGAAATAATTTGTGTAATTAGTTTCTTCCTCGTGTTATTAGCTATGTGATTAATTATATTCGTAGCTGAATATCGCGAATGTAGAATAAAACCAAGGTTTATACCATTTAGCTCTTGCATGTTAATTAGATTCTCATTATCTGAAAAAGCCCTATTCTTCTTTGACTAAGATATAGGCAGTTCTGGAAACTTTCATTTTCCTTAGCTACTGAATTTATTTTTTTAATGTAATATTCTAATAAAAACCTGTTTTTCTTCCTTATATTTCAATAACTGTCTTCAGACCAGCTGTCTTATTCAGATTCAGCTGTCGTATAACCTTCACAAAGTGTAGTGTTTTTTTTTTTTTTTTTTTTTTTATTATTATTTTATTTCGAAGATTGCTTGCCACTTTAATCTTTTCAGGAAGCTTCAATTATGGAGTTGCTCCATTCCTCAGAGATGCGTACTCTTTCTTCTTTAAAAGGCCCTAAAGTTTTGACAATGGAACAGAAATTGCAACCTAGTTTCCCTTTTAAACTAATAAGCCATGCATATTTTTTCTGAAACTCCGTATACTGACTATTAGTCCATACTTCTGGCCATGTTCTTTATGGTTTTAAATCTAGGGAATTATTTCTGTCAATATGCGATTCACATGCAGAATCATCCGCGGTTTCTATTTCACAAGATACCTTTTTCCACTCGTATACATCTTCCGTTTCTGATTTTATTTTCTAAGTTAAATTTATTGCCTTAACCAATTAACCATAACGACAGATAAGAGGCGGGCTCTCGTAAGCACTACAGCGATAGTACAGGGGGCAAAGGATGCTTACTAATCCTATTCCTTTCCAGAAATGCTACTTTGTCTGTACTGGTTCGCATCACGGGACAACTCTTTTGCACAAAACAGGAAATGCTGATTCTGAGGTTCTCCCCCCCCCTCCCAACCTTAGGCCCTGTTCACATGAGGCTTTTCTAACGCGCGTTCGGCGATTCTTTCTTGGTTCGCTTTTCGTGAGCATTAATTATGTTTTTTTATTCCTTTAATTCAAGTTTCTATCTTTTCGAACGTTGTGATACAGAGAAAATTTCAACAGATTTCAAATCAGCGTAAAATTTTACGCCAGATCGATACCAAAAACAGATTTATTATTTAATTATTTACCATTTGATTATTTAATCATTTTTAATACATAATTAATTAAAAATTTGAAGAAAGTCACATTTAAGGTATCGATCTGCTGTAAAATTTTCCGAAGATTCGAATCTGTTGAAATTTTCACTCGATATTCAATGATCGCAAAAATAGAAACTTGAATTAGAGGAATAAAAAAAACATAATTTAATGCTCACGAAAAGCGGACCTCGAAAGCCTCGCCAAACGCTCGTTAGAAACACCTCGTGTGAACAGGGCCTTGGTGCCTATACAATACGATTATATAGGCACTCTACCCCTCCCTCCTCCCCCCCGCCTCAGTGCGTACCGTGTGGTGTAACAATATGTTTTCTAGGAAAAGCAAAGCGTGTACGTAGTTTTTAAGAAAAAGCAGAGGGTATACGGAGTTTGCTTGAAAAACCAGAGGGTATACGGCGCGTATACCACTGTATACCCTCCACTACAGCCATGTTCCTACCTGAACCAATTGCACGAATCCATGCTTTTTGCTTTATCATCGGGAAACTTGGTTTTATGATGCGACCTACTAGCTTAATAGCATCAAAAGCATGTGATAAATATAAACATTCAAATCGCTTTTATGAGGCATCCATGTAACAGGTAGGTATTTGATTAACTTCGCACTGGAGCAACGCATCGGGCTATTCTCAACGGTCAGGGATCAACCCCCGAAAGATCCGAGGACACCACGTAATTTTGAACCACGGTCGGATGACGGGGTCGCACCTAAATTGGCACCCCACTCTCCAAACTTCCTCGCCAACGTGAGGATTGGAGGTCCCAACCGATATAACGTGCACAAGCTCCAATTGTATACAACGGTCTTTGGTTGGATTCGAACTCGAGCTACCACGGCCCCCCATGTAACAGAGCGTGTAGCTATTTTCTGAAAACTCAGAACTGTTTACTAAACGCCAAGCTGCGCCAAACGTTTCTCCCTACTTCTAAGGACCATGGTAACCCGGTTGGCATTCCCAAATCAGCAATCGGATTGTTGCGAGTTCTAAACTTGATCAAACTAATAGCCGTCGGGAACGTGGGGGCTGGTGTACGTTAAATATGTCCTGGCGTCAAATGTCCTCAAGTAGGCGTGGAGTGGACGTTTTGAGAGTGGGATGCTAGCTCATGTGTGCTACTTAGTCATCTCCGGTTAAAAATTAAGAGGTGTCTCAGATCTTTCCCTCCGTAGATTGATCCCGGACCACCACCTATTGCCCGCGGTGTTGCTGCAGAAGACGTTATTTCAACTACATACCTTTCTTAACTAAACGCGTCTGTAGTTGTACTCAACAGTCGCTTTTCAACCTTTAGACTACGGCCGTTACAGCAGATGTTTCTTGAAAGTTAAAAGAATCACGCCAAGAAAGAATGTAGACTACGGCTGGTGTACCTTTTAAGTTATAAGACTCGCGCCAAGAAAGAATCGCGCTTGTTATAATCTATAGCCGTAGTCAAAAGGTTAAACACCCTAGACTTAGTAGTCATCTCCGGTTAAAAATTAAGAGGTGTTCTCAGATCTTTCCCTCCGGAGATTGATTCCGGACCACCACCTATTGCCCGTGGTGTTGCTACAGAAGACGTTATTTCAACTACCTACCTTTCTTAACTAAACGCGTTTGTAGTTGTAATCAACAGTTGTTTTTCAATCTTTAGACTACGGCCGTTGCAGCAGATGTTTCTTGAAAGTTAAAGGAATCGCGCCAAGAAAGAATTTAGACTACGACTGGTGTACCTTGAAAGTTATAAGAATCGCGCCAAGAAAGAATTGCGCTTGTTATATCTATAGCCGTAGTCAAAAGGTTAAAGACCCAGTGCCAAGGATGTAGATGCTAGAGGCCACTGAAATTGCTACTAAAATAAGCTTTTAGAAAAGACTAATTTAGTTACTATTTTTATAAGAACTTTATGCTACTAAAGCTTCTATTTGACATGTGCCTTAGATGTGGCAGTCCAGATTTTAATTTGCCTTCTAGATTAACACCACTTTATTAATTAATGCATTATTATGTAAAGCACATTATTTAACGAGCCCATTTTGTTTTGCAGGAGACCACTGACTGTTCTAACATAAATCTAATAATGTATGCAAAATGCATATATGTGTTGGGAATCTTACTTTCTGGACTTACCATTCGCCTATTAATGTTCAAGTAAAACTAATTCAAGTATTAACACTTCTCTTTCCACTGTTGTATTTATTTTTGAAATATTTTTAACCTAATTCATCTCTTTAAGTTTAAAATTGTTTTAGCTAATTCTGTAACATTCGCATTGTTTCGCTCATTTTGGCTGCTCTTGTCACTAATTGTCGGAAATGTCCTTTTCCTTCCTGACCAGAAAAAAAAAAGACTTTCCATCCCGTTCCTTAACACTAGAGTCTGATCAATTTTACCAATGACGAGATGTGTTGTCATTAAGGTATTGCAGATCTGTTGATGATGCCGAGATCACGATTTGGTGAATTTTCCCTAGTAACGAGATACCTCGTCCGTCAAGATCTAGTTAGATTTGCTAATGACAAGATACCTCATAGAGAGAACAAGGAAGATTAAGTCCCATCCACTTAACCATGTGGACGCATTGTCATTGATTTACCACCAGGAGGATTAAGAGTTGCGACACCCGGAGCGACTTGGGAAGCTCGACTCAGGACACGATTCTTCTGAAAGCTGTTGATGTTTTGAAAGATCGTTTTGCCCGAAAAACATTTTGATAATCACTCATATGAATGATTCGATGCATGTGTCCCCTCTCAAACATACTAATGATGTAAAAAGTTTTCGAATACTTTTCGACAACTGTCAAACTCAAATGAGAAACTTAGAAACCTTAGGTGTTTCAACGCAAACGTTTGAAAATTTAATGTGCCCTATGATTCAAAAATTACTTCCTTATGATTTGGTTTTCGCTTTTAACAAAGAATTTGATTTCGGAGATTATACAATTAACAATTTGATAGAATTTTTGGGTAAGCATTTCAATGCTTTGGAAAGAGCTGACGCTAGCATTTCCGAATCATTTCGTAATCAGAATATTCCAATGCCATTTAGCAGAAGAAATGAAATTTCCTCACCGTCGACACACTGGCGAGGTGTTTCATCGCAGACAAACCGGCGCGCAAAGAAAAGGAAAAACTAAATTCGCAATTAATAACAGTTTTTCATCTACATCTGCAGAGCTTTTGAGCTCGAAAATAAATACAGAAAACCTCTCATTTATCTTTCTATGAGAAAAGAGATATTTTAATTAAACGGGGAGGTTGTTTAAGTGCCTGAAATTAAGGTCATGTATCTCGGCTTTGTAAAGTTAAGATTATTTGTTCTATGTGTGGAAAAAGACATTTATCTATACATGTGTTATTCTAAAACTTTTCGGACAGGAATGAAACCGAAAATGATAAATCAACTAAAAATAAGACCTTGACAAATAATTTTTGTTCTAAGGAAGTGTATTTAAAACATTAATTGTTTGCGTTTCAGAAAATGATAGCAACCATTTTGTGAGGGCTATCTATGATACTGGAAGTCAACGATCATACATACCTAAATTTCTTGCAGAAAAAATTAAATTAAAATGCTTTGAGGAAGAAACTGTTGCCCATGGACTTTTTAACGGGATAGAAACAAAGGAAAAACTTAAAAGGTATTCTGTTCTATTTTGTAACTTTTTTTTTTTAACTTTCACTTGAGAATTAGAAGTTATGGATCAAAAAAGGATTTGTGCTTCCATTCCTATATTCGAAAATTATGATATAAATAAACTGAAATTATCGGGAATACTTTTTAATGATGTTTCTATTAATGAAGAGGTTTGTTCATACGAAAAAAGGATCTAAATGAAATTCGTATTTTGATCGGAGTTGACCTTTGTGGGAAATTATTTACTGGGGAAATCAAAGATTTAGCGATGAATATAGCGATGAATATAGCGATGAATACACGTCTAGGATGGACGATTTTGGGAAGAACTCAAGTTACAGAAACGAGTTGTTTAAATACTCTATAAACGTTGCACGTTAAGATTCTAGTATAGTTAATAAATGGAAACTTGACACTCTTAGAATTACTGATCCGGGAGAAAAGGTCACATAAAAAGAAGATGCTGCAAAGGATTATTTTCTACGTAGTTATGAGAAGCGAAGAGGGTAGGTATATTGCCAGCTTGCCATGGATCAAAGATCATCCAACTTTACCGGATGGTCGGAAGATAGCCGAGAAACGTCTAAGTAGCTGTGTCCAAGCATTAGAAAGAAAATGGACTTTGAATGATTATGAAGATGTCTTTAGAGACTGGTAGAATGAAGATATTATTGACATTGAAGATATATGAGACATTTCCTTGAAGCAGAAATCTGAAACAGAGGAACATTTTTTACCTCATCATCCCGTTTTCAAGACATATTCGATAACTAGTGTTAGACCAGTGATTGATGGATCAGTGAAAGAAAAGAATGCTCCTTCTATTAATGATTGTCTATAGAAAGGACCAAATATTATCGAACTTCTTCCGTCAATAATGAAATTTCGCTTTGGGAAGTTCGGAGCAATATGAGATATCAGAAAGGCCTTTTGCAGATTAAAGTTCAAGAGAACGATAGACGATATTTGAAGTTTCTATGGTCGGAAAATGGACAGTAAAGTAAACCTAAAATGTATCAACATAAGAGATGTTCTTTGGAATCACTTCCAGTCCGTTCTTATTTGGAGCTACTTTGGAATTAAATTTGAAAAATGCTCCCCTTCAGCTCCAAGCAACAGCTCAAACGCTATTGAAATCATTCAACGTTGGCAATTGCGTCTGTAGTGTCAACATGGAAAGAGAAGTCGTGAAATTTATCTCAGAAGCTCGCACCATATCAAGCACGGCAAAATTCGATCTTCGAGATGGGAGCATACTCTGACTAACTCTTCAGTAGAAATTCCTGAACCTACAAAAACTGTTCCAGTTTTGGGATTAAACTGGAAATTGAAGACGGATACTTTAGCCTTAGACTTAAAGGAATTTCCGAAAGAAGACAAGCTATCCACAAGAAAAAGAAAAATATCTGTTGTCCATCGCATATTTGACCCGATTGGCTTTTCGTGTCCTGTTACCTTAGGACTTAAAATTTTACTGCAAGATTGTTGGAAAGCATGTTTCACTTGGGACACAGAACTACTAATTTTGATGTCTACAAAATTTGATAAATGGAAACATGAATTAAATAACTTGAAAGAATTAGAAATTCCTCGATGTTTGTTTAGAGACTCTTCATTAGATTATGCATAATCTGTGCATGTATTTTGCGATGCCAATAAGTCGGCCTGTGCATCTTGCATATTTCTACGAACTGAAAGTGACAGAAGAATAGAATGCGAATTGATACAAGCTATAAGCAGAGTTTCTACTTTAAAGCCTATTTCCATCCCATGATTGGAACTTTAAGCCAGTCTGATAGGAGCCAGATTGGCTAGTACTACAAAATGTGATTTGAGTCTCGAAGATGTTCCGACCGCATATTACCGACCTTTACATGGAATAGAAGACATGGTGAAATTTTAAGCCCGCTGATTCGTTGCTATCTCTCTCCGAGATCTATGACGTCACTCACCCACAGTGCGCACTTCGCATGTATGAAAAATACCACTACTTGCAATGTTTGCGAGAAAAAAAAAGTTGAAACTGCTTCGACCGAAAATAGAATAACAATTAAAAAGACAGCGATAGCTTTCATATGATTACCAAGCGATGTTCAACGGCTTGTGCCATGTACTCGTAATTTGATCGTAAATGTTTTGTATTTAGTTTTAATTCCAGTATAGATTCTACACGCATAATTAAAATATAATCTATTTTCGAACTTTAAAGGACACTTGGGTCCTTGAACAGAATAGAAGGCGGAAACAGGGGAGTTTTTCGTTATTACTGGGGATCTGTTGTATAGATTCGTTATTTATGTTGCAAAGGTTTTGCCACCGGTTTTCAGTCCAAGTAGAAACTACCGAGTAATGAGTAATGACAAATTCCACGTGAAGCATCGCCATTAATGATGATGTCACGTAGTGACGTGAATCTTAATGGCGATGTTTGAAGCTGACGAATTTAGTCGACAGTTTGAAACCAACGAATCAGCGGGCTTAAAAATTCCCCATGTCTTCTATTCCAGGTAAAGGTTGTTAATATGCGTCCCGATCTATTACTGGTCAGACTCAGTTTATGCTCTTTACTGGATCACGAAAGAAGAAAATTGGGCAACGTCGTACACAACAGAGTGCAAGAGATCTGACGTTTGACTAATCCAAAAAATTGGAGACATATCAGGAATTTTAAATCCTGCTGATCTACCATCCAGAGGGTGCAATGCGGCGACATTAGTGAAATCTAGATGGTGGGAAGGCCCAAATTGGCTGAAACGCTCAAAAGAAGAATGTCTTGTTTCTGAGGCTTGTCCAAATTTAGAAGTATTAAATGCTGAAAAGCGAAAAATTGTCATTTCTGCCACTGACACAGAAGTTGAAAATTTTGATTTTTCAAAATTTTCTTCTTGTAGAAAAATTGTGAAAATCATGGCTTGTGTACTGCGAGTTATTAGAAATGCCAAGAACAAAGGAAGTAACAAATTTGTAGAAGAATTTCGGATTGAAGAAAAATCTGCTGCAGTAAAGGTAATTCTGAAAGATATTCAGCAAGAATGTGTGCTTCAGTAAGGACCGAAATATCAACTTACAGACTCTGATGGACTGTTACATGTTAATTCAATAATCTCACTCAAAAAAGTGAGGAAGCTTTCTGTCACCCCCTATTATTACCAACTAAACATCATATGGTAAATAAACTTATATTTGAGAAACATTTTAAACCGTGCCATGCAAGAAATCAAACCTTAATGTATACGTTACAAGAAAAATTCTCGATTGTCAAAAGCAGAAAAACAATACGCCAAGTAATACGAAAGTGCATTAAATGTCAAAAATTTAATTATAAGCTGATCGAAATATCAAGTGCCCCCCTACCTGAGGATAAGATTAGAGAAGCTTTAGTTTTTGAAATAACCGAAATTGACCTGTGTGGTACACTTTACTTGAAAAACAAAACAAAGCGTTGTGCAGTGTTATTTACTTGTGCGGTGTACAGCACTGTCCACATCGATTAATAACTTCATTATAGACTGAATATTTCACCATGGCTTTGCGACGATTTATTTCTCGCAGAGTACCACCATCCACGATTTATTCAGATAAAGAACGAATTTTGTAGGACTGTATAATGAATTGAAAAATATTCAATGGGAAGAAATTGCTACCATAAAAAGTATAAATTGGAAGTTTAATCCTCCTTCAACTCCTTGATGGGGTAGATTCTAGGAAAGGTTAATTGGATTGCTGAAACGAATATTAAGGAAATTCTTGGCAATGCCCTCTTACATTATGAAGAATTATATTCCATCATTTGCGACGCTGAAGCTATAATCAACTCCAGACCACTGACTTATCTTTCTGAGGACGTAGAGGATCTCATAGCTTTGACACCTGCTATGATTATTCAAGAGATCAAAATACTTAATAATAACAATAAATGTTCCAAGTTTGTACACATAAAAGGGAATAGTTTAGTTTCATTGCTAATTTTAAGTATAGATTACTGTGAAGTATAAAACAAGAAATTATTCCCATTCAACGACCCGGGTTTTAAAACAGAAGTAAAAGCAAGACAAGTGAAAAAGAAGGTATGGTCAATTTATTGCCATCCTAATAAGTATTGTTTTCAACACCCTGTATCCAATCCTCAGCGGTTCCCTTCAAAACCATCTACATTACTCGAATGCCCCTCTACTCAATCATGTTATGTCAAACACACGATGTATCCTGAAATGTAATAAAGGTTTCCCTTCAAAGCCATCTACATTACTGGAGCACACCATATATATATATATATATATATATATATATATATATATATATATATACACGAGACGAGTACACCTTCTACTCAATTCTGTTACGTTTGATAAGCCCTGTATCCTCAGATGAGCTAAAAAATAGTGCGAATGTTACAGTTCTTTATTAAGTTTTCTTAGTTAAAATTTACTTTTTATTGTAATTTAAAAGTTGTATATCATATATAGTTATTTTGTAGCAGTGATTTCCTTCCTTTGATATTGGTCAGGAGCAGCAAAACATTAATTCGATATTATCTAAAAGATATGTGGATGAGTTATTGCCAGCTCAATAAATACTAGTGTAGAGTTCGGATAATCTGAAACTTGCTAAAACCCGATCATTACAAAATGTGTTTATGACCCCCTAAGAAACTAAAAAATATATCCTATAAAAAAATTGAAGTCCAAGTTATTTTGTTTATCTTGCTAATAAAGCTTGCCAGACCACTTGCAGGACTTGGAAATACCAATACGACTACCCAAATTTCATTTTGTCTATAGGTTGTAGCTACGAAAATGAGAGCTAAGGTCATTGATTGCCGACTGTTAAGTCAAAACACATTAAATAATGATTATATTTTTGGGCTTTATGACCCAGAGGACAAGGAATTTGGCCGAGCTGCACCCAAACTCATCTAGTAAATGGACATACACAAGTAAAATCTTCATTGGCACAGAAAAGAGGTATACACCCAGGGAGTAACTGAAAGCAAATCTCTCAACCCAACATAAATCAAGGACCTCTACACCCTGACGATTATTTGAAACAAAGTAACTGTCCTTATATTATTTATGATTCAGATTCTGACAGGTCGATAATTTGGGTATAGTTTAAGAGGTTTTTCTGTCTAGCTAAGTGTAGGTGTTTCTTCGGTGGAACATGTTTCCTGTACATATTCCAAGCATGACGTCACTTGGCTTGCTTTTCGAATATTCCAGAACTTTACCAATTGACATTCCAAAGAATGCATTCCGTATTGAAAAAAACCCTCGGTAATTTGGTAGTGTTTAATTAACGTCGTACTAGAGCAACACAATGGGTATTGACGACGGTCAGGGATCAATACACTAAGGCAGTGATCGGCAAACGGCGGCTCTTTAGCCACTTGAGTGCGGATCTTTAGCCACTTGAGTGCGGCTCTGCCACGAATCGATTTCGACAAAATGCTGGTAAAATGTAAATATTCCGCCTATAATGCGAGGTAGAAAGTAATTGAGGAACTTCAAGAGAGTCATGAAAAATCAAGTTCTGTATTAAATCATTGGGTGCAATCTTCCAACAATTTTAATGTTGCAAGCCTTATTGTTAGTCAAGAGATTGCTAAGAGAGGCAAACCATACACAGACTGTGAATACATTAAAAGTTGTTTATAAATGCATTCAAAGAGCTATTCCTAGATTTTAAGAACAAGGCAGAAATTCTTTTTTTTTAATTAAATAGTTACCACTGTTTGCTAAAACAGTAAAAGACAGAACAGTCAAAATTTCTTCGAATGAATATAACCAATCACCAAATCGCATATTTAAAATTGGCTTTATCAATAGCTGTTGACGAATCTTGTGACATAAATGACACAGCGCACGTTTCTCTTTTTGTTCGATTTATTTCATTTTAAGGTTCTAAAGAAGAAGACCTTTTAGGAATATCGCCACTGAAAAGTCAAACACGTGGCTAGTACATTGCAAATTCTGTCATTGAATGCCCATTGAGAAACATATTCCACTCGATAAAATTGTTTCAATTTTAAGAGATGAGGCAAAAAGTATGACCGGAGTGAGTAAAAGGTTTTGTTTCTATTTTGAAGGAATAAATTACACGGGGGCGCCTTCTGGTCGAAAAGCGAGTTGCAGAAAGAGGCGTTTCCCCTTAGTAACGTGACGTACCGGCGGGAAAGTCCGACCCTGGCGCCACGACATTTCCCGCACATCTAAATCGGATTTCGTCTTGAATTGTTGAACTCACTGAAGATGTATCCGACCCCACACAACGGCGATTTTTGTTTTAATCAATAGCTAATAATATGAAGTATTTACACACGGAGGCTCATTAATGAAATGAGTACCATTTTTGAGAAAAACGCTACTGAAAAGTATGAAAAACAGCAATCTCAGATACCATTAACCACTCCCCCCTGCTGTTTTATTGGCCTTGTGGATTGGAACTCTCTGGGTTTGCGGTTTCACTAGGGGGGGGGGTTAGTGAAAGGGGATTGTAGATCATTCAACAGTGCAATTTCGGAAACATCTTTACGTTTCTCCTTAACCACATATTTGGAATAGCTGGAAAACGCTCAATCTCAAAGCGTTCTGAGAATAAAACTCTACTGATTTCTTATACACTTTAATCTACTATCGATACTTTCATCGAACATAATCCATCCTACAAATAAAGAGATTTCATATTTTTGTTCGATTTTTCAAAATAATCGATTTGCATTTTGAAAATAATGAAAATTCAAGTAAACGTTTTTAAATTCTTTGTGAGTTTGCGCAACCAAGAACTGATCTAGTGTCGACGAGTTCACGGAATGCTAAAACAAACTTCTCTTTGGAAATGCGTAACACGGGTAACCATGCAACGACGAGATGGTTATAAGAGCATTAGAAAAAATTTCTTTATCATAGCCCACCTTGTCGTGGCCGCGGTAACCTTGTTTGATAAGAGTCGCATATTAGCAAACGGAGGGTTGCGAAATCCAACCATCTAAAAGACCGTCGTGAAGGTGGGGACTGGTGCACGTTAAATCTGTTTTGGCCTCAAATTTCCGAACTTTGGCGCTGTTTGAAAGTTAGGAGAGTGGGTACCAACTCAGGTGTTGAACTCGTCATCGAACCGTGGTTCAAAATTGCCAATTATTGCCCTCGGATCTTTCCCTTTGCGATGGATTACGGACCGTCGCCAATAACCCGTGTGTTTGTTGCTTCCAGTGCGAGGTAAATTTAATAACCTACCCTACACCTTACAAAAAAATATTCCGCGCCTTACAAAGCCTTGATTATTTATTTTAATTTCCACCATACTTCTACGCTTGAGGATAATTCTTACAATCGAGATGAGCGATTCATCTGAGTAGTGGCTGAAGAAAATCTCGGAATTTGAGGAAATACACTTACCGGAATTCATGGGTCTAATTCCTTATCAAAAGAAAAAGGGGTTGTCAAAAAAATGTGCTCCTTGATAACCGAAAAGTATGAGCATATAAACATCGAAGTGATCAAGATGTACGTGAGAACAAGAACATTTATTTGCATTCGGCACTTGAATAAAAAGACTTGTATACGTCGAGCAGAACGGGCTTAACAACGCAAACCTAAAAAGTGGCCAGCATGCTCAAAGTTGAAAACCATTGAAGATTCTGCAGAAAAATAGGTTTGTGATCAGAATGTCTCTAAACATTACTGCATTGAAATTTGGCTATTGCAATATAATTACTATATTGCAAGTTTCTATTTATGGATCCATACTTATATATAATGCTCGAATCTCTCTATATTAAAAAAAAGTTTCCGCTGCCGGAAAGTGAAACCAGATTAATACGAATTATTCAGATAGTTTCACTCTGCGAAAGGAATGTTGGTTTGCGAAGCAAACCAAATGGCATCTGTAAAAGGAGTGTTGGTTTGCGAAGCAATCCCCGGGGGTTGACGAGCGTAAACGAGCAGGGGGCGGAGCCCCCTAGTTCATATAAAAATAGTTTTCAAATGTTTTTTGCTTATTTCTCTTAGTACATTCTTTTAGGGATATTTTGGAGTTTTTGTTGTGTGCTTTTTTATATAAAGCTCTTTTTCAAAATATTCTTTCTACAAATAGTGTAACATGAATCTAATGATTAAAGAATATAATTCGAACATTAAATATGCATCAAGTTCTTACTGATACCAATTCAAATGAGAGAAAACAAAATAATTTTACTTTCCATGCATCCATTGCTTAGTCACAATGTTTCATGCATGGAGCTTACTTCACCACAAATGAAGAAATGTAGTTTTGATATTAATTGATTGTTTTAAAATTTAATTTGTGGATTATTGACGCGTATATTTTCTATGAATCTCTAAACAAGACTCCAATAACTAAAGAACACACACACACTCACACTTCAATGGAAACCCCTCGAAAGTCTAGTACTCCTCCCAATATATCTTAGCGAAACTTAAGAAAAAAAGAAACACACTGTGCTTCATTTCTATTCCTCTCTTCAATTAAGATGTTATCAATTTAAAAAAAATTAAAACACTTTTCTTTAAGTCACATTAAGTACTCTGTGGAAATTGATAAACCCTTTCAAACTTAAAGTTACTTGTAGAATATTTATTTCAGGTTTAAGAACTCTTCCTGCAGTTTGATTGAACTAAATTGTCATAAATACTATAGTTTTGTTCCACAGTACTCGTGCACTTTTCAAACAATACTGTAGTTAATGATTTCCAATTTTGTTTAGTTGTCCTCTAATATTTCACAAGGGATTTGCATATGGTGAGTAAATGTTAACAACTACGATGACCCTGATTTTTTTTAAGAATAAATCTTCTACGTAATCTGCAGATTACAAACCGGTTATTTTAAATTAAAATAGGGTGTCTTTAATTGAGTGTTAATCGCGTTCAATGAATTAAATACATACTCAAATATGTGTAAACATAACTAAATTACTGCGCTAATTAAACGCAAGAACTTAGCTCATACCAATTGTAATCTATTTATAGGATGCACAAAATATGCTATATTTTTTATTAAATAGAGCAATAAAATCAAATAAAAAAAGAATATTCTTTGTTTTCCAACGATTCTTATTTTCAAATTATATTAAATTTTATCATGACTGAAACGAATACTACACTGTTGAACAGCTACCAATCGCCTTTCACGAAGCAAATCCCTCGAGGATATACAGATGCCTGGTAAAACCGCGAAACGAGGGAACCAGGGAGTCCATTTCACAAGGCCAATAAAACAGCAGGGGGGAGTGGTTAATGGACTTGGAGATTTCAGTTTTTCACACTTTTCAGCAACGTTTTACTCAAAAACGGTACTCATGTGGTTGATGAGCATTCGTGTGTAAATGCTTTAAATTATCAGCTATTGATTAAAACAAAAATCGTCGTTTTGTGGTATAGGATTCGTCTTCAGCGAGTTTTACAAATCAAGACGAAATCCGATTCAGTTGTGTAGAAAATGTCGTGGCGCCAGGGTTGGACTTCCCCGCCGGTACGTCACGATCACTTTCGCGTTCAGAACGAGTTTCCGCTGTGAAGGAGCAAACCTATTCCCCTTCTATAAACCTTGAATAAATTAGTCTAGAGATACTTGTTTCTTTTGCATCATTCGTCATTTGTGCGCAGACATTTGCAAGACATTTCCCGAAGAAATTTGCAATGTTATGGAAGAAATTTTTTGATCGTCAATTAAAGAATTTGTGTTGAAATGGAGAGTGAATACACAGATCTTCTGCCGTTGGCTCTCAAGAGAAAATGTTTTAAAACGTTTCGTTTCCTTATTACTTGAAATTAAGGCATTTCTCCTTGAGAAGAGAACTATCCAGAACTAACGGACGATCAGTAGATACAAAAATTTTATTTCACGGTAGACGTCACGTCTTATCTAGATAATCTTAATCGTAAACTGCAGGGGAAAGGAACACACAATTTTTTCTATATTGGAAGAAGTCATTTCATTCGAAAATAAATTATACAATTCTTCTCGAGATTTTGAAAGAGAAACATTAATTCATTTTCCAAGCCTGCTGAAACATCGCCAAGAAAATAACCTGGCAATTGATATTCACTATTTCAGAACAACAATTTAAAATATCGGGGAAGCTTTTTTAAGGAGGTTTCAGGAATTCAGAAATAGCATTGCCGACGTTAGCCTTTGTTAAAAACCTCTCAGCGCTGACATAGCAGAATTGAATTTGTCTCCCTTTAATATTGACATTGGCGCTTTAAAATGCAATTACTGCAGTTAAAAACAAAGAATTATGGAGCTCCAGATTTAAACGCCTTAATGCTGATATGGAAAAATTGGAAAAAAATAAATGTGATCTTAGTTTACAGTAAAAGTGGTCTGCTTTGAAAGACCTGGAGAAGGAAGACACATAATAATTTTCAAAACCTGGAATAGTATTCATGTATCGTATGATCAGATAAAAAAAAACTAGCATTTGCTGTTCTTTCACTCTTTGGCTCTACATATTCATGCGAACAATCGTTTTAAAACATGAACTTTATCGAAAGTAAATTGAGAAATCGTCGTTGATGATGACCTGGAATCTTACTAGAAATTAAAAACAATGACATACAAACCTGACTAATCCCAAACATACCAAGGAATTGCAAGGTCATAGTTGAGATTAGATGCACGTTTCGTCATATTTTGATTTTAAAATAATAAAAAAATTTTGTCAATAAATATAAGATTATTCTGAAACGTCTGGTTTTATTAAATGTTAGTAGCTAGTTTAAACCGACTCCTAAAAACATGGTTCTTGAAAAGAAATTCGGCTCTCAAAAAAAATATTAATAGTTGCACTGCTAATCTTAGGCTCTTTTGACTAATGAGTTTGCCGACCACTGCCCTTAGGGAAAGATCCGAGGACAACACCATGTAATTTTGAACAACGGTCAGATGACAATAAATAGCCTTCGGAGGTACTACTCTTTAAGGTTTGTACGGGCTTTATGGACCCTAGTACTCTTGTGGTCTTTTCTTTTACCATGGGGTTTGCTGTCTACAGCAAACACGAGTGTCGTGCTCCCGAAATACCCAAGCAATCTTTTTTTGGCATCTGTCGCATTATTTTATTTCTCAATCCCTCTTTTTTTCCCCTTTCTTGACATATTTAACTTCAAGTTGTCTCTTGTGTTTGGCTCAGTTTGGCCAAATACGGCCTCTTGTCGCCATAAAACACCAAAACAAGCAACCGTTTTGAATTACGACTTTTCAATGGCCAACGCCACTCAGATTAAAGGTCAAACATTGTCGAAACGCGTAAATTCAACGCGTACAGAGAGGTCCGAATCAGAGTCGTGAAACATAAGACTGGCCACTTTTTATGAGAGGAGGTTCAAAACGTGT
This sequence comes from Metellina segmentata, assembly GCA_947359465.1. Lineage (NCBI taxonomy): Eukaryota > Metazoa > Arthropoda > Arachnida > Araneae > Tetragnathidae > Metellina > Metellina segmentata. The sequence continues at coordinate 104,157,205 of OX375880.1, forward strand.
GACCAACATGTTAACAAGCAGTCGCCGTGATTGCTCGGTTAAAAAAATTGACTTCGTTGGCCGATTTGGATCTTATCACCTCGTTTAGCAATATAACATCTAATAGGCGGGTAATTCCGTATCCATTTGATTTAAGCACATTATGGAATGATTGCAAGATCCAATATAAAAAATTTTACTTAAAGTTTAAAAACACACATAGTTAATACAGTACTGGTTTCTCGCCACGTATATCACAAAATAGAATGAAAAAACTCTAATAAATTCAAGATCGATAGATCTTCAGCATTTGGGTTGTTATTGTATAGTATAGTGTGACGTCATCTTCGTCAACAAATCATCCTTTGCTGAATTTGCATACCCGCTATCTAACAACATCGCATAAACGTGTGAATGCGCATTTGTATAGAATGGCTACAAAAATGGTATTATCTCGCTGGAATCAAAAATGGTAATATTACTATCTCGCGCTCAGATGATGAATCACTGGATGGACATCTTCTCCCGTCCCGTTGCCCAATCAGACGAAGAGTGTTCATTTCCACCCAACAGACGAATGTAGTGTAAAGATCATGTTACTTACATGTTTTGGTCATATCAGCCAGGATATAAAAAAAGGTTATCATTGCTCACTATACGTTTATACTATATTTTCCCTGGTCATAATCGATCACACAATAATCTTACCATGCGATTCCTTTGTTTAAACCGAAAGTCCTCACGTTGGGTTGGCGTGGAAGTTTGGAGAGTGGGGTGCCAGCTCAGGTGTTGCTTCGTCATCTGACCGTGGTTCAAAATTACGAGGTGTTGTCCTCGAATCTTTCCCTTGAGGGACTGATTCCGGACCGTCGTCAATAGCCCGTTGTGTTGCTCTAGTACGACGTTAACTAAAATTACCATTACCTTTGTTTAAACCAATCTGCAAAAGCGTTATCCGTTTTTCGATTTGTCGTGGTATTCTAGAGATGCGCACATGCGTAAGTTTGGAGAGTAGGGTGCCAGCTCAGGTATTGTCATCTGATCGTGGTTCTTAATTACGAGGTGTTGTCCTCGGAACTTTCCTTTCGGGATTATTCACGAACGGTCACCGCCGACCAACCGGTATTGTGGTTAAGGTGTTAGCCTCTAGATCGGAAGGTTCCTGGTTCGAATCCGGGTCCGGGCATGGATGTTTGTAAGCGTATGGTGTAGAGGCGACTGGTGCATCTTAAATCTGTCGTGGCCGAAAGTCCTCACGTTGGGTTGGTGTGGAAGTTTGGAGAGTGGGATGCCAGCTCAGGGGTTGCTTCGTCATCTGACCTTGGTTCAAAATTACGAGGTGTTGTCCTCGGATCTTTCCCTTAAGGGACTGATCCCGGACCGTCGTCAATAGCCCGTTGTGTTGCTCTAGTACGACGTTAACTAAAATTACCATTACCATTTACCCGAACGGTCACCAATAGCGCGTTGTGCTGCTCCATTACGACGTAAATCCAACTATCTACCTACCTAGAAAAAAATCTTACAATGGTGTATCTGTCCTAAGCGTTATCACTCGAATTGACGAAGAGAGTCATCGACAGTAACAATGAAAAATAATAGTGCAAATAATGAATCTTAATCAATGTAACGAAGCTTTGTGTGGAACTGTGTCAAAGGAAGGAAATATTTCTACATTATAGTACATATTTTAATAATGGCTGTTTAATAATTTTTCATCGACCTAATATTCAAAGTGACATTTTTTTATAGGTTCGGTCGACGAGCAATTTCGTTGACGAGCAGTTTGATACTGTTTGTCAGTTCCCTAGCCATAGGATGGTCGCAGAATCAGATCACATTCTTGATCCTGAGGTTTATCATCAGCATAGGAATCGTCAACATCCATCTACTCTCAGCGTTTTCTCGTAAGTGAAACAAGGCAGCGTTAGCACCAGTTGGGAGAGCAACGGACTGGAAACCGGAGGGTTGCTAGTTCGAAACTGGGTCTAGTCAGTGACCGTCGTGTGCGGGGGGCGGGTGCATGTTAAATCTGCCGTGACCTCAAATGTCCTCACGTGAGCGTGGTGTGGAAGTTTAGAAAGTGGGGTGCGCTAGCTCAGGTGTTGACCTCGTCATCTGACCGTGGTTCATATTTACGAGGCGTTGTGCTTGCATCTTTCTCTTCGGGATTGATCCCCGACAGTCGGTAATAGCCCGTTGTTCCAGTGTGACGGTAAATAAATACCTAAATCGTAAGTGAAACTTTTCATTGGAGTGTTTCCTTTCTGCTTCAACTCTCACATACACAAAATCGTTCTTGTAAATATCATTAGTAAAATATATTTGCCCGCTTGAGGAAATATCATTGAGGTTCACATCTCGAAATATATTCAGCATTCTGTCATGTTAATCATAAGGCTATGATGTGTGCTGTAATATTAGCCACCCACTACAAAAATTAACTTGTGATACAGTAGTATATAATAGCAGTGTAACCCAAATCCACCATGAAGTACGAGGGCTGTTGAATAAAGAATGATCATAATTTTTTAAAGGGGATTAAAAAATCAAGAGAATAAAATTCATATTGAAGGTGAAGCGGGATAAGTGGAGAATAGATAGCGCAAGTTTCACGGTAATGACGTCATTGCTGAGTCTTTGGCAGCCGGCCAAGAACACCTAGTTTTACTTTCGCCTACGGCAAAAATGGATGTGACACGCGAAGTGCAATACACTGCATTGAAATTTTGTTTTCGCCTTAAAAAATCGTCATATCTTTCAAAAACCAATGTCATGTGTGTTCCCCATCCTCCATATAGTCCTGATTTAGCAACATGAGATTTATTTTCTTTTCCCGAATTTTAAGAAACGAAATCCGGGAAAAGAGGTTTTCATCATCACAGGCAGTGGTAAAAGTTGCGTAGGCGATTTTGAAGGACCTGTCAAGAAATGGCTTCCAGCATGTGTTTGAAGACTGGAAAAGAAGTGGGATAAGTGCGTTGCATGTAATGGGGATTATTTTGAGAAAGACCATAAAAATTTGGAGGATTAGTACAGGAAATTATTTTTTGTGATCATTCTTTATTAAAAAGCCATCGTACTTTTGAGTAGACAAAGTTGCCCTGTCGTTTATACATCTTGCAGTAGATTGGTTGTAAACATGCGAACGTTCTAAAAGAAGCCTGATGGCGCTCTCGACCAGTACCAGATGGAGCTCTCGACAATTCGTGCATGCTTTGATGGATGGTCCTACAACTATCCGAAGCTCTGTGGTAACAGTCACTGGTTTTATCATCACGGCTTCACACTTCGTTTCTGCTCCTTAGCCTCCCCTTCACATGGCACCATAAACTCAGCTGATAAAGACAAACAAGATAATCCACTGTAGAAATCATCTACTGCACAACCACGCATACAAAAGTACACCCACAATCATTGTGCAGTTCTCACAATCTCGCGCAACTGGCAATCTGCCAACCGGTGATTACACCTATCGAGATCTAGAAGTAACCACTGTTAAATTCTAGAAGTGATGAACTTGTCACCACTACAAAAATTATCTTAAAATACAGTAGTATATATAACAGTGTAACCTTTTTCCACCGTGTAGGGTTTTTTTTATATACAAAGTTGTCCTGTCTTTCAGAAGATGAAAATTTCGTCACGACATGATGACGATTGTTGTATGCAACGAATATAAGTATCTCTGATGCGAACATCTCTAGATAAATTAGGGCCGACCAACCGGTCTGGTGGTCAAGGTGTTATCCTCTAGATCGGAAGGTTCCTGGTTTGAATCCAGATCAGTGCATGGATATTTGTAAGCGTATGATGTAGAGGCGTCTGGTGCACCTTAAATCTGTCGTGATTAAAAGTCATCACGTTGGGCTGGTGTGGAAGTTTGGAGAGTGGGGTGCCAGCTCAAATGTTGCCTCGTCATCTGACCGTGGTTCAAAATTGCGTGGTATTGTGCTCGGATCTTTCCCTTAGGGGATTGATCCCGGAATGTCGATAATTGTTGTGTTGCGTACGACGTTAATTAAAAATTACTAATTACTAGATAAATTAGGATCCTTCAAAGGGCCGTAGTTTAGTGAGGTAGCGGCCACAGGGGACGGTATTTCAGAAACAATTCTTGGCAGAAATGTTACATAAATGTAACACATTCCCTGCCGGTCAAGCTAGGTTGTGATGATAGTCATTGCCCCGCCGTAGAAATGAGTTTTCCCCCCAGAAGCTGACTTTATTTTTGTAACAAATATGATTGAAAAAAGTGCGCCAATACCAGAATACATTGGCGAAAGCTCAGTCAACAAATTTGCAATTTCGTCATCTATTAGAGGCTTATTAGATAGCATTTTTCTTTTGGCGGGTATGAAGGCCCTACAGAACTATCCTCTCTACAACTCATAGCCGACCAACCGGTATAGTGGTTAAGGTGTTAGCCTCTAGATCGGAAGGTTCCTGGTTCGAATCCGGGTCCGGGCATGGATGTTTGTAAGCGTATGGTGTAGAGGCGGCTGGTGCACCTTAAATCTGTCGTGGTCGAAAGTCCTCACGTTGGGTTGGCGTGGAAGTTTGGAGAGTGGGGTGCCAGCTCAGGTGTTACTTCGTCATCTGACCGTGGTTCAAAATTACGAGGTGTTGTCCTCGGATCTTTCCCTTAAGGGACTGATCCCGGACCGTCGTCAATAGCCCGTTGTGTTGCTCTAGTACGACGTTAACTAAAATTACCATTACCATTTACTCTACAACTCATATTACAATATTTTTTGAATAACTAATAAAGCAATAAATTCGAAGCCACATACCTTTACTAGCTTCTAACCTTTACTCCACGCCAACACCTAACATATAATGCCAATTGAAGCGTTGAATAAATGTTGAGGCGCAGCTCTTCACGCACAAACGCGTGACACTGGCTACTGAGACATCACTCCACATCTCGCGCTGGAGAGCGATCGGCTCTTTAGCGTTGGCGCTACTTCACGCGATGGCGCGAGATCGGCAGCGAACGTGTTAAACTCAATTTTCGCTTGTTACAGAAATATTTTCTTGTGTTATGCGTATGAAGTTCATGCTTTCATGGCCTTCCGTCTTTGGAGTACATTGCTTAGCTCTTCAAGCACTTCGACGAGATATCGACAAGATCTGATCACATTTGCTGTGGACAAATTACTTCGTAGAGACAAAACTGTCCTATTACTCCTGTGGTGATAAAAATGGAAACAGGGAAACAAATTGTCCCTTGCCCAGAACTGGTGACAATTTGGAACAGGTTTTTGATCCAGGGCTGTTTCCGACGCGAAGATAAACCACCAGGAGGGTTAAGAGACAATTCTTCCTTTCAAGTTGTCCCCCTGCAATTGAAGTTGCGAATTCGAATCCAACCAATGACTCTCGTGTACAAGGGGGCTGGGCACGCTATATCTGTTGTGACCTCAACTGTACTCACGTCGGCTTGGAGTGGAAATTCCGAGTATAGGGTTGTTCCGAGTATCGGGTGTAACCTCGTCATCTGATCATGCTTTTTAAAACACACGGTACACAGAAATACTCTGCTGGATGCCGGTTCAATCGGAAGGCACACCCCTTCGTATAAAAATTCAATCTTTTTGTGTCCTCACGTTGTCGTGAGGTCATGGTAGACCGGTTGGAAGAGTAACGGATCAGCAACCGGAGGATTTGTGAGTTCGAATCCAACCAAAGACCGCCATGTACAAAGGGAGCTGGTGCACGTTAAATATGTGGTCTCAAATGCCTTCACGTTTGTGTGGTGTGGGAATGTGGAGAGTGGTGTGCCAGCTAAGGTGACCGTGGTTAAAAATTACGTGGTATTGTCCTCGGATCTTTCTTTTCGGGTTTGATCCCGGACCGTCGACAATAGCCCGTTATTTTCTTCCAGTGCTATGTTGTTTAGATAGCTACCTCGCAATTGTATTACTATTTAGAAAAGAATTAACAGATAAATTATTTTGTGAGACTACCATGTGATGTGGTTCTTTTCTTAACCATCCATTATCCGTTCCCAGAGAGAATGGTGCTTCTTCAGGGGTAAATTTACAATACATTTATTGCCATTTCTAGGGTATCAAATATGAGTCCAGTTACCATTCTAAATCTTGATCAATGCCAGCGAAAGAACCCTCGCACGTCCATCATCTCCCCCTCTCCACTTGTCGAGTCTTTCTTCCTCGCCCCTTCCATTTTCCTTACCCGGATAACTGTCCAAGGACACCCCCGCCAACATCCCTCATGGATCCATTGGTTCCGTCCGGTCAACATTTCTCAGGGTTTGGGCCGGAGAACATCGCAGATAAACTCTCACGGGTGTCTGGAGAGCACTACACAAGACATGGAACACATTTTTCGCTGTCATCTTCTATTGTAACCAAACAATTATATCATAAACAATAATTTGTTAAAAATTAATAAGGAAATGATTAGTATATTTTATCCCTAATTGTTCAGTGCCGCGGTCGCCCGGTTGGAAGAATAACGGACTTGCAACCGAAGGGATGTGAGTTCCAATTCAACCAAAGACCGTTGTGTACAAAGGGGGCTGGTGCACGTGAAGTCAGTCAGAGCCTCAAATGTCCTCGTGTTGAGGAAGTGTTTGGACAGTGGGGCTCCAGTTCAGGCGTTGTTCTCGTCAACTGACTGTGGTTCTAAATTACGAGGCGTTGTCCATGGATTGGTCACGGACCGTCGCCAATTGTGCTGCTCCAGGACGACGCTAATCAACTACCTACCTACTCATTGTTGGACCTCACTGCTATTAAACCTAATTCTATCAACCAACTAAAATACCTCTAGCAAGACGTGTGAAATATATGTGCTTGGTATATTTAAAAGGAATTCATAGTGAAGACAGGATAGACTGCTATATACAGGGTGGTCCCGAATTCATGGTACAAACTTTAATGGTAGGTACAGGACATTGTAACAATGATTTATTGTATAGGAATGTATAGTCGCAAGTGACGCGGTGAGGCGAAAACAGGGGAAATAACGGCCGAAAGGAAAAACAAAGATTTTATTGAAAGCGTTGTTGACAAGTGTCATGTTTACAGTAATTGTTCAAAATTGCGTCCACCAGTATCGATACATGCTTGACAGCGTCGGTGGAGCGATTGGCGTACACGTTCAAAGATGCCTGGTATTTCACGCACACCTGCAGCAGCTACAGATAAGCGAGCGACGAGATCCTCATCTGAGTCAACTGGAGTCTCATAAACAAGATGCTTTAGATGTCCCCATAAAAAGTAATCGAGGCTCGATAAATCGGGAGATCGGGGTGGCCAAGGGACTGGTCCACCACGCCCAATCCATCGAGTACCAAACGTGGCATTCAGGTAATTCCGTACATCAATGCTGAAGTGTGCTGGCGCCCCATCGTGCTGAAACCACATGCGGTTACGAATGGCGATCGGAACATCATGCAGCAGTTGTGGTAACACTTCTTTCAGAAAAATAAGATAGCTTCCGCCAGTGAGCCGCGTGGGTAGTAAGTATGGGCCAATCAAAAAGTCGTTCACAATACCAGCCCACACATTAATACTGAAACGTTGTTGAAACGCATGTCGACGCGTTGCATGTGGATTATCGGTTGCCCACACATGGGAATTGTGCGCATTAAAGACACCCTCGCGTGAAAATGTCGCTTCATCTGTAAATAGCACATAATCTACGAAATCCGGCTGCAACGCACATTGCTGCATCACCCACAGGCAGAAGTTCACGCGGCGAGGATAATCTGCCGGATTCAATGCTTGTACTTTCTGAAAATGGAAGGGGTGTAAGCGATTTTCGTTTAACACTCTGCATACAGTCTGATGACTCACACCTACGTCACGCGCAACAGTTCTTGTGCTTGACTCGGGTCTATCAGCCACAATGTTCAAGATGCTTTCTTCCAGCCTTGGAGTGCGTACAGCTCTTACTCGACCAGCGCCATGTCTGTTGACGTCGAACGCACCTGTTTCACAAAGTTGACGATGTAACCGTTGAAAAATTCTATGATCCGGCATTCGTCGATCAGGATACTCCGCGCGATACATTCGTAACGCAGCTCTGCCGTTACCATTTGCACGGCCGTACATGTAATGCATGTCTGCTTTTTCTGCATACGTAAAGTCACCCATCGTCTACGGCAGCACAATTGTGAATGGCGCTTTTCCCTACTGCGATGCATCATGTTCAACAGCGGCTAGACATCTACTGCCCTCTACCGGCAATGATACCAACCGATCACTCCATTTCTCTTTCCTTTTATTTCCCCTGTTTACGCCTCACCGCGTCACTTGCGACTATACATTCCTATACAATAAATCATTGTTACAATGTCCTGTACCTACCATTAAAGTTTGTACCATGAATTCGGGACCACCCTGTATATTTCTGTATCGTGAATTTTTGTATCAGTTATTGAGTTCCCCCCACCACAGCACTCTCCATCAGGAATTTAGTAATGACTGAATTCGATAGTTTCTACCACTAGATGGAAGATTGGTAGTTACTTGGAATCATGAGCTCACGGGTGTTCTTCCGCATTCAAGGGCGTGCAATGGACTGGCCTCTGTCGCCTTTAGCAGTGGTGTCATGATACCACTGACTGCCGCAACGAAGAGTGAATCTGTGATAGGAATAGAAGCAGTATCTCTTAAAACTGGGTTACAGAGGGCTGTTGGAAATTATTCATTTCGCATATCGATTCAACTTTTCATTACTCCCCATCCGTTTGAGTACGTGTGATGGAACGTGTGCAGATGGTACGTGCTGAAACATCTGGTGTTTGTCAGAAGCACCATCAGGCTTGCGTGTGTTCATAATCAAGTTCACTAAACAGTCACGAATTCACACTAGTCAAAGCTTGTGAAAGACATTTGAACTTTGTCTACCTAGAAGTACCTCATCATTGGAAAGGGTTACACAGTTGTGTAGGCGAATGTGTTGTAAGTTCATTTTTGTAGCGGTGGCAAAGTTAACTACATACCAAGTTTGGAAATACATCCATTTTGATTACCATGGAAGTATTGACTTAATATTAAATTTTAGTTTAGTGTTTCACCTGTCCGCTTAAAGCATGATTTAGGTCTCGCGTGTCATCGGCCCTTTTCTATGTTCTTCAACTGTCTGAACCTCTGGTGGTAACTTCATAATACTCAAAAGAATGCCCTTATTAACAATAATTGGCTAAACTACATGTTTGTTTTTATATTTTCATTGTTCTATTTGATTTAGGTAAAGATACATCGCATAGGAAAATGTTGGATTCCAAGTGAAAATGTGTCGCCCCTTCCATGAGGTTACCACAGCGAAACATATAAAACAATAATGAAGGCGTGTCACTTGAATTGGTTGGATAGATCTGAACGTCCCGTACAATGCATCTTTATCATGACTTCTATTTGATAATGTACCGATTGTAACGGGGCCTGAAACAACTTTCTATTAGACAAACAGTACGTCCCTTTTTTTGTATTAAAACAGATTATTTTTTTAGAAATTAGTAGTTAAAATTTTGGGTAGGTAGTTAAATTTGCGTTGCACAGCAGCATCACAACAGTACGGAATACATTCAGAAGGTAAAAGTCCGATAATAACACCTCCTAGTCTTGAACCATGGTCAGATCACGAGGTCAACGCCTGAGCTGCCACCCCGCTCTCCATGTGAATGAATTGTTTCACTTTCGAGGTATGTAGTTGATAACCGTCGCACTGGAATAACATAACGTGCTATTAACGACTATCGGGGATCAATCCCGAAGAAAAAGATTCAAGGACAACACCCCGTAATTTTAAACCACAGTCAGATAACAAGGTCAACACCTGAGCTGGTACTTCACCTCTCTAAACTTCCACACCGCGCCAATATGAGGACCCTTGAGGCTGATATTTATTTATCGTAGCCTCAAGTGTCCTCATATTGGCGCGGTGATAAATGATAAAGAGCCTCAAGGTCCTCATATTACCGGGGAGTGTACGATAGATTTATCGTGCACCGACCCCACGCACACAACGGTCTTTGGTTGAGTCGAGTTTCGAACTCGCAACCCTCTGTTTGCTAATCCAGGACTCCATCTACCGTGACTTCCTACCATAAATCAAAATAAATAGTATTTTCTTAAGCTAATTAACTGGGTTTTTTTCGTGACTTAGATTAAGTTGGAAATAAATTCGTTTGTTTCAGTGATGGAAGTGATAGGTGATGAATACAGACTCGTATATGGACTAGTTGGTCACTTAGGATGGGGTCTCGCACATTTCCTCCTACCCTTAGTTGTGTGGCTAACCCAAAACTGGATTCAGTACAGTATTGCCTTAAGCACAATGCCTTTGTTCTTGTGCATAGCTTTATGGTAAGTTTCATTGCCCATCTATTAGCAAAGTTCATTTAAATAATTCTACTGTGCACGCACTTCCACGTTATTTGGTAAAATGAGGCAGTCGACATAACCTTTAGACTACGGCTGGTACTGCAGTTGAACCTTGATCGCGCCAAGAAGTAATTTAGACTAGGGCCAGTACAGCTGTTTTACCTTGAAAGTTATAAGAATCGTGCCAAGAAAGAATTTAGATCTTATTGGTCCATGTGACGAGTTCATTGATTGTTCATCTGATAGTAGTTGACTTTGGCGATTTCACCACTTTAGTCGCCACACTATTGAAGTACAGATTTACACAAATACCTTGTCGTAAGATGAAGCATCGCCAAACGAAGAGACAATTTGCCAAATCGGCCAACCAAGTCTATTTTTGACACAGCAATCACGTGAATACTAGACGTTGTTCACACTCTTTGAAGCTTCTATTTCTTGGAAGAAGACTGTTATTATTAATCACTGGTAAGAATACTGAACGCATTCGAAATTTTTTTTCAGTTGAGTTCATAGACATTATCTTTTGTATACTTACAACGTAATGCGTTCCAATATGCTACTAATATCCGATTTTCTTCAGTTTTATTCCAGAATCCATCGAAGCATTCCTGTCTAAAGGTCTGTGGACACGAGCGCAAAAGATAATCAGACGAGCAGCGTGGTCCAACGGGTGTTCTACTCAGGATATCGAACAATTAACGCACAATTTCACCACTCAGAGAATGCAAGTAAGCGATTTCCATTTCAATGCATACAGTCACCGACCTTCCAATGAAATAGACGGAGTATTTGTACCAAGCTTTGTGTTATTTCTGCCGGTCGCTCGGTTTGAAGATCCGTCACAAAGTTACAGGGAAAAACAACAGTCCTAAAGTGGGACAAATTATCGATTACTTACAGTGATTGCCCAACGCGAAAAAACACTAGTATGTGTGCTTCAACAACCAATCGACCCAATGTAAATTCGTAAGTCCACGTGACTTACCATTCTGAGATCTTGCGATAGCGACTCCGTCCACTTGCGCTATCTGTATTTCATTGGAAGGTCGGTGAGAACAATTGACTTGCTGAAGTAAATAACGATGTCAATCCAATCAGATTCGCTTTATAACGACCCTCGATTTAACGACTCACTGCAATATAAAGACCAATTGAGAAGTGTCAGACAGTTCTTGACAGCTATTTTATAATCGGTATAACGATCTGGAAACTAATATAAACCATAGTTTCCCAAACATTTTTGGCTGAACGTCGCCTTTACAAAGACAACTTTTATTCCATTCTGTTTTTTGACTAATTTCAAGTAATTGTGATCTATATTATGTCTTGTTTTTGGACTACTTTATATGACACTTGCGCTATAAAACACAAAGCCAACCAACCAAAGACAATATTTCTGGGCCCCCTTCTAGAAAACTCTCAACTAATAATAAATTGCAAGGGTAAACCGTGCCTATAGTTTCTGAATTTGACCAAAACATTTCTGTAATTTTAAAGTTTCGTAAAGCTAGTTCGGAAATTGAACAACTTGGAACTAAATTACAAATTTGTTTATTAAAATAGAATAAAAAATAAATTGCATATTTACACTCTAGACTGCCACACTATTGTTGGAAATCATTATAAATCAAATCAGTAAAATTAGCAATAATTGCTAATAAGAAGAATGAGCCTGGTATTTATATCAATTTGTCTATATTGAGTTCTATTTTCGTCAGCAGCACATCAGTAAATGTCCACTGCTAACTATTTAACAATCAATGACTACATCACTGTAGTGGGTGCATTTATATGGTCAAGTGGATGTGTTTGCTTAAAACATTCTTTATATGCCCGATTGTACTTAAGTCCTCATATTACCCAATCTTGTTTCTTATCACCCACCCTCATTCTTTTTCTCCTGGGCCCAGCATATCTTCAGCATCCATTTTGGAAAGCTGTAAGATCAATGAAAAGGGTTAGACAAAATTTGCAGTACAGAATCAGCCCTTTATCAATTAATTAACTGTACGTTATGGATATATTGATAAAAAATAAGTGATGTTAATGACAGTGAGTCTCTTAATACTAATTCACAAATTGTGTTCTTTCAGGAGGAACTCAAAACTTTAACAGCTTCTAAAAACGAAAATATCCAGATATGTTTCCAGCTGGTTCTTCTATTTTTCGTCGGGTAAGATAAAAATTTGTTTTTATGGTTTAAATATTTAAAGTCCAGCTCGTGCTCAACGAAAAGTAAGTTTTGACCAATTACAGTAATATTATTTTCTGATTTATTCGTTCGGAATTAATTATGCATTTTTCTTCGTTTTCTTTCGTAATAAGTTGTGGCAACATACGCTAGATCGCAAGATTAAAAATATTCACGAATTGCCATGTTTAGAAGAACTTTTTTTCCGACGACTTTAGTTAGATTTTGCTATGTTTTCTGGGGTTGTAAATTTGATAAATATTAATTTTTTTATAAATCCTTATTCACACCTGCACCAAAACCTCAACAAATGTACTTAAATGTACTTTTATCAAAAATTTCATTAGTTTTTGATAGTGCGAAATTTTTTTTTAAAAATGCAATCTTTATTTTGACATGTCATAGCTCTTAATAGTTCGAATTTATTGGTAATCTCAAAATATTTACAAGCGTATGATTAGTGGGGCTAGAATTTCGATAACCTAAATTTGTTACAAACTGCTCAATAAAAAATGTATTCTACTCAAAAACTGCAAAAAATAGAATAAAAAACTATCTTTTTTAGCAAAATGATTTGCAAAATGAGGTTTACGAACCAACAATTATCTAAGCATCTTTAAATATATATATTGTGAAAATGTTCTTAAAAATATAATTTAAGTTGCTAATATTTTCTCTTTCTCGCTTTTTTTTCCTACCCCAAATGGAACTCTTTATTAATAAAAATTAACCCAAAAAAAAGTATACAAATTTAATTACATTTTCTCATAGTTTTCGTGCCGAACTGAAAGTTTGACTGTTCTAACAAAAATATGTATTGTAATACTTTTATTAGTCATATCTGCATTTCACATCAGCTTAGAATTGCAAAGCAGAAAAAAACATGCAGATTTTCAATAACGAGTGATTCTCTATGGTCTACCAACAATTTTCAACATTAAAAAAGATTTATCCCCATCTACTGGAACCAAAGGAGCACACTTCAAATAAACTCGGTTCTCTCACTTTGTTCAACTTTGGAATTTCATAAAAAGCGTAAAGTTTTCACTGACCGGTAAGAAGGGGGAATTTTAGGGTAATTCATCCCATTATACTCTATTGCTGGAAAATGTCAAAATATGCAAAAAGAAAATCAGGTAGAATGTCTGAGCCTGGCCACAAGGTTTTATTTTAATTTGTCTCGATAGGGTAAAGTATTTATTCTGGTGTAATAAATGAAAGAAAGACAAATTCAGTATATGTAGTCAATTCAGTGTTAAGCTGGCATCTTGCTCTTCCGACTAGACTACGTTCGATGCATTTTTGCTTGACTTTTCGACGAGAAAACGCAAACATGTGCAAAATGGCGTAGCGTCCATTACAGCCCAAAATCCTCTAAAAAATATAATTCAATAGAAAAATAATAATCGATACATCTTGAAGCAAAACCGATTATTCTTCAACGTAAATCCGTATGAGATATTACGAGGTTGTAAATAAAGTAATGGCAACATACCTGGAAAACTTTTTTTTTAAGAAAATACAAGGAAAATTACATTACATTCCTTCATAATAATCACCAGCAAAGTCTTGTACCTTTTGCCAGATGTCAGGAAGCCGTAGAATAACGTTGGCAAGGTGTTTTCGGTTGACGTCAGCGACGGAGCGCCCTACTGCTCGGATCACAGACGGCACGTCAGGAAATCGGATGCCTCGAAGGGGTTCTTTCAACGTAGGAAAAAGGTCGTACTCACAAGGACTCCTGTCATGTGAGTACGGAGGGAGTTCCAAGACCACCGTCGCAAAAGATCATTTACAGCTTGTGCAACATGACAACGAGCATTGTCATTGCGGTATCTGTCGAGGTGGATACCAGCCAGTGCATACCGGTGCCATTTCTGTATATCCTTGAGTCAATGTGGAACCCAGCGGGAAGCAATTTTCCTCATTTTAAGACCTTTCTTCAGTATCTGCCACACCGTTTGATGATTGAGCCCAACTTCAACGGATGATTCCCGGACAGTCCATCGACGGTCTATGGAAAGGAGACCACTCACGGCGTCAACGTGCTGTTGATGAATGGATGGCCGACCTGGCCGGTACAAATCCGCAGTCTCACTCCGATCTGCACTAAACGCTTTGACTCATCGTCCTATACGGTAACGCATTCATACCACAGGCTTCAGATAATCCTTGATAACATTGCGATGCCTTTTTTCCACGGGCAACCTCGATTTTAATCCACGACCGTTGATATCTTTTTGTAAACATGATTTAGAGCGGTAGAAACGAAACTGTCCACTTCAACGCCACGCAGCAACTACCCCTTCGACTGGATCGACGGTTTTATGTACTTTACACATAGACAACAGTGTCACCTCACTTCTCCGATATCCAGTTTGCGTATGCCCGATGTTCTGCGACTTTCTGGGCTACGTTGCCACTACTTTATTTACAAACCTCATAGTTTCTATTTTAACGTCCTTGATTTTCACCACAGAAAACTAGAGTGCCTATATAACAAGAGTGGCGACATACGGGAAACACTTTCTGATTGGCTTAGAGGCCTTTTCTACCGCCCGAGGCGGTCTTTTCTTAGCTCCCGTAGACTTTACTTGGAAACTTTTTGTGTGTTCGAGAAAAACATGTTTATATTAAATTAAAAAGAAAATATAGCTTTTTCATGTTCCATTTCGTGTTCTAGAATGTTTATTTATTATTATTTTAGTGTTTTGTCAGTATAAATTTGAAGACTTTTTAAGTGCATAGCTTTTTTTTTTAACAACATGGTGTTTCCCGCAATCTAAGTTAGCGCGTTGTGCAATCCATCTCATCAATTACCATGTAATTGAGCGTTTATATGATTCATTTATACCGCATGTATCCATACTATAACAATCATATGCTTTTTGTTCTCCTTGAAATGATATATTAATTCGCCCAGCAACCTTCTTTGAGATTATTCTGGTAGAAAAATGGCTGCCGCGCATGCGCATTGGGACAAATTTGATCTCTTGTCGCCACTCTTATTATATAGGCACTCTACAGAAAATCAAACAGGGAATGCGAATGTCCATTCTTGCAGCTTCAAATTGTTTCCTACTATAAACGGGAAATAACGTTTGCCATGCGCAATGTGCACCTTCGTTCAACACAGACTTCCCCCTACATCATCCATCCTACTGGGGTTAGCATCTGGTCCGGATAATATGTGCAGTGGGCTCTTGAACCTGATCTATCATTCTTTTCCTATTCTCTCATTTCCCGGCTTTTGTGAAAGACAGCCTCGAGCTCTGAGACAGCATTTGGGTAATCCAGAGTTGCCATGACCATGCGCATTACGTCTTTTAGGCTCCTTTTTAATCTAGGGCTTAAGAGTTTTCATCCAGATCCGTCCACTATTGTTAATAAAGAGATATCTCGTCATCAAAATAGTGTCGATTCTTTTGTAATGATGCGATCAAGATATAGCCAGTTACCTCATGACGAGATATGCCGTCAACCAAAATTTGATCAGTTTTGCTAATGACGAGATACCACGTGGAGACAACGACCAGGAGGGTTTAAATGATTTACAGTTCATTAACCTTACGTGTAAAAAAGCAACGGCGAATTATAAGGTTGTCTAAAGCTGAGCATATATCAAAGCGAATCTAACCAATCCCATGTGTTATTCAATAGCTAAAGGAATAAAGACTTGTTGTGACCTGGAGTTCGTTCACCACAATAAGCGGGGAAGAAGATGAGGGGCGTAGTGTGGGGGACTTTCCGCTGCGCAACGCTAACTTCAAATAGGACTGAGAAGCGCAACAACGTCAAAATGGGTCCCAAAGGAAAAAATATCGAGATCTGTCTATGAAGGACATTATAAAAGAAATCCAATAAAGTTTAGGTTGTGAAACTTTGGATCGCCAGTTGTAAATTTTTTTAATTTTCACCACCTCGTCGAAAAGCTGTGGAAAATTCATATATAAATCGGCCAATTAGAGCCGAACTAGGTGGCGCTGCCACTGTACGACGCCCTCCTGGACTGGCGGGAATGTCTCTCAGATGTAGACAATAGTTGTAGATGTTTTTGAATAAGATCTTTATGTCGATTTAAAACCTCACATCTCTGTACATCTATATATATATAATTTTCTTACGTGGCACGTAAAAAAGAAGTTATTTGTAGTCGCGTTTTGGCAGCACTGTACGATTGTTTGTTTATCGCGAAGTCTCGCGCATCGATTGAATTTATAGCGTTATCGGATGAAATTTTATTGAAAAAAAAAAGGAAATTTTAATGAGCTGTTGCAGTTAGTTTATAATAGAAATCAAAGAAAGCGGAGGATCTTTTCAGGGCCATTTAAAAAACGGTCCTTTTTAGGGCCAACAATTATAGTTCAACAAGACGCTTGCACTACAACTTTCGGCAACAAACTCAATGAAAAAGTGTGGGTCGTTTGAGTGCTGGGAAAATGTAAACACAAAAACATGCTGGGTATTCAATTTCCAAAGCAACGCTCACATTTCGAGTCAAAATTTGCACAAAGTTTTCATTTGAATTCTGATTTTAGAGATACTGTATATATTTTTTCTGTAATACAGCAAATTTAGATTTGAAAAACATTTTTTTGGTAACATATTTTGTAAACAATCCCTTCTGCTAGGACACATGTCGTCATTGAGGCGAGCGAAGCGAGCATAGGTTCGCGCAGCGAACCAATGAGGATTGCGAAGCAATCCTCCGGGGGTTGGCGAGCGTTAGCGAGCAGGGGGCAGGCCCCCTAGTTTGTATATAATATGCTTAATCTTCAATAATTAGTGAGTAGAATAATTATTACTCGATGCGTAAATTAATGGTAAAAAAAATTGGTTATTATTAGTTAATGTGTGTCGTATTAGAGCAACACAACGGGCTGTTGACGACGGTCCGGGATCAATCCCTTTTTGCGTAAATTAATGGAAAGAAGGTGAATGGAAATAGGCCATAAAGTGATGACATCGTAAGAATGAACCACTGAAGACAAAACGAAACGGTGTCCTTACAAAAGCCAAGCAGAAGTGCATCGAGCTTAGTCTATACGAAAGAGCAACTCGTCAGCATTCGATAGACACTGAATTAATCTTTCTTTCATTTACTGTACACAAATAAATAGTATACGCTAACGAGATGTATTCACATAAAGGCTTGCGGCCGCGTTCTAACAGTCGACCAATAGATGAAGTATGAAAGTAGAGCAATGGTAACATTTTATGTGCCTTGGTTCTTGTGACCAACACAAGTTGTAAAGTGACCCTTAGACTACTTTCGTCTGAATTGAGGTGTAGACGAGCATTCATCATCTGATTTTTCCTCTGGACAGAGAAGACGCCCATCCATTTAATCATCATTTGATTGGTCCATAGTGGTAGACTTTAGCGATTTCAACATTTTTGTCGACACCCTATAGATATAGGTATTCACATCTTTTCTGTAGTACGATGTATCTCCAAACAAGGCAATAAGATACCAAATCGACCAACCAAGTCCATTTTGATATGAGTCACGTGATTACTAGTCGATATATTGGTCACACCTTTATACTTATACTAGCAAAATACCCGACCCTACTCGGTTTGAATTGGTTTACTCTAGATTGAAGAGATAATCAAAATATATAATGACTTACGTTTTTTGTAGAATAAATATTTATTTTAACACCTTTCACCATCTTTATATTTTCTACAACTTACTTTGGACACAAATCCTACACATGCATATCCATTCATGTAATACATTTCACATACATCGAACAGTTGTTGTATGACAAAGCTACAAAAGGACGAAAGGTGATACTAAGGTTACTACTATAAAGGACGATTTTGAGGGAGATTTGGAATTCCCTTTCTAAAGTTCTTTTCATGTTCAACTCAATTAATTAAAATTACGATTTACGGTGAGTGCTCTCGCACTCATAGTCAACAAAACAATATTTTTTTACTTGTGGCACTCTTGCCTCTGGTATGCGACATTGTGAAATTTTGCAATCTTCTCCTGTCATTATTACAACGAATTTTTTAATGTTGGAAAAAGTTCTAGTTTGGATTTTTAAACATTATTATTCTTTCAATAACGGCATTATTCTTTCAATAATGGCATAACTACACTTAAAATTTACTGAAAATTTATACTGACTTACCTAACATTTTTAAGTCTAATACTTTGTGGTGCTGTTGCGTGGGATGAGAAAGAAAACACATTTATTAAAATAATAAATATTTAAAACAGGAAACAGCGAAGTAAAACAAAATAAAAGATGTCGCAAAAAAATTGTTCTAAAGATATTAATTTGTGATTCAATTTTATCTCTTGATCTCGCACAGTTGCCACAACTTACAACTAAAAGTGTACAAAATTTAGAAATGTGAAATTAATTCAGAGCGAAAGAACCAGAAAAAATATCACTGCTCGCGCGATCTTGTTCATTCTCGTTTCATTGAAAAATATCGTCTGTCCCAAATATTCGGAAATCGTTTTCATTTCGCAAAGAATAAAAATAAAACTCGAAATAAATAAAATATCAGAGATGAAATTCCATTAAAAAAAAAAAAAAAAAATTTGAAGAATAATTACTTTTTCAGCAGTACTGGTAAAGCAATCGAAGTAATCGTAATATTCAATAGACATTCCAATTTTTCCTAAACTACCAAATTATGGTTGATTTAAGTATACTTACTCAGGTGTTTTAGCATGAAACTCAACTAAATATAACAATAAAGAAATGTTTAATATTGCATTCACTAAACTAATAGATAATGTATAAAATAAAATACAATGCAATCAAATATTTGGAATACAGTTCATGTGATGTCTACACAAAAACACAAACACAAAATCGAGCATAGAACAGAAGGACAGACAGACTTTCGCAACCAATGCCACTCACTAAATGAAGATAAGTACTAACTGTATGCAAATTTTCATGAAAATATCTTAAACCGCGTGGACGTGTATAGGGCACAACATACAGACAGACAGACAGACACCAAACGAGAAAAAGGCGGATTCGGCATCAGAAGGGTCCAAAATGGATAGAAAACTTGAAATGGGTCGAAAATATTGAATGTACAAACAAACACTCCATTTTTATTTATATAGATTGCACGTCTATGAAGTCGACTCAATTTTTTGCTTTCGATCAAACCTCGTTATGCCCATTTATCTATGCGACTACATACTTGTAAGAGGCTAGAAGAAAGAAGTATTATGAAACGAAGTGTTCAGGATTATATAATGTGATCTCAAACTGTGTGTTCTAGTTTTAAAAAAAATTCAACCATCACAGAAGTTGTATTCTTCTACTTATTTAAATTTTGTTTTTGTAGACTTTCAGCGTCGTTTTTATATTTCACGTCAATATGGCTGATAGAATGGGTACATATTACTAGAGGGACGTATTTCGCTCTAGCTGGAACAACGGAGATAGCCTCTGCAATCATTTTGCTCTTCATGACCTGCTTTTTCTCGCTCAAACATCTGTGGTCTGTGACAACAATGGCGGCGGCCGTTTCTCTGATGATTTTGTATGCGAAAGCGAACAATGGTAAGCTCCTTACATGTCAGCTGAAAATCCAACTAACTAAATTAAGCATCTTCAATCTTGCATTGTCTAAACTTAAATGTAGGTGGCGGTAGTGTTGTATCGTGTTTTTTAGCGTATTCTGAACTGTGACGTCATTTGTCTTGTTCTATTATACCATCTTAGCACGTCAGCAATAATTCTGCTAATAATTGACGTAAAATATTCCAAAAAATGAATTCCGAATTTATCTATCATCGGCTTAGAGCATAAATATATTAACTGGCATTACTGCCTATATACTTATTTTCATGATAACGAGAAATACATTTTAAAATTGTAATATGGTTCGAAAGATATGTAATACTATCAAATGCTTATAATATATTTTCCCCTAAAAAGCTAATAGTTATTATTTAAACAGATGTGCAGTAAAAATTCCTTTTGTCAGTTAGTTAATTTATGTGCAAAGCCAACAATATGATAGCTGATTGGTGAACACCAATAAGATTAAACATCAAACGTGGTCAAAACGGCGATAAACTGCATTTTACGATTACCGGGCGATGTGTATTATACCAGAGCGTTTGGCAGCGAGAGTAAAATCTTCACATTTCGTCAGGTTTGTTTACACAGAAAATCCCTCCGAGATGAAATTTGTGTCATGTGGTTTTGATCGAATCTATTCTTCCATTTAGAGGACAGGTTAAACGGAATCGATGTGTTTTCACAATTTGCGTCTTCGCGCTATTTTTAACTTTTATTCCTCGGTGCCATAATTAATAGCGTTGATTTCTAGTTCGTAAAACAATCATTCATGTCTGTCGCCTTACATAGTTTGGGTATGATCAGCCTATATCCAGGTGAGCTAACCACCTTTCTACACAGGACTTCCTCAAGGTAACCTGCTTTCTCGAGGGATCCTTTATCCCGTTGTGTTGCTCTAGTACGACGTTATTACCAAAAAAATTACCAAAGGATCCACAGTATAGCAACTGGAATAAATTGAGTGCAAATTGGCAAGTTTGAGTTCTCATTGTCTTAAAGAATGCTTGCAATGCTATAATTACAGTGCGTTTTCAATGAGAAAGAAGATAACCATGGAGAATTCCCCACGGGGCACATTTTTAAGTATGTACGGGCTTCACGAACCCGAAGTACCTATAAACCTATTATTTTCTCATAAGGATTACTGCCTCTCGTTAACTATGTTTTGTTCGTAAAACAATCATATATGTCTGTCGCCATACATAGTTTGGGCATAAGTCAGCTTATATCCAGGCGAGCTTACCACTTTCCTACACAGGATGTCCTCAAGGTAACATACCTTCTCAAAGAATCCTCACTATAGCAACTGGAATAAGTTGGGTGCAAATTGACAAGTTTGAGTTCTCAGTGTCGTAAATAATACTTTATTATATAGCTTATACCCTTATAATATAGACTTACAACGCTATGATTACAGTGCGTTTTCAGTGAAAAAGAAGATAAGCTTGGATAATTTCCCACAGGGCACATTTTTAGGTATGTACGTGCTTCACGAACCCGAAGTACCCTAGTTATCTATTATTTTCTCATGGAGTTTACTGCATCTGGTAAACAAGAGGATCGCAACCCCAGGATGCCCAAGCGATCCTTTAATGTGCTTTGTTTTCTCTTTCTTTCTTTTCAGAATTGCTTGACATTGTTTTATTTTTGGAGCAGTTTGGCCAATTATGGCCCTGTAGCCATAAAACCCTAAACCAACCAACTTTGCAAAATTCCATTTTTTGAAAAAAAAGTTAGTAAGATCACCAGGGGGGAAAGCCCTGTCATGTATGATGATAGCCATAGGTTATTGCTTCTCCAACCAGTAATCACTGCTATCACCACCGCCACCGAACGATTTTCTCTCAGTTATAGAAACCGTGCGAAGGTGTCAATTTGGGGGAGCATTCTTTGTGTTTAGCCTGCTCCCTAAATGCACAGATAACACGTTCAAAATCACGTGATTCGAACGCCAACTGTCAGAGCGGGACCATACATATTTGAGCCAGACGATAATAATAATTTTGAAGAAAGTCCACAACACCAATTTAAGAAACCCTTTTCAGAAATGCTTATAATACTATATTAAGTTGATAATACAAATAAAAGCTATCATTGACTATAATAATGCAGTATAATACACGTAATAACACACAAATTTTCTCGTCATCTGAAGATGTTTTAGCACTAATTTTTTTAAGTGGTCCAACTTTTTACTAGCCTTACAACCAATTGTATTAGAATGCATGAAATTATTAAGGCATAGTTTGCTATGGACGATAAAAATAAAATTAGACTTAAAAAGTCAACATTTAGGGATTAAAGAAATATTAAAATTACATAGCTGTTAAATGTTCCTATGCTACCCTGTGGTAAATTTTAAGTTTAAAAACGTGTGATTGACAAGAGAAGCAGTTCTCAAACGTTTTGTCTGAGTATTAACAATTCTTATCGTAATTTTATTCAAACAATTTTAACCCCTGAATACTTAAACCTGAGATTTTAATGCTTTCAGATGGCGCTTAGCATTCAGAAATATCTTTCGAATGAAATTTATGTTTTTTCAATGAAAATCTGATGTTTAAAATCATGTTTACGGTATGGCTTTGAGCTTGACTTAATTTAGCTGTTGTATGGGTGATAGTCTCTTACTTTTGACAACCCCGCTGTTATTCCTGTTTACTAGGTGGGTTGCCAGAATAAAAAGGTTGACGACCATCCCCATTTCAACTTGGGGGAGGGGAGCTAAAATCAAAATCACGGCCTTGCCATCAACTAGTTGCTTGTTTGGAAGTTGAACTAACATCAAAACGGGCTATATGCACAACCAACAATGTTCTACAACAAAGAAATCGACTCACCAGAAGGTTCAGAAATACAGTGGTGTAGGGCTCGATTCACTTGGAACGGCGTTGACTGGGAACGTATAGTCTTTAGCGACAAGTCCCGTTTCCAACTATGTCCTGACGACAACCGCAGACGTTTCAGGAGACATCCAGGGCAGCGAGTGGATCCTGTTCTTATTATCGCACGCCACACATGCCCACAACAGGGCGTTATGGTCTGGAGTGCCATCTCCTTCGAAAGTCGAACCCCTTTGGTAGTCATTTCTGCCACACTTACAGCACAGTGCTACGTAGACTACATTCTACGACCGATTGTGTTGTCGTTCTTTTTGCAACACCCCGGACTTACTTTTCAACAAGATAAAGCCGGGCCGCACACGGCACGTGTTGCTATGAATTCTCTTCAAGCTTTCCCAACACTTCATTGTCCAGCTACGTCTCCTGATCTCTCTCCCGTAGAGCACATTTAGGACGTTATGGGAAGGCGATTGCAACCATCTTGGAATTTAGACCATTTAGCTCGACAGTTGGAGACAATTTGGCAAGAAATTCCGCTAAACACCATCCGGGAACCTTTTTTACTTTTTCAGTCTATAACCATGCCGGATGACAACTTGCATCCAGGCCAGAGATGAACCAACGCCTTATTGACTTCCTCCCTTTGTAACGGTCAAATTCTGAAATAAATCATTCATTTGTTCTGAAATTTTAATCTTTTGTTTTTATATGTATATTCTTCACACCTACCAATTTCTATCGCAATTAAACAACTCCTTCTTGGTGCTTCGATTTTTTTGTTATAGAGTGTATATATATTTAAACTTATCTCAGAATTATGACTAATGTGGAAATTTCTTTCTAGGTCCTAAAATCTTCTCAACATTTCCGTATCTGCTCAACATGTTCTTTGCATCTACTGCTTGGACAGTACTCTTGTATCGAACTCTCTTCCGGCCCATTGATTCCCTTCAAGCAAAACGGAATTCCGTTATCACTTGTATTGCAATCTGCATTGGAATTTTAGCAGCTACGGCAACAGACTTTCAGGTAAGCGATACTTCGCGCGACTAAACTTTCATAAAGAAATATAAAGTAAATCGGAATCTGTATAGGTGTTAAAAATATAATCTTTGGGGCTTCTGAACTTCTTAGAAGACAATTATTTAAATTTTTTATATTGATCCAATATTGTTTTTAGCAATATGAACATTGGTCAACTAAATATTTTCATTGCTTAAATGATGCGTTTGCTAAATTTTATTTCTAATTGGGTTATAAAAATCAGTTCAAGTACAATACTTCATGGTTCTGCCTTAAATGACGCATATTTGTTCATAGATATATAAGCTCTAGTCAAGAATAACACTAGAAAATTAAGCCTAACTCAGATTATTCATTTGGCATCAGGCATATGTCGTCCGTTTACAAATGAAAAACACTATGTTCAAATGTTCGAGATATTAGTTTTTTTAGGTTATTTAGACCAATCACCCTAGTGATCAGGGTGATCAGGATCGCAAAGGTTCGAATCCGGGATAGGCATGGTAGTTTGTTCATCTGGAGTTGAATGTTGTGGCTCTCCATAAACGGGTTATGATTAGACTGTATGTGATGTATAATTAAACTCATCTCCGGAATTGGAGAACCCTTGAAGCACCAGGGTGACGGAAAGTGGTTTACTATTCTGTCCTTGTAATGCCTGATAAATAACGTTCGATTGGGTAATTGGTAATTTGTAATTTTTAGTTAACGTCGTACTAGAGCAACACAACGGGCTATTGACGACGGTCCGGGATCAGTCCCTTAAGGGAAAGATCGAGGACAACACCTCGTAATTTTGAACCACGGTCAAATGTTCGATTGGGAAAAAAATGTTTGTCTAAATCAAAATGTAGGTATCTTTAGATTGGGGAAATCCACCAAATCATTTATTTATTTTTGCATGAAAGTTTGAATTTTTTCTAGGTAGTTTTTAAAACTACACTGGGGTAAAACAACGGGCTATTGACGACGTTCCGAGATCAATCCCCATGGAAAAGAACTGAGGACACCACGTAATGTTGAACCATGGTCAGATGAAGAAGTGAACACCAGAGCTGGCACCCAACTCTCCAACCTTCCCATACCACGCCAACGTGAGGACATTTGAGGCTACGACAGATTTAACTTCCACTAACCTCCGTGTACACGACGGTCTTTGGTTGAACCTAGTTTCGAATTTGCAACTCTCCGGTTGCTAATCCGTTAAGGCTCGAACATACTCAGTTTAGTAGCTCTACTAAACATGAAAACAGCAAGTGGGGGAGTGTTTGCTCAGACATGGTTTAGAGTTGGTGTTCGAGTGTCGACTGCTAAAGATGATACGGAGAGCGAAGCTGAATGGAGCAATAAATTTTGTTACAGGGCTTATCCTGGAAGAGGTGGAAGAATAGATAAAAATGAAAAGAAGATAAAATGTGTACGATAATGGATTGGTCGAAGAGGAGCTTCCAATGTGCTTCTTAGAGAAACAGTTGTAAAAGACCCAAAGCAGTGACTTCCTTTTACAAAAACGCTGTGAAACCGACCTTCTTTTTTTTCCTTGAAAAATTATAATATATTAAGTTTGATTTGTCTTCACAGAGGACATCTATTTGAAGCTCCATTATTCCACGTGCCACTGAATGGATTTTTCAAGAAACAAATTGGGAGACACAACTCGACCGCCTACTATCCATTTCACTGGATCGAGCCCACTAAATCATTTTACTGAGCTACTCGACTAAATAGTTTTATCCGAACACGTTTAGTTTAATAAATTACTCGCTACTCGATTAAATTACTAGCCTAATGTGTTCCAGCCTTTACTCTTTCAACTGGTCTACTACAACCCCCGTTTTTTCTTGAGAATGTAAAGTATAATATTCTTCTCCTTCTCGCAATCTCTACTTGATGGGGGGAAAAGAGATGTAAGTGTCCCGACGTCAGAGAGAGACGTGACCACGATAAGGATGGTCAGGTATTGCAGACCAACCGTTCTTGATGAGGCTCTTACCAGAGAGATAGATAGAGAGAGAGACGCGGTAGCTCAGTTGGAAGAGTAATGAATTTGCAACCGGAAAGTTGCGAGTTCAAAACTCGATCCAACCAAAGACCGTCATGTACACGGGGCTGGTGCAAGTTAAATCTGTCGTGGCCTCAAATGTCCTCACGTTGGCGTGGTGTGGAAGTTAAGAGAGTGGGGTGCCAGCTCGGGTGTCGTTCTCGCCATCTGACCATGGTTCAAAACTACAAGACGTTGTCATTGGATCTTTTCCATTCGGGTTTGATCCCGGACCGTCGCCAATTGCCCGCTGTGTTGCACCAGAGGGGGGACAACGGTAATTAACTACCTACCTACCCTGAGAAACATACTGTCATTTGTTGCTTTAAGATTTATTCAATAAACGTTTTGTTAAATTTCAAGTGAGGAAGTATTTTGCTAAAAAAGAACCAAACGGTAACATACACAGTGAGCTTAGCTTAGGCGGAGTTGGAAATGTCTCTTTTCATTTCTCCAGAACAATGAGTTTGAGCTCAATGTGTTTCAATCATATGTTTCATTTATAAGTCAGCAATATATTTTTTGTGTTCATAAGTATTCTTATTGACATCACATTTAAATAATCCATTAATCTGACTCATTTTTTACAGAAATTTTACACCTGGAATCCTAAGCTGTATGTGATATATGGTATTCCAAATCTGACTGTTGGTGCAATCATCGGCTTCATGCCAGACCGTTATTTTAGATTCTAAAGGCTGTTGCTTGAGAAATAAAGCAGACAAGTATGGCAACTTTATAACTTTAGAGGTAGTAAATCCCAAGGCCGTTCCTGAGGTATGCAGTGCCCACGTGCAGATCTTAGCAAGACGTATAATTTCTTAAAAACATATGATTACCTAAAAGAACGTCCTTCATATCAAGCAAGTATTCAGGGTGAGAAACGGATGGTCGTCTTCTCCCTAAATGCCTTCAGGTTAAATTACTTTTTCGGCTGTTTTGACAAACTTAGATGTGTGTTTTGCATGTAATGTATGAAACTTCAATATCTTATATAACTAGCTTCATTATGTGCAACTGTTTAGTTACAAAAAGAGTTCTTATAGATTGAATTTACTGCGCACTGGAGCAACACAAGGGTATTGGCGACGTTCCGGGATCAATCCGGAAGGGGAAAAAATCCGAGGAGAACGCCTCGTACCACGCCAATGTGGAAACACAGGAGGAGAAATACCGTAAAGGAAATATAAAAAGAGAGTGAGCAAGATAACCTTTTTATGTGCCCAGGAGCATGTTACCACAACTAGCACTAACTTAACCTTAAGTTAAACTAGTACTAAACTAGTTAACCCTTAGGCTGCTTTCGTCTTACATTAACCAGCTGATTGATCCATGGGCGGGAAAATACGCTCATCCATTGATTGAGATAATTAGTCCATTCATAGACCATCTGATAGTAATAGACTTTGACGGTTTCATAACTTGTGTCGCCACTCTATAGAAAAATGATTCCCACATCTACTTCTCGTATGATGTTACATCGCCAACCTTGGCGATATCATAGGGTAGGTGTTCCAAATATCGCCTATCCTAACTATTTCTTTGTATCTCATCCTCCTGGGTTGAGAAATCAAGCTGGTAACTAAATGAATATCACTAGGAACTATTCTCCTTTGATTTCCAGAGAATCATATACCTTTTTTACTTATGTCAGTTCAATCTTTGGACTAAGGCTATAGATATACCTGGATTCGTATGACTTTCAAGTTACACCTGGTTGTATAGGGCGTAGTCTAAATGGTTTCTTGGCGTGATTCTTATAACTTTCAAGGTACAACTGACTGTATTAACCGTTGTTTAGATCAAGTCCATTTTTCAGAGCAGCCAAGTAACTACTAGTCGACATGTTGGTCACCCTTTTTGAAGCTCCTCTCCATAGCTAGATATTTTTTCAAAAAAAACGTCACACTGGGGCAACACAACTGTCTATTGGCGATGGTCCGGGATCAATTCCGAACTGAAAGATTTTAGTACAACACTTCATATAATTTTGATCCAGGGTCAGATGACGAGGTAAACACCTGGACTATCACTCCACTCTCCATA
Source organism: Metellina segmentata (assembly GCA_947359465.1). Taxonomy (NCBI): domain Eukaryota; kingdom Metazoa; phylum Arthropoda; class Arachnida; order Araneae; family Tetragnathidae; genus Metellina; species Metellina segmentata. The sequence continues at coordinate 104,185,263 of OX375880.1, forward strand.
CTTCACCACCACGCTTAAGTGAAAACACAGAAGAGAGAAATACAACCAGAAGACTAGCATGTCTTTGCTCAACGGAGCCAGTTGCGTGGGCGATTCTATTTAGGACCGTAGGTAGGTCGGTTGATATTAAACTCGTGAAAAGTGAATCGATTCTTCAGTTCGATTCTTTCGTAACTTTATTCTCTCTCTCTACAGAGTCTATAGTCTTTTTTCGTGTCTTCAATGATTTTGAAGCCGATTTATTGAATGAATGAATTCGAAACGCTATTCGATGTCCATCACGAGGTAAACCGAGATGACTGTGTGTGTTTTTGTTTAGCATTTTGTTCGTAGTATTTTGAATTTGTGTTGAGAATTGGAACTGTAATGTGAATCTTTCTGAAATTTTGTCACAGTTTATGAATGTATTCGAAATCTTATTCGATTTCCATCCTGAGGGTAAAGACAGTAGACTGAGATGATTAAGTGTGTTTTTGTTTAGCATTTTGTTCGTAGCAATTATAAAAAAGACCTTAAAAAAACACTCACTCAAAAAACAAGAAAAAGAAACACGAAAATGGATATACGAATTTTTGAAGCACCACCGCTCACGAAGCTCATCATACATTCATGCCGCCTAACAAGTTATGAAAATAATCGAATTGAAGAATCGATTCACTTTTCAAGAGTTTAATATCTATGGACCTACGGTTCTAAATAGAATCTTCCACACAAGGCCCCCGACTCGAAGCGAGTTCAGTAAAGACACGCTAGTCAACCAGGAGGAATCCAACCTTCATCGCGTTTAACTTACAGGTTGTTAACACAGTGGTCAAACCCACTGAGGTAGGTAGTGAATTTAATTCCAACTCCATCATCCCACGGGCCATTGGCGACGGTCCGAGGTCAACCCTATGTTGAAAATATATATTTTCCGATTCGTAGATATATTTACACTTTTACTGTTTCTGTTTTGAAGAATTTGCATTTAACAGAAGCAGCTAAAGCCTTATTTCATAGAATTATCCAACTGTGCATTTACGACACTTTTTGTTGGAATCATGAAAATGTTGAACCTATTGTTAAATTATTATCAAGTAATTGTGGAAGCAATTTTCGTTGTATTTTTTTACCAAATAAAAAATTTATTATTTTATGAAGTTTTTATTTTTTTCTACTTTTACCATTCACATTATCCAATTTAAAGAACAGTTAATTTTTTACTTCCAAGAATTGCGGAGTACAGAAAATAAATATCAAAAATCAATACAATATTCTTTTTTTTTTATTATTATTTCAATGTTCTCAACTCCACAGAATATTCATTTCGAAATTTACATTATATCGTTTGCTTATAAGTGAAAACACTTAAGTCAACAAACGGTTCTGAGAAAACGAGTGCGAAAAAATCAAAAATCATTGGATCAAATCGAAAATTGCAATTTGTGATTATACAGTTATTCATTGAAGAGTACATTCGTCATGCTCATGCGACTTAATAAAATTATACAGAGGCTGTTCACACATTTTTTAGACACTGTATATTGTATTCACAAAACTAAATTACATAAAATTCTTGTGTTTTAAATGTTCTATTTGATAGCTCTTATTCAGAACTATCTTTCGACACCGTAATTTCCAGAATAATAATGCCTTTTGAAGTGTCAGAAGAGTTATTCTATTCCATTCCTCCTGTACAGCTTTCAGGTCTCGTAAGGGTTGTGGGACGACGTTTGGATAATGCAGATTTTTAAAGTCCGAAAGCACAAAAATCCACAGGTTATACATCGGGAGATTTAGTAGGGATATCAGTGAAGGGTATGGCCTTGATACCGGTTTTTTGTTCCATTTCTTTTAGGAAATTTACAGTGGATTTTGATGTGTGACTGCTAGCCTTGTCTTGATGGAGTTCCACAGATTAATGGCACTGTGGGTAAAGCGATGGTATTTCATTCAGAAAAATTGGCGATAAAATGTTTCTGATAGTATTTGGAGTTAATCTTGACATTTTTTCACACTCTTTTTATTTTTAACTTGCCATCATATGAAAAACCAGCAACAATCATGAATCCCTTAGAAAAACTTTCTTTCGATTCTGTGAACCATGTACTTAATTTTTTTTTCTCCCCTTTTATGATAACAAATGGCTCTTTTTTTGCTGCTATCATTTAAATATTTTTCCATTTTTTTTTATAAATGTTTCTCATATAGAATTCGGCAGGGTGTCCTGCGTTCAGCGATATGCTTTTGAGAAAGACGATGCACATTGCGTTTTTTCGCTTTCTTAAGATTTAAATCAACGTTTATCATTTTGTTTACAGTGGACACCGAGCATTTTAATGATTTTGCAACTGTCCTTTGACTAGGGGGATTTTCTTTTAATATTAAACAACGTACCTTTGCAATGGTCGAAGATGTCCGTTTCTTCCTTGGATACTTGTTTGGAATTTTTGTCCCACTCGAGGCTCCAATTTAACGATTTTTTCCTTTCTTGTTGACGATAGTACCTAACGACGCCTTAGATATCACAAAACCATGACTCACATCGTTTTTGGATAACGGAATATGAATATTTCTCTTCGGAAAGAGCATAAATATAGCCTTCGTACCACTGCTACGTTAAAAACGCCATTTTGATTAAAAACAAACCTCTCAAGCCGCAGACGATAATTTTGACTTTTAAAAACATAGTACAAATGCAATTATTTCTTTTGCAGCAAACGATTTTTTATTACCGCTAACCTAAATCGTCTAAAAAATGTGCGAACAGTCTCTGTATAATAAATATAGTTCCATTGATTCATGTGTTTGGTAAGCGTTTCTCTAGAAGAAATCTAATTCATGCAAAGAAAATATCTAAGTGGTAATTGTAATTTTTAATTAACGTCATACTAGAACACCACAACGGGCTATTGATGACGGTCCGGGGTCAATCCCCTAAGAGAAAGATCCGAGGACATCACGTAAATTAACGTAAACGTGCGTCCGACAGCATGCCAGCGCTCACTGTCATTAGTCTTCTTTCAGCCATAGAAATACGAATATCAAAAAATAATCCTACAGAAGTAGGACACTTCGTATCAGCAATTAAATGCACCTCCTCAAACCCTTCAGAATGCTGGAGTTTTCAACGACTGCCTAATTAGCATGTTCGGAGTCAATAGTAATTGACTGTAACATACTGCCATCTACATCCGCAGCGATATTTAGTCCCTCAAATTCAAATACACTTTCGAAAATTTGCATTGCGTGCATCACTTTTGGAGGCCAGAGTATATATTGTAAATGAATTGAGGTTTTCAATGCTTAATCTCACCCAAAGAAAGTAAATTTTTTAATTCCTTTCCACACGCAAGAGGAATTTCCTTGCACCCACTAAAATCAACACTTGACAAGTTTAATGGCGTTTGAATGTCGTTGAAAATACTCAAGGTTATAGTAAAAAAATAGAACTTTAAGAAACTGTGATGGCAATACCTTTAATGGACCTTAAAAACAGGCCTTATTAATGCCAGTGAAAATATTGTAAATTCCAAAACAAGTTTACACAGTTGTTCAACCTGATATTGCTTGGTGATGTATAAAAAAAACCGAGCAACAATATTAACACCCATCTTCCTAGGTTATTAACAGATTAATGTTCTTATAATATGGGAAGTAATAGCCGATGTATCCAAAAGAACACAGCCTCAATGTTTTTCTGATAGTACAACTGACTGGCCGAGTTGATTGGTTTTGTGTTTTATGGCACAAGGTCCATAGGTATGTATTTGGCCAAGCTGTGCCAAACAATGCCAAGTATTTGTGAAAAAGAAGATGGGTAATTACTTTAACATCGCACCAGAGTAACACAATGGGCTGTTGGCAACTGTCTGGAATCAATCCCTAAGGGAAAGATCCAATGACGCTTGTAATTTTGAATCGTGGTCAGATGACAGTCAACACCTGAGCTGGCACTCCACCTCCCTAAACTTCCACACACCAACCTAAAGACATTTGACGCCACAAGATTTAATGTGCAGCAGACGCAGTGCACACCAGTCTTTGGCTGGACCGAGTATTTGTGAAAAGAGAATGGAAAAAAAGTAGGGATTGCTTGGGCATCCTAAGATTGTGACCCCATGTTTACCAGAGACCGTATACCCCACAGGAAAACAGGTACCTCGGATTCATGAAGACCGTACACACCTAAAGTAGATGTGACCCCAAGGAGACGACTGGCATGGACCTCAGGATATAGGTGAAGTTAATATTTCCCAGGCTTATATAAGACTTCATAAGTTTGTTCATGCATTATGCAAGTATTTTAAAAGATGTCTGAATAAAAACAATCTGCCGTATCTGTGACATAAAGGAGTCAAAAATGTAATGTAGGGCAACAAACCAAGACATAATTAACTCAAAACAGCTGAAGTTGAAAATTAACTTTAATTAACCGACATAAAAACACAAAATCAACACCCAAAAATAAAGATAAAATATGCAACAAAAATAATGGAATGTTACTTATTTGAAATCAAATTGAAACAAATCATTAAAACATGCTTTCTAATTAATTCCAAGTATTGCATAAGGTTAACAAGTTGAAATATGGTTGTATACAATGCAAATAAAATTACTCTTTGATTAAATTACAAATTAAATAGGTTGGTTGATTAGGATTTTATGGTGTAAGTTTTCAACAATAAACAAGCTGGGCAATGCAAATATGCACAAAATACTAAACTTCCATAATATAAGCTGGTACACATTCAAATAAATCACAACAAAATAAGTAGATGGTTAAAAAAAAAAATTCTGATTTTTTAAAGAATAAAATTTTAATTTAATTTTGTATGTATTAAAAAAGTGCCCGAATTTGAGCGGATGCAATTTCAAATAAATGTATAAGGAAAACGGTTAAACGGAGTAATGAAATATGTAAAACGGAACGATGAAATATGTAATAAAATATCAGTTTTAATAAAATACCAATAAGTCAAATCGTGTAATAAAAAAATGACGCATGCAAAGATCGCATGAAAAAACTGATAACAAGTGTGTTAAAATTGGCAGCACAAAGAGTGCCGATATTACAAGTTGTTCCATTGAGATAAGAACTCCTTCTACCAGCTGTGATGAATACCTTTTTTTATCACTTTTTCTCAAGAAAGGTAAATAAAAATATTCATCTCATTAAAAAATGCCAAAATAAAGTTGGTTGTGTTTCATGTTGCAAGGGCCATATTTGGCTAAGCTGAACCAAACACAGTACAATTGTCAAGTTAATGGACAAACAAAGAAATGTTTTACAGACACAGAAAAGAAAATTACACATCTAAAATTCCTAAGTTGCAGGTATCAAACCTGTGCTTCTCATAAACCAGTTTCCTAACATAGTGGCCAACCCATTGCACAATGCCAAATTAAGATTCAATATACACATAAATTCCCGAAAGAACAATACAATGCTGCACAATTTGCATTTGTGCATTATCGAGGTACAAAAAATTAAAATCAAACCCTACAGTCACTAACCATTGTGTAGCTAACTTTATTTACTTGGTCAGCATTTACGTGCTTGAGGCCACCCTTTTTAAACTTGTGTTTAAGTACTTTTCATCCACTAAAAACAGAGTAATTATGAATGTATTGAACAAATATTTATTTTTAACAAAACAGTACCAAGCTCCACTATATTACAAAATTTACAAGGTCATCTGTCTAGTTCACACAATTCAACAAAACAGATTACATTTAGTTGCTGGAGGTCTGCTTTATTTTGTAATCCTTCAATGCGGCTTTGATGGCATCTTCAGCAAGCACTGTGGGGAAAAAAAAACAATAAACAAGTCTGAATTATATCAATATTTTACACTTCCAACACTTTTATTATTCAATTCTTATTATAGTCTGAATCATGAGAACTCCTGTTATGATATGTTATGGCCACTCTTGCTTTGGATTGGATTGGACGCCGTAGGCGGACACTGTTTCACCTGTGCGGCTTTCAGCTGTATAGTCCGCCTTACGGATGAGATTCTGGGATAAGGGAGAGCTAAGCAATCCACAATATATACATACACATTTTAGGACACGGAAGGGGAAAGTCAAGTGAAGGGCAAAACATGTAAGCACAAAAATACAAAATGACAAAAGAAGAGGATGACTAAGTTTGAAAAATTGACACAGAACAAAATGAGAAAACAAAAACAAAACAAAAAAAAGACAAACATAAACAAACAAACAAAAAAAAATCATTTTCAGAAGGAAAAAATAATAATAATAACAATATTGTAAAATACAAAAGTCATAACGTTAAATACAGATGTCAGACAGCCGAAATTACCTATAAAAGTTTCGAAAGGAAAGCAAAGTCATTTTGAGAACTTTCGACTTAGAATTCTCAGCTCTCACAGATATAATCAATGTTGGAGCTGAGAAATTCCATCACTTTAAGGATTTTGTGGTGGCAGTGTATGTTCTTGGCAGTATTTTGGCACCAATGATAGTAGTGTTGCAGAGAAGGTTTCAACAAATGCCACTGACTTGTGAGATCACAGTCAAAAAGGTAGTGGATGGGATCACCTTCTCGGCTGCATATACACAGCACACTAGTTCAAAGGTGAAAACGCTCTAGATATGCCGGAAATGGTCCATGGCCTGCGAAAAATTGTACCAGCTTTGAGTTCTGGTATTTTAGGTATGTTGAGATCTTGGGGAAGAATTGAAAAGTGTATCTTCCTTTGGTAGAAGTATCCCATTCTGCTTGCCATTGGTTCAAGATCAGTGCATCAATAGAACTTGATAATTTGCACCTAGGCCACTTTAGACTGGTTGTTTGGTGAGAGATCCCATTTGCTGCAGATTTCGCAAGTAGGTCTGCTTGTTCATTTTCCTCGATGCCTGTGTGTGCTTTAACCCATGAGAAGTTAATTTGGGGTATTTCAGTGGCTTCCAGCAGTTTTTCATTGACCTCATTAACGATCTGGTTGTGGGAGAAGAGATTACCAAGAGCGGCGATACTTGATGCACTGTCAGTCCTAATGTTGGCTGCTATTCCCTCTGAAACACAATAGTAGACTGCTTCCTTAAGAGCAAGCAGTTCAGCTTGGTATAGAGTTGCAAGGATGTAGGGTACTAGCCCAACTATGACAGATTTTGGAGTCCTCAAAAAGAACATATGCGCTGCCAACACCTTCGGGAGTTTTCGAGCCGTCTGTATAGATAGATGTTGTGATGTTAGGAGAGGGTGGTCCAATAATGGATTGAAGACTTGAGTGGATTGAAGAAAAATATTTGTGTTCATAATCAGTACAGATAAACCATTGACCATATAATTTAACGTTCTCTTGAAGTTCCATTATTTTTTTAATGACAGCTTCCTTTTGTACGACGAGATGCAGGGGCACAATACCAGCCAGTATCTGAAGAGATGCCGTTGAAGTCGTTCTGTAAGCTCGAGTGATCAGAAGAGCGAAGCTCCTTTGGAGACTATTTAGATGGTTTATCATTGCTACAGTAGGATTCAAACCCCATATACTGGCTGCATAGCAAGCTGCCCTCTCAATTACTGTAGTGTACCAAGTCTTTAGAATTAAAGGACACACACCCCAAGTTTTAGCCGTGAATCTCATCATGTTCCTAGTTTTAAGAAGTGCGTTTGATCGCAGGTACTTAACATGTGGAATCCATGTGAGTTGTTCATCAATAATGACTCCCAGATATTTTAATTGTTTAACAATCGGAACATTAGTGTTTTCAAATTTAAAGATAGGTTTTCTTTTGAGTTTTGGCTTAGAGAAGACAATAGCCTTAGTTTTTCCTGAGGAGATGTTGAGTTTTTCATCAGATATCTTGATGCTAAACTTGTTGAGAGCATCTTGAGCTAAGGTTTCAAGTTCCCTGTGTGTAGAGCCAGTAATAATAATAAAATCGTCTGCAAATGCTCGAGTTTGAATATGGGAACCCCAATCCATGCTTAAGATCTTGTCGGCAATTATATTCCATAAGATAGGGCTCAGGCAAGAACCTTGAGGGCTACATTTTTGTAGTTCCTTCGTGACTTGAATATCTCCGTACTTGAAGACTATTTCTCTGTCTTGAAGATAGCTGCACAGGATCTGGAGGATGTTACGTGGAAATTGTTTTTTAAAAAGCTCGTTAATAAGGGAGGGCCACCATACGTTATCAAAAGCGCCTTCTATATCAATGGAGATGACAGCGGTGTACTTTTTAGACTTAAAATTTTTACCAATGATTTTCATAAGATTGCTTAGGGCATGCTCTGTTGATTTACCTTCTTGAAAGCCTTATTAGTGAATTACGTCGAAGTTTCACTACTATATAAGGTATGAGATTTCACTACTATATGGGTCATTCTTGCAAAATAGGCAAAATTCATGTCCCTTCAAAATTTATAGAATTCTATCACTCTGAAGATTTTGTCAACTTTCAAGAATAGTTTAGGATCACTTTTATAATCTACAGAATTAGAAAATTAATGACATATTTTTTTATTTTATACATTTTTAAAACTTTAAAATATCAAATATCATTGTCCTGGCATGTCCCTGAGTGAAATTTTACAGTTTCTTCATTCATTAGGGTTTTAATATTTATTTATATATTCTTGTAAATAATTTATTCTGCTTCTTTATACATTTGAAATGTTATTAGTTACAATAATGGAAATAATATTGCAAAAATTTCCAAAAGTAACTTCAATAACTATCGTCCCAAGTAATATCATTTTCCTGGCATCTTAGATATCATTATGTGGGCAATTAATAGATGACAGCACTGAGTTAGAAGAATACTTTTCAAGTAATCTGGGGTTGAGGTTATTTAAATAAATAACTGCAATTTTGAAAAGTTATCAACTTTTTTTTTGGTCAGCACATACAAGTTCAGAGTTCAAGGTTTATGTATATTGAAGATCATTTTCCTGACTTTGATAAAAATTAAATGTTTGTAGTAAATTTTTAATTTTTTTTAATATCAAGTGTATAAAAGATATTTCTTAAATGTGTGTGAAATTCAAACTGAAATTTTTAATTGTTCATCCATTAAGCCCTGAACAAGCCTATTTCATCATTATCCTGGCCATCATTGTCCTGCCTTTAACATACTAAGTCAATGATGTCAAGACAGGAAAATGATGTTTTATGTTCAGTATTTTATAAATATTTAAATTATTAACTGAAGACAAATATATTCTTTACTTTTAACTATTAACTTTTGATTATTTATTATCCATTGTAATTTTTATAATAGTAAAATACCTCATAATGGGCTTGAAATTTTGAAACTTATTTGTTTCTTTTATTTAAAACATAATGTTTTTGTCATTGCACCTAAAAATGTCTAGATATTACTAAATATCCGTTATCACATGCTCTTTTTTATAAGTTGTAAACAATATATGGACAGATATGAGTGGTAAAAAGAAACAAACATATGAGGAAAGGTTGTTAAAGAAAAGGTTAGCTGAGAAAAGTCGTCAGGAGCATATTAAAAAAAATTCCATAACGTTTGATACAAGATAAATTGAAGAGGCATGTGAAATATATGTTAACCAAAAGAAGAAATGAGTGGTAAAGCCTATAGCTAAAATGAGTTTGAGGCAGAAAAGGGGAATTATTAAAATAGGAAAGAAAATTCAAAACTCTATCGCTTGAACTAGAAATTGTCATCCGATAGAATTGGCTACCCAAACCAAGTGAAAGTGGTATAGATATTCAACTTTCAGGTTCTTCAAACCCAGACACAACAAGAGATGGCAATGTTAAGAAAAAAAGTTAATGAAAAAAGTTAGAAGAGATAGAGCAGAAACCTACATTCGTATAAAGAAACTGGAAGAAAAATTTTAAAAATATACAAGGCAAATGGAAAAATACAAAAAGAAATACTACAGACCAAAAATAGCTGAGAATTGATTGCAGTAATTTAACACCACACAGCAAAACACATAATCTGTTAAAAAAGCATAAAAGTTGCAGTAATAGCTATCCACAATGTTCCTACTTTCTAATAATACTTAAATATTCGGGAATCCATAATTTCCTGAAGTGTCATGTTCCTAGTAATTTTATTTATGTACTTAATCAGCTGAATTAAAAATACATGGTCATATGAAATGTTCAACAAGAAATTTATGTATTTTTTTCTATTTTCATCATTGTCCTGGCAGGTTCGTCATTGTCCTGCCTTCCAATATTTTGAAATATTTTTTTCCTTAACAAAATGTTAATAATTTAGATTGCTGATATTTTTAATTTACTTAATGAACATGGTAGAAAATTATTAGGCCAAAAAAAGAAAGTTTTAAAAACCTTAGATTGAAAAAATTTTAAGAAGCCAATTTTTCCTATTTCACAAGAATGACCGATATATGAGGCTATCAAAGTAAGAGTGGCCTAACCCACCAGAATACTCAATGGAAATAAATGCGATTTTCCTGTGACACCATATTTTATTCTTATTTATCCACAAGATTTGAGATTTTGAAAAGCTGTGTTTCAGTGATCAACACTAAGTTATTTTGCAATTTTAGAACACTTAAACATGCATATTTAAAAACAAAGGGACTTAAAAAAAGTAATAATAAAATTTTTAGATTTTTGTGGGTTAGACTACTTTTGCTGATAGTCACATATATGCGAGTTGTTTATTTTGGGTTTTGTAGCAGAGAAGCCATTTTTGGCCAAGCTGTGCCAAACATAAGACAATGTCAAGTAATTAAGAAAAGAAAGAATAGTGAGAAGAAAGAGAAAGATTGGTTTTGGGTATCCCGAGTTCACAATCTCCATTTATACCATGAGCAGTAAACCGAATACATAAAGAATAGATAACTAGGATACCTTGTGTTTGTGAAGGCCATATACACCTAAAGAAGATGTGCACCAAGGGAATACTACATGTGAGCAGAGCTTGGGAATTTCCATTGGATTGGTACGAGTCAAGGGCAAAAAAAGTATCCTGCCTTGCCCTAATGAAGGCAAAAGAGGAGACAGCAACTGTTGAAATGCACTTAATCTTCATAGAGGCAACAAGCTATCCATGTGACAGCACAGGACACTAGAGTGCCTATATAATAAGAGTGGCGACAAGGGACCCAATTTGGCCCAATGCGCATGCGCTGCAGCCATTTTTCTACCAGAATCGTCTCAAAGGAGATTGCTGGGCGAATTAATATATCATTTCCGGGAGAACAAAAAGTATATGATTGTTATAATATGGATACATTCAGTATAAATGAATCACATAAACACTCAATTACATGCGTAATTGATGAGATGGATTGCACAATGCGCTAACTTAGATTGTGGGAAACACCACGTTGTTCAAAAAAAGCTATTTACTTAAAAAGTCTTCACATTTATGCTGACAAAACACTAAAATAATAATAAATAAACATTCTAGAACACGAAATGGAACATGAATAATCTATATTTTCTTTAAATTTAATATACACACGTTTTTCTGGAATACACAAAAAGTTCCCTTGTTAAGTCTACGGGAGCTAGGAAAAGACCACCTTGGGCGGTAGAAAAGGTCTCTAAGCCAATCAGAAAGTGTTTCCCGTATGTCGCCACTCTTATTATATAGGCACTCTACAGGACACCAGCCAGTGTCTAGGACAATATTTATGCTCTGGCCTTCTAACTGACCACTGTCCCCTAAATAGACACATCAACCTTATGGGTGTTATTTAGATGACCCATTATGTAGAGGCTGTCGGATGGTAGAGGAGAGTCCTATAAACGTTGTGTCACTGCTCTGTCTGACGATTTGAATATCTGGAATACCATTGTATCAAACCCTGGGAACTGTCAAACATTCCAATCAGGTATATGCTGAAATTTATTTCAGCAATCTGTCTTTAATAGATCAGTTAGGGGATTTCAGTACAATAGACTACTGGTCGTTGTGCTGGCACTCTTTAGAGTCATCCCACACACACACAATAAGTCATATGCTCTGGCTAGATGAGATTTTGAGCACGACATCAGAGGAGTTCCAGACGTTCCTCAACTGAAGGTGACTGGCCTCTCACCAAAATTCAGCGGAACCCTTTGGGTACAAATCCTGTGTACCTTTTATAGGAACCCCATTGACGTAAGGACTAGGCCTGTGCAATGTATCGATACATCATGAAAAACCTGTGTGAGGTCGACATCGTCGCATCGGTTTCGCGATTTTCATGACGACGATGTATCGTGATATCGCTGTTTTTCCCGATGTCACGCAGTCAATCCCAGAGCATAATTCCGGTGTCACAATGTCGATGTTGTTGCCAAGCGACAACAATTTTCGATTTTTCTTAGTGCATACGCGATTTTTCAAGTTGTCACGCAGCCAATCCTTAAGAACTAGGACTGGGCGATGTTTCGGTACATTGTGAGACACCGGTTTCCCGATGAATCGCGATGTGGATTGAGCGATCTACGCATGTGCGGTATTAGACCGATATCTGCCTAAACCGGTATGGAACGATATATGCTTGTGCCATTTTTTCTTACGATGTCTGCTAAACCAATGTGGATTGAACGACGCACGCATGCGCAGTATTTAGACCGGTTTCTACCTAAACATATACACAGATCGGTGGTAAAACGATGTGGATTGCTAATTTGCGCATGTGCGGTATTGGAACCAATCTGTATAGCTACGAAGTTGAATATCAGCATTTTTTATTATGACGTGATTGGTCATTAGCACATGCGTGTAAACGTACTTCTCTTGTAATAAAATCGTTTTGCATTTACTGAATAGAACGTTTTACGTTTTGCAATCCATTTACATCCATCCGAGATTTTTAAATTTTGCAACATGTTATATAGTTTGATATCCGAAACAGCCTTAACTTGGGACCAATGCAGTCGTATCAGTTTTAAATTAAGAATACAAGAATTTGCATTTCAAATAACGATTTATTAATGATGATGAAATAAAAATATTTAAATTTTTCTCTTTCTGTAACAAAAATTTTTACAATTGTTTGAGGAATTTATAATAACTTCAAACAAATCTGTTGAAATTAACTAAACATTAGTAGGAAAATTTTGGGAATTAACAGTTATTTATCTCACACGTAAGTAGGTGCCCATTTACCACATACATATCTGTAAACAGTCGAACCTTGTAAGGACACGTAACATAAAACTGGTCTGAATCCTTGTCAAAATGAATAGCAGTAATATGATTCCATTCTTTCAGGATAGCTCCAAGTATTTTCAACACCAACTAATTTTTTGTCACTGTGGGTGCTCACATTGACAAGATTTGGCTGAATTTAATTTTGGTTTAAATTTTTGTACATACGTCAGGCATGAGAATGCAAAAGTTAAAAAAAAAGAGGAAAACCAAAATGTGAAATTAAATACACATGAGTCAGGTCTGTGCACAGGATTTCGCAATTGTAAAGATTAAAAATTTATAACAAAAAAAACAGTAACTAATTAAAAAATGTAACGTAAAGAGACCTAGATAAATTCAACAAGTAGAGTAGAATTATTTGCTCCCCTCACAGATTGAAATTAATTTTCAATCGTTATATGTGTGACCTGTCACCTTATTCCCAAAGAAAAATCAGCTCAGAAATCACAAAATTAACAATAACACAATAGTCTCATTAGTAGGCCTTTCATCGTGGGTCATTGTAAAGCTATGTACCGTGGTGGAAAATCGCACATGCGCATAAACATCGGAATTGTTGTGTTGAACTAAAAGAACAAAACCCTAATTTTTCCCAAATGATATTTAAAAACATGAAATTTCCACTGGAAATACTGATTAGGCAACTTGGATATCGCGCATGCGCTAAGTAAGCATCAAAATCGTTAGCAACAACATCGTGACACCGGAAACCATGAGATCGGGAAAAATCGCGATGTCACGATGACCGCGAGATCTGCGCCAGCTAAGGGATGGATGGTCGTGTGAGATCGAGAAAAATGGCGATGTCACGAGATCTGCGCTAGCTAAGGGATGTCTAGGTGTGAGATTGGGAAAAATTGTGATGTCACGATGCATCGGCATCGTGAAAATTACGAAACCGATGTGGCGATGTCGACTTCACACAGGTTTTTCACAATGTATCTCTTCATTGCCAGGCCTACCACTAGTATATAGAAACGTCACTAGGACATCAGGTTCTGCAAAGGTTGAAATATACTCATTGGCTAGAAACACTAATGACGTCATATTCTTAAAAATGGCCAAAATCACGCTAGTAAAACTCGAAAAATTACCGAAAAGTGGAAAAAACTTGAAAATATACACAAAAGGCGGAAATCTGCAGAAACGCAGAAGATTCTCATGCCTGATACGTGTATTCTTAAAACAAGTTTGCTTTCATGAAATCGTTTTAATGTATATAAAGAATTTTAAATTGTAACACAGCAAATTAACCACACGATAACGAGTACAATAACAATCTAATATTTCGATTTTACCCTGGTGATATATCGTGATGTAGGAATTCCGACCATCGCCCAGTCCTAATATATAATATATATATACAAGGGTTGTTCAAATTAAAAGGTACGAAACGACACTTTGGGTATAAATGAAGACTATTCAAAGTATACACCATAGCCCTGAGCACAACGATCCCATTGATTAACGAGTCGAAGGTTTCCTTGTTTCCAGAATTCCGGTGGCCGTGACGAGACCCAGTCCTTAACAGCGTCCTTGAGTTCGTCGTCAGAGTTGAAGCGCTTCGTTTTCAGATGTTTTTTCTGGGGACCAAACACATCGAAATCGCAGTGCGATATGTCCGGGCTGTAGGGCGGATGGTCAAGCTGATCCTACTTGAACTTGGCCAGTTCCGCGTGTGACCCTGGACATGTGTGGACGTGCGTTATCATGGAGCAGAACCACACCCTCCATGAGCAGCCTCAGTCTTTTGTTCTTGATGGACCTGGGTAGGCATCGGAGTGTCTCACAGAGCACATCGGAATTAATGGGTCTTCTGTGTCTTTTTTTTTTAAACCTTTTAGGGGGAGGTGACGATGCATGCTGTCCCGCTTTGTCTCTGGCTTGTAATGATGAATTTATAAGAGCCTCTGCTCTCTATTGCGCATGTGGGCGCCCACGTATGCTCCGATTCACGCCAGATTCCAATCACATCCCTAGATGTCTCACTACATTCTCCCATAGCGGCATAGGCAAATATGTTAACAGTTACGTTGTTACAATGTTTCGTACTTTTTCATTTGAACATCCCTTGCATATAAATATATATATATTATATATCAGGCCTCGAAATAGATTTTAATACAGGTGCACACTGTGCATTTAAGTTTTTAAATTAGGTGCCCAGGTTATATGATAATTGCACATTTTAAAAAAAACGTAATATAAGAGTATTAATATAATGTAAACTACTGTATTAGTTGAGTATGTTTATAAAGGTTCGTAGTAGATAGTAAATAAAAAATATTTTAATATATCGAAATTCTACGGCGCATGGCTGTCACGACAGTCGCTTTAACAGAGCCATCTGGAAAATGTTTCGATCATCGGTAAGTTCTGGTGGCAGTGACACAAGTAAAGCTGATGTATGGCACTGTAAAAATCTGAACACCCAGGCATAGTAAGGACTAATCCAAATCCAAAGCAGGGGTCACCACAATATTGTTACAATTCTTTTATTCATCTACCAAAGAAGAATAAATCATGCAATGGCATTTATCAACTGTGTTTAGTGTTTGATTAAGGAAAGCAGAGTGAAAGTTGATGTTACTATTACACTCCCAATAAGTCTGGATGGTGGTGGTGGTCACTACAGAAACAAGGCTGATTCATTTTGAGAAGGGGTCTCTTAATTTCATATTGCTTTTGGGAACTATTGGTAGAAGAGATAGTTTACTAGTATAGATCTTCCCATCAGCAAATAAAAGACATTTCCAATTTATCGTCAAGTAAGCCAATGTTACAAGCTTAAATGCATTTCATCAAGCATTTCCTACGAAAAAATGGGATACAGTCCGTTTATATGGCAATAGAGGCAGACATAGTGGAGGGAGTAGTTCTCATGGTACGACAGTATGAGTATTAACATTAATGTTTACCAACTTGATAAACAAGACCCTATAAAACCTGTCTTGATAGGTAAACAGAACCTACCAATATTTACAATGCACATTGAATAATGGAATCATGAATTGCTTAATTGTTCCCATCCTACACGCATAATCATTATTTTTTAGGTAAATAATTAAAATTTTAAAGATTCAGTCACCACATAACAGCAGTTCATGCCTTGAACAATTGTTTTTCTCAATCACTTGAAAATAAATAAAGTTTAGGGTTTGTAATAAGTAGGCATGGAGCAATATCAAAGAACACATGGAACAGGATGCTAAAACACAATTGCATCACAGAGTTTACAACTGTAAATAACTTACTTGAGCAATGTAATTTCACTGGTGGCAAGCAAAGTTCTTTAGCAATCTCAGAGTTCTTTATCTTCAGGGCATCATCAACCTACAAGAAATACATTGAAAGATGAACATTAATCTCATACCTGTCAATTTTGAAAAACTTATGATTGAAACAATATTTGTGAATACTTGATATGATAATGTTCAGGCAAAGTTTGAAATTACTTGATTGCATAGTTTCGTCTATAAAAAATCTATTATTTTAACAGAATATAAAAGAGTCCAGCATTACAGCACCCATACATAAGCAAATCTTAAAAATACTGAATATTTGTATGTCTTATTTGTTGATAATGGATCAAATTAGCTGTTTCCAAAACTAGGGGTTTTCATCAGATTCTAGGTGGAAGGGAAATTATGAATATTGACTGATTTTATAACAAACTTTGAATTAGCCATCTTTAACATGTTCTTTTAACCATGGTTGGTTTTTGTGACGTGGTCTATAAATATAGATGCTAACTCAAAAAGGAATTAAAACTAAATCGATTCACAAAATTCCTTATATTCTAGCTTATCACAAGTTAATGTGCTTTCCCAAATGTTCTCCAAATGGAAATATTAAGTCTTCTATAATGTCAAGAACAGAGCTAAGAAAAATCCTAGGCCTTGTGTTTAAGATGGTATGTAGATACGTTACAACTTATGTGCGATTTATCTCCAAATGTGTTAACCGTTCAGTTTTTGCACTTTTCATCCAGTTTTAAGGTAACCCTATTCATAAAAAATTCTGCAATGCTTCGTTCGTTGAATTTATGTTGATTCTTTCAAGCAAGTTGCAATTTTACTTTGCTTTATTAGGGTTTACGCCTCTCAAATTTTGTGTTTGCAAGTAGCATTTTAAAAAGTAAAGTAAAATATCAGCTACATAAAAATGAATAATTTTTAAAAAAGGAAACCTTTTTAATACAATAGAACAAATTTTACTTGCAAATCTAATTTTTCTGTGTGGTATTTACTCTATACATGTCCATTATTTTGCATTGTTCCATCAATTAGATTCAGGTTTAACTCCTTTATTTTTTAGAACTGTAGGAAAAATGTAAAAAGTGAGAAAAAAACACTGGTTAGAAAATCATCTGGATTTTGTTTGTCCAGTTTTGGGACTTTGTACTATCTAACAAATCGTATTAATTCTTATTTTTTGCAAAAATGTTTGATGAGAGCACACATTTAGAAACTCTAAAGATATATTTCAGTAATTTGTATAAAAAACACTGGATGGCCTGTCTAGGAAATTCTCAAAATGTACAACACTGAGGAACCAAAATGAGGCTGACACTGGACCATGCCAGGGTGGGCACTTAGTACAGTGGTTTATACGCATGGAAGTCAATGGTGATTGCATCTCGCTGGCAGGCAGGGGCCTTGCGTTATACGCTGTGACTCATCTACAAAAAATTCCTTTCTGTACAGTGGTTTAAAGACATGGAAGTCAACTGTGATTGTGTCTCACTGGCAAGCGGGGGTCTAGCGTTATACGCTGTGACTTATCTTTAAAAAATTCCTCCGTGTACAGTGGTTTATACACATGGAAGCCAACGATGATTGTGTCTTGCCTGCAGGCAGGGGTTGTGCGTTATGCAGTGAGACTAATATACAACTTATTACAAAAATATTCCTTCTGGTACCGTGGTTACAAAACAGTTCCTCATTTTCAATTCCATATCTTCATCTCTGACCAGGAATGTGCCCATTGAGATGCCCACAAAATGCTAAGTAAATTGCTAGAATAATTCTAAAATGATATTCCATCTCACTTATGGATAGGAGAACAAACTCAATTGCTTTTTCTCATCGAAAAATATCTGGTTAATTAACAGGATCATAGAAAATAATCAATTTATTTACAAAAAATTCTTAATTTCAATTCCATATACAGTACAAAGTCTCAAATCAGAACTTTTTGTTTACCAGAGGTTTTTTACAGTTCTTTACATCATTCCGAGAATTTGAAAAAAAATTCTATAAACCTGGACTTAATTGATGAAACAATGCAAAATAATGGACATGTTCAAAGTCAGTACCGCACAGAAAATTTTTAATATTTGCAAGTGAAATTTGTTGCTTTGTATTAAATATGTTTCTTTTTCCTTTTTTTTTAAATTATTCTCATTTATGTACTGTATGCAAAGGTTTACATTGTGGATTTTGCAAAATGGTGGTCATCTTGGAATTGCTTAAATTTGCCGTCATCTTGATTTGGCGCAAAAATTTAATTTGCTGACTAATGTATTGGATACTACGACTAATGTATTGGATACTACATCTTACTGAAGAAAGCAGATTTTGCAATTTTCGACCGCTGACCTCACAAGAGTTTCTTGTCCTAAAGCTAGGAAGCCATGCCATGTTTCTGATTCTAGAGTGTTTTTAAATTTACGTTGTTGAATAGTATGACTTTCTTGATAGCAATTTCAACTTTGTCATGAGCAAAGACTACTTGAGGATTTCTATCTTTGCAATCAATACTGATAGAGTAAAAATTCCAACAAATTTAGAATCCGTGAAACTCACTCTTAAAATTATTGTTTTATCTTTTTAATGTTTTCAGTATTGGTAGGATTTAATGTGTCCAGCCCGATTTCTAAATTTTAATCTAAAATATTTTGTCGTTAATTCATTGGTATCACAGTATTGCCCGTTGTGTTCATTGTCGTGTTGGTTTGTGAAGCAAACCAAATGGAAATGCGTTGCAATCACCGGGTTTAGCAAGCAGCGGTGACACCTGACCCCACAAAAAGAACAAACTATTACTGGCAACGCCGTACTGGCCAAGCAGCGGCTTGTATCGGATATTTCTTGAAAACAAAAGATTTATTTGTTAAAACTTAAGATTTATTTGTAATTTTCATGAAAGAAAAATCAAACTATTTTACCACATATGACTGTAAAATCATACAATTCCAAAAAAATCCATACAAGTTGGCAGATTTGCTTATCATTAGGGATAAATATATTCTAAAGTTTCTCTTATGGAAGTATGTAATAGTTACTTTCTGTACAAGTAGCTTCACAGATGTAATGAACTGAAGCTAATGTCTCCTGGTAGCTGATGAATTGCTGGTAACTCCAAAAACAAGATAACTCCATTTTTCCTATTTTGAGTTCACTTTTACACACATAATAATGTGCTGTAAATAATTTCTGCTGTATATGTACTTGATAGTTAAATAGTAAGGTACTGGATGGTAAGCTTTTAGTCAAGTTGTTTAGTTTCACGACATACTACTCTCGGTTATGAGTGGAAGTATACCTAATTCAAAAGAGAAAAAATGGAGTTTTCTTGTTTTGTAGTAACTTGAGGATATAAACATTTAGAGTTGTATTGTGTGTGGACATTAGGCCTGGGCAATGTATCGATACATCGTGGAAAACCGGTTTGAGGTTGACATCGTCATATCGGTTTCGCGATTTTCCCGATGACGATGTATCGTGATATATCAGATTTTCCCAATGACGATGTATCGTGATATATCAGATTTTCCCGATGTCACACAGCCAATCCCAGAGCAACATCACGGTTTCTCCCGATGTACGCAGCCAATCCCAGAGCATTATCACGGTTTTCCGGTGTCACGATATTCGATGCATCAATGTTTTCATGGCGCATGCACGATTCATCGTGAATAAACGATGTTGATATCGCCACATCGGTTTCGCGATTTTCACGTTGAGTTGCCAAACTAGTATTTCATGGTTTTCCCGTGTCACGATATTCGATGCATCAATGTTTTCATGGCGCATGCACGATTCATCGTGAATAAACGATGTTGATATCGCCACATCGGTTTCGCGATTTTCACGTTGAGTTGCCAAACTAGTATTTCATGGTTTTCCCGTGTCACGATATTCGATGCATCAATGTTTTCATGGCGCATGCACGATTCATCGTGAATAAACGATGTTGATATCGCCACATCGGTTTCGCGATTTTCACGTTGAGTTGCCAAACTAGTATTTCATGGTTTTCCCGTGTCACGATATTCGATGCATCAATCAGTATCTCATGATTTTCCGGTGTGAAATTTAGTGTTATTTTTGCGTTGATCATAACGTGTTATTTTAGCATCATTGGGGGAAATTTGGGTTTAGATCGACACAAATATTCCAATGTTTATTTATGTGCATGTGCGATTTTCCACCACGGTACTTAGCCTTTTATCCCGGCAGCGAAAATCTAACTAATAAGAAATTTTTTTATAATTAATTTTGCGATTTCTGCGCTGATTTTTTTTTGTAGGGAATAAGGCGACACATATCAATTGAAATTTAAAAGTTTCAAACTGCGAGAGAGCGAATAATTCTACTCGTTTGCTGAATTTATCTAGGTAAGCTTTTTTTACGTTCTTTAATTGATTAATGTTTTTTTTTGCTTAAAAATACTTAAAAACAAAATAATTTTGCAAAATCTGCGAATTTTAAAGATGTTTTCATTTTTTTTAATTAATGAGGAATTGCTTAAAATAATTTGTGTCCTGATGATAACTTTAGTTTCCATAATTTTTTTTGTGTGAAATTAAAATTCAGTACAATTTAAAAATTTTAAAACAAAAATAATTTTGCACATTTTAAGTTGAATAACGGAAACCCTCTCTTGTTTCTTGATGTTAAAATCAATCCGTTTGCATCCCTTTTTGTTGTGAACTTCTGTGGAAATATAGGTTATATATGCCGTCATCATTACTAAGAGGAATCAAATGCCGCTTTATTTCTATTTATGTAGAAGTTTTTCTCTTTCTAAATAAGCTAATTTTTTTAATCTACTTGATCATATATAGCGTGTGGAACACGCACATATATATATGCAAAATTTTGTTTTAAATCATACGTGTTTCTTAAATGTACAACGCAGATCTTTATTTGTTATTTTTTACCTACCACAATTTTATATAGCAATGAAAAGAAAGAAAAGAAATTTTATGCATATATCTATAGCGATGTAGGAACAAGGTTTTGCTTTTACTATGCATAAAATGCATGGTTAACATCATGATGTATCGTGATATCGTGATGTTAGAATGCTGATGCATCGCGATGTAAAAATTTGAACATCGCCCAGGTCTAGTGGACATATATAAAGAAATAAAAAAATTTACAAAAATAAATGCTCAATGGGATATATAAAGCCAAATTAAAATGGAGTACTTGGCAGAATACTTACAGATTTTCCCTTCACCCATTCAGTTGCAAGAGAACTGGAAGCTATGGCAGCACCACAACCAAATGTTTTGAACTTGGCATCAATTATTTTTCCTTCTTTGTCAACTTTAATCTGCAATAATCACATTATTAATGAAACTTCTATACTTATATTGTTATATTTAGTTAACAAAGCATCTAGTTTTACAATACCAACTGTTTAGCGTTAATTAAATACATCAGATTAAGATCAAATGAAAATATCAGATCACAGGGCACTATTTTTTTTCTCACAGAAATGAGTTTGTAACATAAGGGCAATCTCACTAAAAATAGGCTGTGACTAGCACCTATCACAAAGATATGACATATTAAAACACACTAAAAATTCTAGGTACATGGTTCCCCACTCTTTGGTATGAAAAAAAATTCAAGTACTTTTCCAGGACTTTTCGAGTCTCATTTGAAGTTTTTCAAGGACTATCGTAAAAAGGCAGAAATTCCCTCTTTAACCCCCCATTTCATTTTAGTAGACAACTTTTCTGAAAAACCTCTTGTGTAGTGTAACCTTTTCATTACCATTCACATACTTAACAATTCCTAAATATTTCTAGTCAATATTCCAAGCATGTTAATGGAAAAGAAAAATTCTTTTAAAAAGAAAAAGTAAAGTAGCTAAGTTATTATACTTATGTTCGAACTGACACAGAATCCCAATGACCTTGAGAAAAGAAACACATGCCTACATAGATGAACAAGCATATTTGGTGTATTCTTCTGAATCAGAATAAAACCATGCCTTCTGACAAAAATGAAATTTAAGTACTTTTCAAGGATTTTCAAGGCTTGTGGGAACCCTGTAGGACATGTTACTTAAGGTGTTGATTGGGATACAGAAATTTGCCAACTTCGTGTCACAGTATCTGATAACAATGTTTCTCAATTGCTTAGTTTCAAGACTTCATCTGGGTGATATTGCAAATCACAGTTTTGCATTTTATTAGTGCAAAGCCTGATTGACTCAAACAGAGAGAGTGAGAGGCATCTCCATGAAAAAAACACTTCCATACGAATTTGTTTGGTTCCTGCTCACACCACTCAACTTTTAAGAGTGAGAGCAACCATGTGAAGTACAGTGACCACTGGCGCAGAGGAATTGCTAACTTTGGCAGGATAATCCTAAAAAATGCATGAAAAACCGGTTGGTGCAAGGCCAAACTTGGCGATACCAAGAGGAGACTCGCTTCTGGGGAATTTGATTCAAGCATGGCTACAATTTTTTGGATCCAGCAAGCCTGGCATCTCTCCGTGCTGCAGATAAATGCCCGAGACAAACTGATCCTCCTTGATGGTTGCTGCCCTCCGACTTGCTCATCCCCTCTGACCTCTACAATTGTTGTGGCTATCTTCACGAAATTCCAATAATTTGAGACCCCATCCACCTTGGGACCTGTGCCCGATCCAGAGGACGTCATCAGACCTAAGACTCCTTTTCTACTCTTCAAGGCAAACAGTGATGCCCAAGATAAACTGATCCTCCTCGGTGATTGCTACCATCTGAACAGAACCCCAAGGGACCACTTACTCTGACCTTGACAATTATGGTGGCTACATTCACGAACTTCCTATGACCTACAAACCCATCCACTTTAAGCACCTGTGCCTCATCTCAAGGATGCTGTCAGGCCCAAGACTCCCTCTCCCCGAAGCAAATAATGCTCCAGCAACTAAATCTATATAAGCTTACTAATAAATCATAATTGTAATTGGGTAAGTCCTGTATGTTATTGTTTTATTTTATTCTATTCTCTCCACACTGTTTCACAAAATACTCTACAGCTGGCGAGTGATTTCAAACCCTAGAGTTTGCTACCATTTATACCCTAGGGTTAAATATTATAAGTAGACTAAATCTCTATCATTCCAACAGAATTTAACTTCCCTATAATCTGGAAGCAAAAATAGCTAGTTTTTGAAACATTGCAGGATTTCTTTCTAGAAAATTAAGTGCATGCCATTTGGATAACAGACTGCATTTTCTTAGATCAGAGAAAAACCAAGCCTTATTTCATGACATCAAAACATTATGAAACTCATAGTTGAGCTTTACATTTTAGGATGATACAGCTTTAAAACCTATTGGTAGGAAAACTTTTGATGCATTTTTTGCATGCTTTTGTCACAAAGGAAGAATTTTTTAGAAGGAACACTGTTTTAAGCTTACAGAAAATAATTAATAAATTATGAATTTTTAAAATAGAAAAAAAATGCATGCTATCAAAGATAATATTCTTGAATTTTCTGATCAACTGTTGAAGTACCAGTCAAGACCAGATGATCAGTTTTAAGAAGTTTCTGGGGATAATTGTAAAGCTAATATTTCTTAGAAATATTCCTGCTTCTGGAATTTAGATTCGTCCAACTTCTTTTCAATACTATGTCATTTTGTGCCACCCAAAATGCTAATTGACAAATATCCCTTAACTTAAAATGTGGTCGTTGTTTGAAATCACTACAGGAAAGGAATGTAGCATATAAATATTCGGTGGATTGTTAGAATCCAATACGTTAGTCGCCAAATCAAGATGGCGGACAATCTAAGCAATTTCAAGATGGCCGCCAAATAGCTAAATCCACACTGTGAACCTTTGCATACCATTACATGAATAGGAATACTTTTAAAAAAAGGAAAAAACCATTTTAATACAATGCAATAAATTTTACTTGAAAATTCTCTAATTTTTTCTTTGTGGTATTTACTCTGAACATGTCTTATTTTGAGTTGTTTCCTCAACTAAGTCCAGGTTTAACTAACTTGTTTTTTAATTGTTGGAAAGATGTAAAAAAGTGAAAACTACAACAACAAAAAAACACTGGTTAGCCAAAACGTTTGGATTTTCGACAATTCCAGATTTTGGACATCCATATTTGGGACTCTGTTCTGTATGTGGAATAGAAAATGAGGAATTATTTTATGGATAAGTCAGTCCTTTTCTGGGATCCTGATAATCCAACAGATATTTTTAAATGTAAGAAAAATTAATGGAGGTTTGTTCTATATCTAGTATAAGTGAGATGGAATTTCATATTAGAATTATTCAACAAATTTACTTAGCATTATGGGGGCAACTTGATGGGGCTATTCCTGGTCAGAAATGAAAATATGGAATAGAAAATGAGTAATTTTTTTTTAACCAGGATACCAGGAATATTTTGTATACAAGTCACAGCATATAACACACGAGGTTTCAATACGTATAAACTAATTTACAGAGAGGAATTTCTTTTATAGATAAGTCACAGCATATAGTGCATGAACCCTGCCTGCCAGCAAGACACAATCACCACTGGCCTACATGCGTATAAATCACAGTACTGGGTGCCCACCCAGGCATGGTCAAGAGTCACCCTCATTTTGGTTCCTCCGTGTTGTACATATTGAGAATTTCCTAGACAAAGGCCATCCATTGTTTTTTAAATAAATTACTTGACTCTCAACTCTCATCAAACATTTTTGTAAAAAAATAAGAATTAATATGATTAGTTATACAGAACAAAGTCCCAAAACCGGACATCCAAAATCCGGACGTTTTTCTAACCGCCGTTTTGTTTTCTCACTTTTTTTACATCTTTCCAACAATTTTTAAAATCAAGGAGTTAAACTTGGACCAAATTGATGAAACAATGCAAAATAACGAACATGTTTAAAGTAAATACCACACAGAAAAATTAGAAGATTTGCAAGTAAAATTTGTTCCATTGTATTAAAAAGGTTTTTCATTTTTTTTAAATTATTCGGCGGAGTGGTAGCATCCGATACGTTAGGCCGCCAAAGCGATTGTTTACGCCAAATCAAGATGGCGGCCGATATAAGCAATTCCAAGATGGCCACCATATAGCAAAATCCACACCGTGAACCTTTGCATACAGTGCATAAATAATAATAATTTGTTTAAAAATTAAGAAAAAAGCAATATAAATTTCACTTGAAAAATTATCTAATATTTCAGTCTGGTTTTCTCCGAACATGTACGCAATTTTGCGTAAATTTCATCCTAGTTTTGTCCCTTTAAAAAAAAAATTGTAATTAAAAAAAATTGTTTAAAAAAAAATTTTATTTTAAAAAAAAGATTTTTTCAAAACGTCCGGATTTTTTCAATTTTTAATTAGAGACTTTGCAATGCATAGAAAATTCAAAACAAGAAATCTTTTTTTAATAAGTTAGTCTTTTCTGGGATCATAATCCACACAAAGGTTTTTGATGAGAAAAAAAAAATCTAAAAATTCTTCTGCTATCCATAAGTGTGAAAAAATATTTTTTCACAATTTTTCTAGCAATTAGCATTATGTGAGCAACTCAATGGGGATATTCCTGGTTATAGAGCCATATATGGAAAAGCAAAACAAATTTTTTTATTGTAACGATTTTACAAGAGGAAATTGTTTTTTAGAGAAGTCAAAGCGTATTGCGCTTAAGGTTTCAATGCGTTTAAACCAGTATACAGGGAGAAATTTGTTTGTAGATAAGTCACAGCGTGATCCCCGCCTGCTGGTAAGGACCTTTCACCGTTGGCTTCCATGCGTATGTCACCGTATTGGGTGCCCACCCAAGTATAGTCCAGTGTTTGTAATATAACCAAAAGCTAAACAAAAATCAAACTTTCCCTCATAGCCGGGTCCTTGAAATTCTGAGTATGGTTAACAGTCATATGCTCGAATCGATAACCCTTGAACTCTTTGTCCTTCGGGTATTGATACCAGCATATGACTTCCAATAGTCAGAAATGTTTGTAGTTCCTTGCAAAATCCAGCTCCGAATTACCTCAGCCAAAACTTTCTGGTTCCTATTTTTCACCTCAACCATAAAACATGTATCTGTCCTTCGTTCAAGTCCTCCAAACACCCATTTACCCTCCAATTTCTTACTCCTGTTATACTTTCTTTTGCCAAACTTTTGTCCATTCTTTCTACATTTCCACTCCTACCTATCACCAGTATCCTTTCTCAATGTTAAAATCATATCATTCTCACATGAAAGACATTTCACCCTCTTCCCAATCAAGCTACTACATGTTTGCAAAAAAAAAAAATTCAAACGTTCAATAACACTATCCACTGCTATATCAAATCAACTAAGGGGAAATAAGCAACCAAAAGGGGAAAAAAATTCTAAATTCCAATCTGCAATTTCAAAAATCAAATTTAATCCAAATTTTTTTTCAAAATTTTAATTGAAATTTAAATTAAGTGATAAATTTAAAAAATTGTAACTTACAATCAGCTTTCCAAACTTATCCTAAAAATTTTGAAAATAGATAAAACAAGTCGATTTTATAAATTAGAGCAAAATTCATATGCACCCAACAATTTCAAAGACTGTCTAAATTTTAATTCCGTTCTACATTAAAAATAAAAGTGGAAAAGCGTATTTTCTTCCTTAACCAATCATGAGACCCGTTTATCATCGTCAGGAGAAAATATCTAGGGTTGCCTTAAAACTAAGAAAAACTCGAAAACGGGAAGTTTACCACATTTGGCGATACATCGCTCGAGAGTTGTAACGTATCGGATACTACATACCATCCAATTATTCTTATTTATATATCTGATATTTTACTTTACTTTTTAAGACACTACTTGCAAACACAAAATTTACGAGGGTTAAACCCTATTAAAGCAAAATAAAAGTGCAACTTAGTTGAAAGAATCAACAAACAAATATCAGAATCAATGTAAATCCAATGAATGAAGCAACCACACACAGCAGACTTTTTTCTGAATAGGGTTGCCGGTGGAGTGGTCGCAAACGGGACTGTAGCGCCAAGGCGTTTGTTTTGGTCGCCAAACCAAGATGGCGGAGATCGCCATAACAAGATGGCACGGTGTCCATGTAGCAAAATTCACACTGTGAACCTTTGCATAAATGGATTTGATAGCAATTTCTATGCATTTGATAGTAATTTTTTGTGAAATGGTATAGAAAAATGAAACTTGCCCTCATTTTGTCGCCACATTATAAATCGCTAGAAAATTCGCTGCACGAAAGAATATTAGTCTTTTATCGGAGGAAGATGCCCGGATAATCTCTCTCAACGGTCTCAATGTCACCGTGTTTTAGCGGCAGCAAGTACATCTGCAAATTTGCTACTGCCTACATTAGTTGCGGGAAGAGTACCAAACTCCTTGAATATACCATCCTTTCGGCAATATGCTGCACATTCCGCTGGTGATCCACGAACAGCCTCAAAATGCAAATCATTGTCAAGCTTCTTGATCTCGGATATTCTACGCCGTTGTTTAAAATAAATATAGCCCTGACAATGGACGTGTTTAGTCTTCGGACAGATCTCCCTACCGAAGCAAATATATTCATGGCAATCCGAGTTCGCGAACGGCTCATTCTCAACTTGAAAAGAAGAAACACCAACCTTTACACACAAAAAAAACACTGTAATTAACTGGCAATTTTTAGTTAATGTCGTACTAGAGTAACACAACGGGCTTCAAAAAAAAAGACGGAGTAGTTAAACAAGAAAAAAATGCACGAGGAACGATAAAACACAGACCACGGTGAAACGATAAAAAACAAAGTGGCGGATTAAGCGTCGTTATCTCTTATCGTTAAACGAGAAAAAAAAAATCTAAACCAATCAGAGCACGTTTAATTTCACTTCAAAACACGGTTTAATTCCAATCAGATAGCGTCTTAAATCCTAATCTTCTTGATAGGGTTGCCATAAAAAAATCCAAAAGGGAAGGTTACCACTTTGGCGAGAAAAAAAGGACTGTCCCGTTTGCTACCACTCCACCGGGTTGCCTAAAAACTGGATAAAAAAGCGCAAAAACTGGAAGGTTACCCCATTTGGCCATAAATTGCCATAGATTGTAACGTATTGGATGCTACATACCACCCTAAATACGTTTTCAGGAAAAATAATATAAGTTTGATTTCAATCCAAATGCCTTTGTTTATTAGAAATTATAGGTCATCACACAAGTCTCATTCTTAATTTAAGAACACAGAAAACATAATATACAAATATTGACGACCAGCTACAGGCTTAAGCCCAACAAGGCTGGTCCTTTGAATGAATTCCCCAATTCCCACTGACTATCCAATAGTATCTTAAATTCGTACACTCCCTTTGAATTAACTATATTTTCTGGCAATGCGTTCCATTTGTCTATTACCCTATTCAGTAGTAGTTTTTGCTTAAATCCTGATTAAAATGTGTCTTATTCAATTTATACCCATGGCCCCTTGTTCTGTTATCCCTATTGAAATTTAAGCCCTCTGTGTCCCCTTGTTTTACCAGCTTGAAAAGCTGAATCAAATCCCCTTCCTTCTTTCCAGTGTATACATGTTTAGCTTACTTAAAAATTCATTAGTCTAGATTTGATATCCCCTTTATTATTTTTGTAGCTCTGTGCTGAACCCTTTCAATTAATTCTATATCCTTTCTCATATATGGAGCCCAGAATTATACAGCATATTCTAGATGTGGTCTTACTAAGCCCTTATATAATAGCAAGATTATATTATTATCCCTTGAAGTTAGTCTTTTTAATATACCCCAATAACCTATTAGCCTTTTTACCTGCAGCTGAACATTGGTGACCCATTTTAAAATCCCTGTGAATTATCACCCAAAGTCCTTGACTGTTTCACCCTACTTTACCTTTACTCCCAGCAGACAGCACTCTGCTCCACTGTTCCTGTAACCCATATGCAGAACTTGATATTTCTCTATATTAAATGGCATACCCCATTTAACAGCCCATTCGGATATCTTACCAAAATCCCCTTGTAAATTCTCTATCTGTAACTTGGTATCCACTGTCCCCCATATTTTTAAGTCATCTGCAAATATGCTGATTCTATTCTTAATCCCCTGACCTATTATAAATAATTAAGAAAATTATAAATAAAATTGGTCCCAAAACTGATCCCTGAGGAACACCACTTGTGACTTCTGTCCACTGTGAATAATTTCCTTTTACCTGCACTCTCTGCTTTCTACCCAATAACCAATTCTTTATCCATATCAATGTTTTCCCCTGAATCCCCAGCCTTTCCAAATCAAACAGTAATGCCTCATGAGGTACTTTATCAAAAGCCTTTTGAAAATCTATGTACATGATATCCACACTGCTCTTATTATCCAGCTCCACAGTAATTTTTTCGTAGAACTTCAAAAGGTTTGTAGAGCAGGATCTGCCTTTCCTAAACCCATACTCCTCCCACTTTCCTCCACAAGTATAACATTACAAACAAACAGCATTCAAATAAATGTAAATTATCTGCACCTGTAATTTCATGACGTCACCACATGCAGGTGCACCCACAAGTCCAGTTCCCACTGTTTTGTCATTTTTATCCAATGAACCCACATTACGAGGATTTTCATAGTGATCCACAACCTAGAAAAGTAAAAATAAAATTATAAATACACAAAGCCATCAGGCATATCTATATATTAATTTACATTTTACATTAATTTACATCCAATTTTTTTCGGCGATAACATATCACTACAACAGTATTTATTACTATAAAATGATAGCAGTTAGTTAATCTAGTTAACTTCACAATCCCAGTTTTAGTAAAGCCTTGTAGTTTCACAAAAATTTTACAAGAAATAATCTCGACAAAGTATTTTAAAACAATTTTATTTTTCAGTTTCTTGAACTTTTCTTTCATCAGTCATTGCATCTGATTGAAGAAACGGGTAATGTTTGGTCATTAGATATTTTAATTATTTAAGATAATTCCATGTTGTATGCCAATTGAAAAACCTGACATACTTCAGGGATAAATTTATAGGAATGGTGAAATTTGTCCAAGCATGAAATAAAATAATAGAATTATAAAACTGCGCACTATGTAAGTCAATCTCATCAATTCAATTTGCAAACATAAATACCTTATGATGATACAGAGCTTTACCAACAGCGAACGAAATCGGTGCTTGGTTTCGAGTCATTGGACTCAAACTCCTGGAAAAAGATCGCAAAATAGACATTTTTCAAATAAATTTCAAGCAAACGAGATTACTAATAGAATTTCACAACTAGCAGCCGAAAGAACAAATTTTTATTTGTTACAACTACTTCTACCACTATCCAAAAGGTTGCCATCTCAAATATAGAATTTAATTGAACTTAACGCTCCAAAATTCAAGGTAATTTAAATATTTTGATTATCCAAGCTAAGGTAATTTTAGTTAACGTCGTACTGGAGCAATACAATGGGCTATTGACAACGGTCCAGGATCAATACCCAAAGGTAAAGACTCGAGGACAACACAAAGCAATTTCGAACCATGGTCAGATGTCGAGGTGACACCTGAGCTAGCACCCAACTCTCCAAACTTCCACACCACGCCAATGTGGGTGTCGGTCAGGGATCAAACTCGAAGGGACAAATTCGAGGACAACTCCATGTAAGTTTGAACCACGGTCGGATGATGAGGTCATACCTGCAAGCTACAGAAGAAAAATATTCTCAACACTTACTCGAGGAATTATAACAGCATTGCATACCCAAATATCCATTTCATAGTACAACATTCAAGAAGTTGACTAAAGGGAATCCAACATTCTTTCGCAAGCGTAAGAGAACGTGCATTTTATCAATATAGACACCATGAAGAATGTAACAAATGGCTAGAACAGGGGTTCCCAAAGTGTGTACCGAGGCACCCTGCGGTGCTACGTAAAGAGATTAGGGGTGCCGCGCAGCGTTCATGAAGCAGTTTCTATTATAAGGAGCAAATATCGTTCGAAAATTAATGCCGAAAATTAAAAGCGAGTTGCTGCATCACTAGCATATCGTATATAATAAGAGTGGCGACAAGGGACCAAATTTGGCCCACTGCACATGCGCGGCAGACATTTTTCTACCAGAATCGGTTGCTGGACGAATATGTTTCTTACATCGGTTCCCCACATTTCATCCTCTCTCTTTCTTTTGGCGATAGTGTTTATGTCCCATAATTTTTATGCTCACGACTTATTGAACTTGTTTTCATGAATATTAATAAGAAAAAGAAAAAAGTTAAGCTAAAACTCCAGTGTAAAAAAAAATAGGATTTGATGTGTTGTCTCTCTCAGGCACTTCAATTTTTTTTTTCAATTCTTTCCATGCTGTGTGATAGAAGTTTAAGCATTAATTTTATAACATTAAATAAAAAATAGATTTAAAATGTCCTACTATTAATGGATAGTTCCTTAAAATAAAACTTTCTTTCAACCAACTGTTCAACATATGCAGTTTTTTTTAGTGTTATTAATCCTTTCCTTACATTAACCGAACCAGAAAAGATACTGAACATTTTTATTTGACCTTTTTAATGCATAACACAAAATTTTAACCCACTTAAATTTAATTTTAAGTTTCATCCATTTATACAAGTCAAAAGACATGTAATTTCAAAAATTATCAACACCATCAGTACACATTTGTTAAAAAATCTACCACATTTTCATATGAAAAATAGAATTAACAGATTGAAACTAAATTATGAGCATATATTGGCCTAAACATACAAGAATAATCTCAAGATAAAAAATAGTTAACAGCATTTGTACGCATTTATATCCAAATTCACAGATAAATGTTGATGTGGTGGTTTTTGTTCAGAGATGAAACAGCTACAAAAAACAACGGATTATCAAAAGTTTAAAACTTGCTAACTGCCTTTGGCGCGATGTTTACATCGCCAAAGTAGCTAGAAACAGCATGTTCAAAAAAAGCTATTTACTTAAAAAGTCTTCAAATTTACACTGACAAAACACTAAAATAATTATAAATAAACATTCTAGAACACGAAATGGAACACGAATAAGCTATATTTTCTTTTTAATTTAACATACACACGTTTTTCGCGAACACACAAAAAGTTCCCATGTTAAGTCTACGGGAGCTGGGAAAAGACCGCTTCGGGCGGTAGAAAAGGTATCTAAGCCAATCAGAAAGTGTTTCCCGTATGTCGCCACTCTTATTTAGAGATGTAAAGGCTGGAATAAACCCGGTTTTTTGGGATGGGAATTTTGAATATTCCCAGAAGTTTTCAGAAAAGAACAACTCAACTCCTGATTTACATTCCACTGTTTTCAAATATTAAAGAGCCGACCAACCGGTATAGTGGTTAAGGTGTTAGCCTCTAGATCGGAAGGTTCCTAGTTCGAATCCGGGTACGGGCATGGATGTTTGTAAGCGTATGGTGTAGAGGCGGCTGGTGCACCTTAAATCTGTCGTGGCCGAAAGTCCTCAGGTTGGGTTGGCGTGGAAGTTTGGAGAGTGGGGTGCCAGCTCAGGTGTTGCTTCGTCATCTGACCGTGGTTCAAAATTACGAGGTGTCCTCGGATCTTTCCCTCAAGGGACTGATCCCGGACCGTCGTCAATAGCCCGTTGTGTTGCTGTAGTACGACGTTAACTGAAATTACCATTACCATCAAATATTAAAGCACGTTTTCACACTTTCATCTGCCGCCAGTAATGAACCCTGATGATCTGATTGGTCCACGTGACATGGTAGTAGATTTTGGCGATATCACTAATTTTTTCGACATTCTAGTTCTGTCGCCAATTAAATAAGCAACCCTTGTAGACAAGCGGATGGAGAGAGAACGATCAGCAATGTTAAAACTTACGGCCGTATTCACAAGTCCGAGTTAACTCGAGGATCAACGATAATCCGCGAGTTATCGAAAAAACCGTATTCACAAGTCCTGATCCGTGGTTTAAACTGCCGTTTCGGTGTTACATTTTGATCCTCCGAAATCGGCGAGTTAATTCGCGGGTTACATTTAACGCATGCGCAGTACCATCTTTTTGGAAAAGCAAAATGGAGGACACATTTCATTCTATTCTCAATTGCAGTATTCTTTCGACGACTGGACTGGATCTGTCATTACGGAGCACCTGCTAAATAGCAGCTCATCTCATCATCATAATATTGCTTAAATGGAAAAATGTAAACATATTTTTATTGAAATTCAAAAGAAAAATGAAAATAAAGGTAGCTGCGTAAATCTTAAACAAGCAGCTTAGCGAAAAGATAGATGGCGCCACCTCTGTCTTATAAGTCGGATAGAGCGAACGGTAGAAAACGACCATGGCAGATACAAAAATTATTCTGTTGATTTATTACGAATGAAAGAAAATTGACAATGCAAGTTACTTTTCACGACACCAACACACACCCATACTGACAAGTATAAAGATAATCAAATTACATACATCTGTCAAGACATTGTGTACAATTCTTTCTTGCCAAATTTAGGTTTCCATAAAAATCCAATTTGAAATAAATACCTTTGCATTTATTTTCCCAAACCCATATTAAAATGCTGTGCGAGTCCTATTTATTCACAATTTGGAATCAATTCTACGGTGAAGTACGTCCTTGATCAGTATGAATGCATATTGGGGCGTCGTAACCAATGTAAACAATACCACGTGATCGTGAGGTAGCCAATCACAGCGAGAGTCTCATTTTAATCCCCGGATCACTTAACACGCCGTTTGAGAATACCGTTTTTGATAATCCTCGAGTTAACTCTTACTCGCGGATCAACTGATTCTCGAGTTAACTCGAGACTTGTGAATATGGCCGTTAGTCGTTTTTCGACCTTTTTTGCAATCCTTCTGCGCTTGCGCAGAAGTGATTGACACAGTTAACCGATAATACATGCTTTTATGGTTAAGTCAAGCTGTTATTTATTATATTTTATATCAGTTTGAAAGTTTTCACCGTGTTTGATACGATTGGCTTTATATGTCAGATCTTAACTTTTGTTTACATTTAGCTTTATCAAATTAAATATTACTTGTATCGAGCACGATTGTGTTGTTAGTTGGTGATTTTTCTAAACAACGTTTTGTGATGGATTCCGATCGCATATTTTCGATTTGCTGCAAGTCTTTCAAGACAAGTTCTGGAATGTTTCCGCATCAACGGAAAATTCACGATGTATCATCTGCAGTCATTAATGCTGGTAAAAATAGCCTGGCGTGCCCAATTTGCAGTCTGACTCAAATTTCAAAAAAGCAGTTGGAAAGTCATTTGTATATGTGCATGAAATACAATTTGACAAATAGACAAAGCAATTTAATTCTGAGGCTGAATTTGTTGCTTTAAAAAATGAAATGGAACAAGCCACAAATTCTCTCTGTTTACTCAAGAACTGTTTACCTTTCAAAACCTGCCTTCTTCACATGTTCATTTTGATCCATGCTTTTCAAGAACTGTTTACATTTCAAAACCTGCCAGCATCACATGTTCCTGATCACAGAGTATCCCTACTTTCACTCCATCATGCCTTTCAAGAACTCTTTATTTATCTGCTGCATCACATGTTATCAGTTTATCCATGCTTTTCAAAAACTCTTTACAGTTCAAAACCTGCCTGCATCACATGTTTATGGTCACATTTTATTCCTGCTTTCACTCCATCATGCCTTTCAAGAACTGGTTATATATCTGCTGCATCACATGTTCAGTTTATCCATGCTTTTCAAGAACTGTTTACATTTCAAAACCTGACAGCATGCCATGAACTTTGTCTTTGAATTGGATATAATCCTGTAGCTTGCTTCCCCATGTAATTGCATTTCCAGGGTAGAAATTAACTACGCCTCTGTGACACCTGCGTGTTTCTGCACAGCTGTTATCTGCATCACCAGACTTCTGTAATTTTCATTATTCTACACAATGCCATGGCCAATGGTATTGCAAAGGTATCTTAATATTGTCTGCACGATTTCCCTATCAGTGTCTGTGGGGTTGTCCAACTTACAACACACTAAACTCACTGCGTAAAGAATATCTGGTCGAGTCCCCATTGCCAAATAAAGCAAACTGCAAACTCCTGATTGGTATGGAATTTCACTGCTTGGCCGGGCATGGAAAAAAATATTACTAAATTTGTCCCGACTTGGAAGGGTTGTCAACTTCAGAAAATGGAAAAGCTTGTCGGAAGAACTCCAATAGTTCGTCCGTAGCTGCCTTTTGAAGTTGTCAATATTGATATTGTAGGACCCATTGAGCCTCCATCCAGTAGATGACACAAAGACATTATCTGTATGATGGACCAGCACACTCGTTGGTCTGAAGCAGTACCTCTTCGTTTACTTTCAGCCAAGGCAGCATGCAACGCTTTGCTACAAGTATTCCCGAGAACTGGTATATCCAAAATTGTCGCAAGTGACCAGAGAACAAACTTTAAATCGTCCCTAACACAAGAGTTTTTGAAAATAATTGGATAGAGTCCAAGTTTTTCTTCTAGCAACGTCTGGGTGGAGCAATGGAACATAGTGTTGAAGGAAATGCTTCATCACGCAATTAAACGATCCAAGAAGTTGGGATCAGCAACTACACCTCCTGTTCACTGATCCAGAAGTGATTAACACGGCTACAGGAGATTCACCTTTTCAACTTCTGTATGGCAGAGAAGCTCGGGGTCCGCTCTCAGTTCTCAAATCCTCCTGGACTGGTCTACGATTGAATGGGACGGTAAAGGGTGGCATTTGACACCCTTTACCATTTTAAAGGGTTCCTTTAAAAGTGCTTCTTAATCTTTGAGTTTGCAAAGATGGACTTTTGCACTACTAAAGTAAAATATTACTATAAAACATTGCTCCGGTGCAAATATGCCTCATGCTGATGCACTCTTACACTTCTTGTGAAAAGTGTAAACATTTTAATTATAAATTTGGATGAAGTGAAAAATAATTTCATTTTGTAATGATCGATTTTCAGTGACATGCTTAGTTGAGAATTTTGTTCTGAACTTTTTCTATTCTAAAATTTATTTAAATTTCTGATAAGTGATTTTTTTTTTCAATTTATGAAATGGGAATTTTTATAATTGGAATAATTTCATAGCCACAATATTTGTGTACAGTACATTTATTTCTATTTTTATTATCAGTGTGCATATTATTTTTTACCTGTATTGCTATATCATACAAGAAGGTTTAGACTTATTTTGTGTTTAGAGTTAGGTAGTATACATGTGAGCAATATTTTTTGGTTTTATTAATAGGAATGTGTATTTGAATTTCAATATTTCTGTACAATTCCTTCTGGGATTGTCAGATTGTGTATCATAGGTGATATGTCAATCTTGCATGGGGGTGTAGCGTTAGCCCTACTCTCTAGAGTGTGCGCTATAGGAAGAGATTAAAGTCTGACTCCGGCGAGCTAGGTTGGTTGTCGGAGAGGCATGTGTAATCGTTGTTTTTACAAGTCCTTGTAATCCGTTTCTGTTGTGAATAAATTAATATTTTTTTTTTAGTACAAAAGTATTTTTGTGTGCTGGATCTTTGAGAAAATAACTGTGTACGATACTCACTATCTGGGGCCTTTTCCCACTATGTTTTGCATTTGCCTTGAATATATGTGAAAAAGCACTTCCCAAGATACTATATAGCATGAAAAAAATATACAGGGTTATTCAAAAAGATGGATCCAATTTTTATTTAATGAAGTATAAATTGGACATGAACGCTTTACATACTAATGAAAAGAGGAACTTTCAAAGTTTTTTTAATACAGGTTATAAACGTTCAATGTGTCCCCCTTTGCTGCATGGCAAACATCGAAGCGGTAGCCAAACTCGTCCCACACGCGAAAAAGCATGTCTTGTGTTACTGAGCCTCTGAAAAAGCCACTGTTCCAATATGTCCAGGTGCGTTATTCCGCTTACACAGTGCTTTCCGCAAAAAAGAATAGTCCTTAAACTTTTGTCCGTGATAAGGCTTCGCCGAATCTCTCGTGTTGCAATGTTGTCACAGAACCCCATATGTGAACATTGTGTCTATCAATGCCCAAGCGGTGGTAAATAAAACTTCGGAATTTCATCTTTTCTTCGGTATGTAAACTGCTCATCCAATTTATATTTTGTGAAATACAAATTACTTAAATTGGGTCCATCTTTTTGAATAACCCTGTATATTGTGGTTCTAATATTTTTATTGGGCTTATAAAGTGATAATAATACAGGACTACAAAAACTAGTTTCTTAAGCAATAACTTATCATTTGAAAATTATTAGGTTTCCAATATAATTGAGCCCCGAAGAACTTGCATGTGTACCTAAAAGGTTTAGCCTAAAATGCCACCATCTAAAAGATGAATTTGCTTGAGAACTTTGAAGTATTTCATATTTATCGGTAGAAAAAAACTGATTTTTAAACAATTTTTATATGGTTGGTAGTAAAGAGGTTAGAACTAGACCTATTTTTTTAACTTCAATTATGTGTGATTAATTGTCATTTGAAAAAATTTCTGTCTACAACATTTAAAATTCTG
The DNA here is from genome assembly GCA_947359465.1 of Metellina segmentata. Classification (NCBI taxonomy): domain Eukaryota; kingdom Metazoa; phylum Arthropoda; class Arachnida; order Araneae; family Tetragnathidae; genus Metellina; species Metellina segmentata. The sequence goes on from OX375880.1 coordinate 104,223,133, forward strand.
TGTTAATAAACATTTCTACAAATATATTCTTTATATTTATAAAAATAACTAAAATGCACTTTTTTAAAGTCAGCTAGCTTCTTTAAAGCTTGCATAGCTACTTAATAAGTTAAATTAAAGAAAATTAGGTTTTAGTAATTTTACCAACAAAATTCATTGAAATAATGAATTTGATATTTTATTTCATGTAAATAGTAAAGAAATTTTGTGATAAGCCACTTTATTTAGACTTTTTCCAAGACTTCAGTGGTTGAGGGCATGCCTGAAATAATTTTATTGCAAATGAAATATTGTTACATTTGCAAAATTAAATTAAAAAATTCATATTTCAATTATTTGTGCTGCCATCCTTCATAATACACATGTGTTTCGTATGTTGGTGTTCCAACTAACAGCCAATCAAACTGAAATCATCTAGTCTAACTTATAATAGGGAGACATAAATCAGAAGTTAGTGTTCCTGATAAATGCTAGAAAACTGAACTATTGTTAAATTATTAAACTGGTTTTTAATCAATTTGTATAAAAAATTTTTTTTTTACTAATGACCTTCATTTTATTGAAAATTTTAAGTTTAATATAAAATTTTCTTTTATAATAATCATAAGACCATTGTCACTAAAGCCTATACTACAGGAAAAAGAAATTTTAACTCAAATCCATCTCTAAATACACATAGATATTAGCAATTTTTTCAATGCAGAAGTTACAGTACATTTACAATAGTACAATTATATTTTTCTGATTTGTTTAAAATTTATTTTCTAAATGGAAAGAAATTTGATGAAGGCAATTATATCATCAATATTTCATATTAAAAAAAAAAAGGTTGTCCATTTTATTGTTTTAAATTTATCAATACTAATGGGTAGGGAGGGGGCTTGAGCATCCCTGTAAGGGTGCCCATGACAAGGATTTGATGAAAAAGGCATCTGCAAATAAACTCAATACTTTAATTAAGCATAGTTGTATTTCTAAACCCTAAGTTTAAAAAAAATGGTAATTATAACTTCCTGCATTTCACATTTTAAAAAATCTGGATTTAATGTATTATTAAATCTATGCATCAATAAGTAAACTAATTTAAATGTCTTGTATTTTCTAGAGGTGCTTCAGCATAGTCAGATTGGATTCTTTTTTCCTGAGTGAATTCCAAAGAAATCAATCATGGCCATGCAACAATTAAATCGTTTGAAAATGTAAAACATGTTTGATATCCGCAGGTTATAAAAAGCAAAGGACATTTCATACAACCCAAATAATGTGTTTCTGAATTATATGGTATTCATTCATCATATCACAACACAAGTCATTGACATTTTATATTAATCACCGATAAAAATTTTATTTTCAAAAAATACACACTAAAATAAACTCAAGTTTTGTTTTCAAGTTAAAGTTCTGGTAAAAATTGAGCGAGAGCAAGCGCCGAAAATTAACTCAAACTTAGTTTCAAATAAGAGTTCAGGGAAAAAAGTTGAGAACAATCGGTACAAGTAAAACAAAAAGAAAAAATTTCTCAATTTAAACATAAAACCCTGTATTTCTATATGCTTAGGTATTAAAAGATGCGAGATTCATCACAGTAAAAACAAATTGGTGTTTCAATTCTCGAAATTATCACGAGAGCGTTCAGAAAATTTGGCAAATGTATCAAACTTTTTTTAGAAGTTCCAAGATAATCTGCAATGTTTAACAGCAAAAACAAATTAGTTTTTAAATTCTCGAAAATTTGCAAAGAAATCACTCTTTTTTAAAAGTTTCAAGGTAATCTACAATGCTTGTTACCAAATGGAAAGGAAAATAGACAGAACGATCATGAATGCGATTGTATTGTTTACATGTGAATAAGGATGTTATTTTGTACAGAAAACCATTTCCACCAAAAGAACAGCTATTTTAAAGAAAATAACCAATTTAACACGTATGATCGTTCTCTCGTTATCGACTAATCATTCCAGGTGCTTCACGAGAACCGCTGAAATTTTCTAACGGCCGTATTCACAAGTCCGAGTTAACTCGAGGATCAACGATAATCCGCGAGTTATCGAAAAAACCGTATTCACAAGTCCTGATCCGTGGTTTAAACTGCCGTTTCGGTGTTACATTTTGATCCTCCGAAATCGGCGAGTTAACTCGCGAGTTACATTTAACGCATGCGCAGTACCATCTTTTTGGAAAAAGAAAATGGAGGACACATTTCATTCTATGCTCAATTACAGAATTCTTGCGACGACTGAACTGGATCTGTCATTACGGAGCACCTACTATATAGCAGCTAATCTCCTCATAATAAAATTGCTTAAATGGAAAAATTTAAACATATTTTTATTGAAATTCAAAAGAAAAATGAATTTAAAAATAGCTGCGTAATCTTAACCAAGCAGCTTAGCGAAAAGATAGATGGCGCCACCTCTGTCCTCTAAGCCGGAGAGAGAGAACGGTAGAAAACGACCATGGCAGATACAAATTCGTCGTAGAATTAAAATTATTCTGTTGAGTTACTCCGAATGAAAGAAAATTGATAATGCAAGTTACTTGTCGCGACACCAACACACACCCATACTGACAAGTACAAAGATAATCAGATTACATACATCTGTCAAAACATTGTGTACAATTCTTTCTTGCCAAATTTAGGTTTCCATAAAAATCCAATTTGAGATTAAATACCTTTGCATTTCTTTTCCCAAACTCATATTAAAATGCTGTGCGAGTCCTATTTATTCACAATTTGGAATCAATTCTACGGCGAAGTACGGGCTTGATCAGTATGAATGCAGATTCGGGCGTCCTAACCAATGTAAACAATATCATGTGATCGTGAGGAGCCAATCATAGCGAGCGTCTCATTTTAATCCCCGGATCACTTAACACGCCGTTTGAGAATACCGTTTTTGATAATCCTCGAGTTAACTCTTACGGCCATATTCACAAGTCTCGAGTTAACTCGAGGATCAGTTGATCCGCGAGTAAGAGTTAACTCGAGGATTATCAAAAACGGTATTCTCAAACGGCGTGTTAAGTGATCCGGGGATTAAAATGAGACGCTAGCTGTGATTGGCTCCCTCACTATCACGTGGTATTGTTTACATTGGTTACGACGCCCCAATATGCATTCGTACTGATCAAGCACGTACTTCACCGTAGAATTGATTCCAAATTGTGAATAAATAGGACTCGCACAGCATTTTAATATGGGTTTGGGAAAAGAAATGCAAAGGTATTTAATTTCAAATTAAATTTTTATGCAAACCTAAATTTGGCAAGAAAGAATTGTACACAATGTCTTGACAGATGTATGTAATCTGATTATCTTTATACTTGTCAGTATGGGTGTGTGTTGGTGTCGTGAAAAGTAACTTGCATTGTCAATTTTCTTTCATTCGTAATAAATCAACAGAATAATTTTTATTCTACGACGAATTTGTATCTGCCATGGTCGTTTTCTACCGTTCGCTCTCTCCGGCTTATAGGACAGAGGTGGCGCCATCTATCTTTTCGCTAAGCTGCTTGTTTAAGATTTACGCAGCCACCTTTATTTTCATTTTTCTTTTGAATTTCAATAAAAATATGTTTAAATTTTTCCATTTAAGCAATATTATGATGATGAGATGAGCTGCTATGTAGAAGTTGCTCCGTAATGACAGATCCAGTCCAGTCGTCGAAAGAATACTGCAATTGAGAATAGAATGAAATGTGTCCTCCATTTTGCTTTTCCAAAAAGATGGTACTGCGCGTGCGTTAAATGTAACCCGCGAGTTAACTCGCCGATTTCGGAGGATCAAAATGTAACACCGAAACGGCAGTTTAAACCACGGATCAGGACTTGTGAATACGGTTTTTTCGATAACTCGCGGATTATCGTTGATCCTCGAGTTAACTCGGACTTGTGAATACGGCCGTTACTCGCGGATCAACTGATCCTCGAGTTAACTCGAGACTTGTGAATATTGCCGTAAGTTTTTAACATTGCTGATCGTTCTCTCTCCATCCGCTTGTCCCTTGTAGTAGAGGCGAGTACCGCGTTTTTATTTTGGCAAAATGGTTTCCATTTTTCTCGCAGAATGTGTTCGTTCGTATTCGATCTATTGATTCAACTTCGCTATCCAGATGGAGATAAATTGTAAGCAAGGATTAGATTCAGGTAAGTAACAATGTTTGCATCTGCTTTCTTTGCTATTTTCATATATTTCTATTTCCTACTAGTTTTCCAAATGGTACATTCTGTTGAGTCTGCTTGATCTGGAATACTACCCAGACTTTGAGGTTGGTAACTAAAGATATTAAATCATTTGCTTCTATTTATATGCATTATTCTTTTGATGATAGTTCATATTGCTTTTTGAAATGCATAAAGATCAATTCGCTTTAGCTATTTTTCCTACTTCCATCTTAAAACAGAACAACCTTATGATGAACGCTCTCTTCTTGTCAAATGCTTATTCTATTGCTATTTTGGTATGGATTGTTGATTAGATTGGTTTATGTGGCAAATATATGAGCTAACGACCGTAAGGCTTAAGAGACACATTTAAGGAATATCTAGGTAAGTGACAGCATTTGTTACATTTTTTCTGGTAATTCATATTGTTATACTAAATGCAAATGGCATGCAGTGCTGTTATTATAACTGTTTTATCTGCTCTTGCATATTGTGTTTATCGTTGGTAATGCATATTTTCTACACGCTCAGCTTCAAAACACTACCCTTTGGCCCTGTTTGTTATTGTGGATGTACCTGGATAATATGAACTAAAATTTAGGTAAGTATCTATTTTTGTATCTGCTTTCATTTATAACTATTGATATACTTGAATTTATATCTTGACGGTTCTTATTTCTTAACTGTCCTAACTAACCTATTTAGGTACAATGCTGATGATTTTTCTCTTTACACACGCATATTAGTATACGATTGCTTTCTTATTGTATGGTCAAGACTAACTCACTTAATACAATCTAAATTCTAATCCTCATCCAAAAGTGTATTCTAATATTTACTCAGAAAGCTGGTTGTTCTAATCAATGAATACATTTTCAAAACTTAAGTGTGTGTGCACATGCAAATGGATTCTTTTCAATTATCAGAAGCATTGAGTGACTCCAAATTGTAGATTTATTTGTGAAAGAGAGTGGAAAAGAAAGAATACAACTAAAGATTCTATAGATTAAGAAATAAGCTTGCCAAAAAAGAAGCTACTGCTGGCTTAGAAATAGCTCTGCTTTTGTTTTAAAAGTTAAAATTCATCTGCTCAATTGTGTAATCAATAATCGACATTCACTTGTATAATGTTTGTGATGAATACAATTTAATCTGTGAGCCAAGAATTGTACAGTACCTAAGTAATGTAAATACACTAACTACGGTTAATACAAATTATTTTTACTGTCCCATGAAGTTTCTCTTAACAAGGTTTGACTACCTATATTTATGCTCTTGAATATCACATTTATGATTCGTAATCCATGTTTTCTGCACGAGTGTATTTTCAGCATAACATTTCCCTTTGAGCCAGTTTTACAATGATGGAGAATTTCTATTTATATTGATGCTTGTATTGCAGAAAAAACTCAACATAAATTACCAAGAGTGGGATCACCTTTTATCATAAGTTTTATCCCAACAATCTTCAGGATTTTCAACTAGTTACCACCGTCCCAGTCTAAGCCATTCAGTGTATCGCCACGTAATTTTGAACCATGATCAGATGACAAAGCAACATCTGGAATGATACCCCACTCTCCAAACTTCCACACCAACCCAACGTATGGACTTTCGACCACGACAGATTTAATGTGCACCAGCCGCCTCTACACCATATGCTTACAAACATCCAGATTCGAACCAGGAACCTTTCCATCTAGAGGCTAACATACACCTTAACCACTATACCGGTTGGTCGGCTAAACAATCTTCATAATATAAAAATCTGTGAGAACAAAATGTGCATCCCCTTTTATTAAAATGCAAAATTTTCTATTTTGATCTTTAAACATGTTTTTTTTTTGAACTTAAATCAAATGGTAGATTTTGTTGAGTGAGCATTTTATTGCATGCTATTCAATAGAATTTACTTTTTGGTTGTTAAACAAAAATTTTAAAAAACATGGCTTTTTTTTAATTTATGAACTGTTACGTATTCTTTTGAGCAAATTTTTTTACCTGCTGAATCTCAACAATAGCAGGTGATAACAGTATAGCTCAGGATATAAACCTAGGTAGATAACAATATTTGTACCCATTTACTCGTATTGTATTTATATTGTTTCGATTCTGATTCATAGTGCATATTTTATGTTATCGAGAGTCAGATTCAGCTAGGGTTTTTCCTGTTGCTCAATAGAATATGCTCTCTCCTCTGGTTGGTAAAAAAGAGATTTTTGGTAATTTGCCTCCGTTTACCATTTAAAGTATTAATGATCTTTTATATTGTGTGTAATGCGTGTTCTCTTGTGTTTACGTCTGTAAATAGTGGATTTGTTTGTGTTATCTAAAGAAATAACTTTTTGCTGTGAAATAAAAATAAATTTGTGCTTTATAAATTTTGTTTCTGGATATTGCTCTTTTTATTTTGAATGCTTACTGATTTTATCCATTAAAATGGTGGATTTTGTTATGTTCAGCCACATGATAGAGGTAACTTACCTTTAACAATAAAATAATCAAATATTCTGTACAAAACATTCATGTATATGAATTTTGCAAGAGGATAGTTAAATGAAAACTGCAGTGTCTATAACTATCAAATGCAGGCTCTGGTAATGTATGAAAAAGAAACTTCTATAATGAAATGCTTCATCCAAGATGTATGCATCATTTATTTTATATCTGATTTAAAATTTATCTTCAACTTTGAAGAAATTTCACCAATGTTGCTGTTAAGCCTATTGGCTCTACCCACTTTATATAAAAACATTTAACAATAAAAATAATGTAGAAGTTTTTTGTATTTCAGCAGAACAAATAATATATAATAGCTTTGGAAAGGCATACATAAACAGGAAACTTTCTAAATAGCCTCATGACTATCAAAATAAACAAGAGGGCTTCTATGATCAACTAAATATTGACACTAAATTTTTTACATTGCAAAACATTTTGAAGAAATAAAATAAATTTGTGTTATATTTTCCATCTTAACAAGATTTGTAATTAATGAGGCTGCTTTTGCACACTACTCTACTGCCCCTGATCCTAGTTTTTTAATTGTAACACCTAAATTACCATTAACTTAAAATTTCAAGTTGTGTAACTGTAAGGACTTTGTCATGCATTTTTTGTAACTTGTTTAAATATTGTATTCGATATAAAATACTTTTTTAAATATTTGGGTAAATTTAAAAAGTAGAAACCTAATAATGAAAACTTTAGAGTTTGAAAGATAACAAAACAATTTTGAAATTTGGACTTTTTTTAAATTTTATGCAAAATTGTCCAAATTTTAAATCTATTATAAAAGGAAGTGTTTGTTTCACGGCTGCCTAACATCACCTTAATACCTTACATCACGCAGTGGCTAGTTTGTTATAAATTACAGGTTTTTATTAGAAAATAACTTTATCGTTAATGAATTCACAAAACAGAAGACAATACCTATAGTTTTATGTGTACAAAAGATTAGTTCTGAAAAAAAATCTGAGAGTACCAAGTACGAGTAAGTGTAACAATAAATAGAACGAACTTTACAGACACCTGTTGAAATTTCAAAGTTTTATGTCTTATCGCAAATTTATCATTCCATATTGGTATGAAAAAAGCATGATTTTTTTAAATTAAAATAATCGAATTTTATGGTTTTAAAATTAATTCCTTGCCTGTACAAGTCTAAATTTCTTGCACATTAGGTAATGAAATCAGTTTAGTTTCTAGGTAGTTTTGTGATTTTTATGTTAAACATTAATAGTATATATTATCTATAACATTATTGTAATAGGAAATATAATTGGACACATTTTTTAAAGATTAAAATGCAACAGAATTTAGCATAGTAAATCACATAATGGAACCGCGTAAATTGTTTCATCTGGTTCTAAGCCAGTTACTTTGATTGTAACCCATAACCAGTGACGTGAAAATTTTGAACTTAGATAAATAAGTTTGTTGGATCACAGACACCACTCATAATTTTTATTCTTCTGTATATTAAAAAGAAGTTTCTGCCGCAGGAATGAAAACTCGCTTTTTATGCTCAATTCTCAGATGGTTTCCCCAGAAAGTACGCATCAGAAAATTGCTAAATTGATAAGGTTTGTTCAAAATTGTACAAGGAACTAGATGGAGAATAATTTTTTTTCTTATGCGGCTATTACGTAGTTTAGGGTAGATTAATTGTCAAAGTCGAAAAAAAGCAAAATTCTTGCGAGTGAGCGAAACACGGTACAAATGTTCAGTCTTCAGCCATGAATTTTTTTTAGAATACCTCTAAAAGCGAACTTTTACACATCACCGAGTTTTTTTAGAAATTTTAATTTGGTTCCTGTTAATACTTTCTTGAAAATCAGGACACTTTCGTTAAAACTGCCATATCTATAGCTTATTACTATCAGTTTTTAAATTTGAAAACATCACTGGAAACCTTAGAATTTACTCTTTCTTGTGGTACAGTTATTTTTTAAATTGGTTAATAAATAAATTCGATGCAATTAAAAGTTGGTCATACAAATTTCGGAATTTTTAGATAGTAATTTCCGATACAAATTAAAACTGTCATATCTATAGCTTAATTCTATTAGTTTTAAAATTTCAAAATACCACATGAAAGTTTAGAATACGCTCTTTCCTATGGCATAATTATTTTTACAGTTGGTTCAGAAATAAATTCGATGCGATGAAAAGTATAATTTCGCGATCGTGTACACATTTTTCATCGCGGAGATGAAACGTTAGATCGTTTTATCTGGTTTTGTGACGTCATGGCCCGGAAAGACGCTTGCAAAAGGGGCGTTGAATTGCGAGGCAAATCAAATGGGATTGCGTAGCAATCACCGGAGATTGGCGAGCCGGGGTCGGAGCCCCCTATTGTGTAAAATATTTCAAATCATACACATTTCAGAATTGTTCATGCATGTATTGATACATGAATATAACATGTATGACATCTCTTTAGTTCTTTTCACACAAAATAATTAATTTGTTCAAATTTACTAATTCAGAAAAAATCCAGTCAGTAATAAAAAATAAAATTAAAGGAATCATAAAAAAAATTCTTACTTTTCATTAATATTTAGCTTGTAAAAATAACGCTATTTGAAAATATTGTTATTTGTGATCAAAAATATGACGAAATATAAAATGAGACGAAACACAAAAACTTTCAATCAAAAATGCTTAGTTTTGAAATTCTCTGAGCATTGACAAGTATTTCGTATACTCCTTGCACACCAAAAAGGGCTTATACATAACATAAGAAAGTGAAGTTTTCTCTATGAACAGCATAGAACAAGTGTTATAGCATCCCCAGAACATGCCAGTCCAGTGGAATTTTGAACTTGCAATAAAAAATTCATCATTGCAGTTTTTCATCACAATTAATCCAATAAATGTTCACTTCAATCCATACTCTATTTTCTCAACATACTCAATCATCAGATGAGTGAATTGGCTTTTGACGTTGAATATGTCTTACCTTTCGAAACCGGTATACCACGCTTTATTTTTTAAATTCACATAAAAGCGTAAATGCGAAAAATTTGATAACTTGAAAGGAGAAGAAAAAAATGAAAGAGATCACGTTCAAAAGAGCATTAAACAAAGAATGTTATAAATGTTCATTAATCTTGCGCTGACGTCATCCGATTATGCACTGCGTGAAGTTCACGAAAATGCGCACTGCCGCTCACATTAATTTAGTCTAATTCTGGCCTACTTTGTTTGTTTGAGGTGTCATTTGCTACGTCTCTTTGCATTTTATAAATAATAATAGAAATAAAATTTTAATATTTAATACTTGTTTAGATTTTAGACTTCAAAGTGTGGAAATTTCGCAAAAATTTCAAAATGTCCCCCCCCCCTAAATTAAACACAACAAAAATTATAGAAGCGTCTATAGAAAGAGAGATGAAGAGATAGAGAATCCAAGATAAAAGTTCTGGAATCCGATGCTGAGCGTCAACGGGCTCGGAAGGAACGCCTTAAAGTTGAGGCTTCGTGCCGCTCACATTATTTAGTTTAGCTCCGTCCTCTTTTGTGCGAGCATGACGTTTGAGGTGTTCGTTCTTTCGTCTATTTGCTTTATACATGGTAATAGAAATAAAACCTAAATATATTTAATACTTGTTAAATATTTTGCCAAAGTGTATAAAATAGAAATTTTTTTAAAATATCCAAGTATATAATAACCCCTTGAAGAATTAGAGGGAACGTCAACAGGAAGAGGGATAAAAATTCAAGAAGTTCATTCAATCCAATCCATTCCATGAATGCAGAATGATTAAGCTAGTAGTGCAATGGAATTCCAAAGGATCAATGCATAAAATTTAAATTAAAGTTACCAGAATATATTCAAAACATAATGAAAACATTAACATTGTCGAAAAAATTTTTTGTGCAAAATGGGAATGGCTTTTATAATACTGCCAGAAAACCTTTTCGTTGTGACTAAGTGTCTTTATTTTTTCATGAACAGCTTACAATACCAAATAACATTAAATGAATGCAAGTTACAATTTGAGTGAGTATATATTGAGCTTCTTCACCTATTCGTCGATTTTCAGTATAATTTTTTGTGTGACGAGCAAATTCTTAACATTTGAAAAAATAACATGCATTTTGTTCATAGTTATTTCATTTTCAATATTATCAAACACAATATAGGAAGGAAACTTGATCACTTATCACTTGATTGAAATCAGCTGATTTAAATTCACGTGCCTGTTTAATGTGGTCAAATGAAGTTTAATGGACAAGAAGAACAAACTGGTAGCCAAGCTCTGGCCTTCAGTTCAACAGGCTGTGTTCAGATCAGGTCCCGTAATAGGCATGGATGTTCATAGTAGTTGACAATCCATTTTAGCCTATTATGGTCCAATTAGCTGCAGTGCCGTATTTCTAAATAGGCTAAGTAGGCTGCAGCCTAGAGCGGCAAAATTTTCAGGGGCGGCAGTTTAGCAATTTATTCAAACGTTAAAATGAAGTATTTCAGACGTTAAAAATATGATTTAGTCCTTCTACATAGCCTACTTTCTAAAACTATAACAAAATATAAATTCACAGCACGTAATCTTGTATTATAACTTTCTTGTAGTGCAATCTAATTTGGTTTGATAATATTGGCACAAGCGCAGCGATTCGATCGGACAACACTGTTGGTGGAAGGCCCAGTGGCTCCGCTGTCAGTAGTGTAGTGTCAGTCTAGTCTCTGAGTCTGACGCTGTCATTCATGTCTATCGGTGTGCACAACGGGATCGTTGATGATTGTGTTGAGCAAGGCGTGTTCGTGTTGTTTGTTACGATTTTGCTTTATAGTTAAGAGTATTCCAATACATAACGTAAAGTTTTTAACAAGTAGGCTACTCCCTACTAGCTACTATGAATGACGGTAGGTAGAGACTCAGTGGCGCTGAATACAAAAAACGAACAAAACTGAAACTTCAAGAACAAGAACGTGTTCTGAAACAAACAAAAAAAACTATATACGTTTTTTAAAACTAATAGTTTGCCAGTGGAAGAAAAGAACGATAAAGAAGATAAAGGGGAACATGAAAGTGCTCGAGCTGTTTGTGATGGTTCTGTTGGGGACGACAATGCTTTCTCTGGAACGAGTTGTTCCAAAACAGCCATGTTGTTATCAGAACCTACTGAAATACAAGTAAGTTCTCACAATCAGATTGTACCCGATAGATTTGATGTTAAAAGTCAATCTTTAACAGAAAATAAAGAGCCAACATTAGCAATTTCCTTAAATAAGGATCCAGCTTTGTGGATCTTAAATGATGCTACTAGAGATCTAATAGCAAAAAATGGCTTTGACCAAAACAAGAGATGACGCGTGCCAAAGTTTACGAGAGTCTTGGGAAGAAGTGTACATTGATGTGACAGGAATTTCAAATGACACAACAGAAAAAGCAACGACTAGATGTGAATCCCGAGGAATACTTCGAAGATTAGAACGTTTTGGGACTGCGTTTATGGTGTGTTTCTGGAGCACAGTACTTCACAGAATCGATTAAGTTAGCAAAGCCATGCAAAGTGGAACTGTGGATGTTTTGTTGGTCAGAGATTTCTATGGCTCTCTTGAAGAATATTTTACGGAACAGAGAAACAACTTTGATTACTTTGAGGAATTGGCCATGTATATAACCAAAACTACATTTTATGAAAAAGATAATAAAATACACCCAAAAAGAAAAGTTTGGCCTGACGAAGACCGAAGTGGAGAAGTTAACTTTACTAGCAGGGATGACCTTAAAATAAATACGTTTTTACCAATTGTAGACTCTTTTGTTTGTGAATTCAAGAAAAGAAAAATGGCCTATGACGAGTTTCAAGACCGATTCTACTTCTTAACTCAGTTGTGTGATAACAATACAGATATGGAAGAGGAACTGAGAAAAAAGGCCACCAACCTTTACCACGTCTACACAAATGACTTGGATTCGGATTTCACTGAAGAGTGCATCCACTTTAAAAATCACTGTGCTGTGGGTAATAATCACCCATCTGATAAATCGTTGGAAGGAATTTCGAAATTTCTGAGGTGTAATTCCTTACAAGATGTTTACCCCAATTTGGACATTGCTGCAAGGATAAGTTTGTGCATACCTGCTACAATCTGCGAACTAGTATTTCTGAAATACGGTTAAACTCACTTTCATTACTTTGTATTGAGGCAAATACAACAAAAACCCTTTCATATGAGTACATTATTAACGAGTTTGCCATTAATTAATCTCGTAAGAAAGATATGTAAATTTGAACATGAAGATTAATCTTCAATTATAAGATATGTAATTACGTGGGGTGAGTTGTTTTAGAGAAGTTTGTATATTTTTCAACAAATAAACCATTAATTAACTACATTTTGTGTAATTACATTTCCGTGTAGGATAACTTAATTCAAATTGAATACAGCTCTTCAATTACGCAAAAGATAGTCATTAGTATTAAAATATAAAAATATGTTTAAAATAGTGATCTCTGATCTCCAAGAACAAATGAATTAATTAAGTTCGAAACCCATTTCATTTTTTAACGAATCTTAAAAGAAGCAAGTAAAAAATCCGAAGTAGATAACTAATTTGATTATATAATTTATTATGTAAACCATTAAAATTGTAGTTTTATCTAAAATAAATGAACTTTATGTTTAAAAAAGATGAAAACATCAATGAACTCTATCATTTTGTAGTATAAAACAAATGTATTTAAGCAAATATGAACTATAGAGGGGGCGGCAAATGGACTTTAGCCTATAGGCGGCATACTCTTAAATCCGGCCCTGATTAGCTGTTGTGATGCAAAAGATTATACAGACGAAAACAAAGCAAAAATAATAACTTCTAGAAGTAAAACAGAGATTGTAAAAAGTTTGTGTTTCTCAAACATTAAGATTTTAAAAACAGCATTTTATTGAAAAAGCACGGGATTGCCCGTGACAGTTGTTTTCGTGAGGTCATGTGTAACTACTGCTCGCTAACCCCCGGTGATTGCTATGAATTCCCATTTGATTTGCGAAGCAAACCAAATGGGAATTCGTAGCATATTGGATAACAGCCATCATGGCGTTGCTCGTGGTGTTGGTTTGCTTCGCAAACCAAATAAAAATTCATAGCCTATTGTAATGAATTCCCATTTGATTTGCTTCGCAAACCAAACTATGAATATAATAGTTTGTTGCGCGGAATATATTGGTTTGGTTTTCTAAGCAAACCAACACAATGGGCAATACCGTGATGGCCACGTCATTTTCAAATGCGACCAAATTCGATAACGGCCATCATAGCGTTGCTCGTGGTGGTTTGCTTCGCAAACCAAATTATGAATTATGCCTCGTCATTGTCGAATTCGGCCAAATTCCAATTGCGAAAAGATTCAATCCGCGTGACGTCAGAATCTCTTGCGAAAATAGAAATATATTTTGAAAAATTATCTATTAAAAGAAAATGAAATGCAAGGTAAATTTTCTAGTGTAAAATTATCAGCAGATTTCGAATCCATTGGAATTTTCAAACTATCTTCAACGATCCCAATTTTACAAAAAGAAACAAAACATTTCCAGCCAAAATGATTTTTTTATTTTTTTTAAATTTTTTGCTGAAATTGTAAGAGGGTAGGAAATGTTATCTGTTTATTACTTGAACGCGAAGTTTGACGTGCCGTCGCAATCTCTTGCGAAAATATAAGAGATATTCAGTTAAAACAATTTTTATTTATTTAAAGAAAATCATATTTTTAGGTATTGATCTAATGTGAAATTTTCCGCAGATGTTAAATCCGTTGAAATTTTTACTATATATTTAACGGTCTAGGAGATAGAAAAAAGGAACTAAATCACTCCAATTAAAAGTTTTTGTTTTTTATCGTCTGCTGGAAAATCATTCCTCCGAGCAAAATGATTTCATTCATGCTGCATTCAATAATAATTAATTTTTACATTTTATTCATTTTAAAATGTTCTAGATTAAATTTTAAAATGCACCGGGACTCAAAAATTGCAAAAAAATTTGGACTACCTGTGTGCCAAATTACATTACTGTAAGTGGCATAGATTCGTCAGGAATTTGCGGGCAGAAAACAAACAAACACTTCCTTAAATAATATTAAAGATATTCAACTAGTTACCACCGTCTCAGCCTAAGCCATTCGTTATTTTGAACCACTGTCAGATGACAAGGCAATATCGGGGGTTGGCACCCACTCTCCAAACTTCCACACCAACGCAACGTAAGGACTTTCGGCCACAACAGATTTTAGGTGCACCAGCCGCCTCTACACCATACGCTTACAAACATCCATGAACCGGATTCGAACCAGGAACCTTCCGATCTAGAGGCTAACACCGTGACCTACTTCCTTGTATAATATAGTAGAGATAATTATAATAGAAGTTAAGTTCGTTCCAACTATCCTTAAATATTCCTACACTTAAACATTGTGTGCACAAGAAATGCAATGTTATAATGGAGTTCCAAGATTGTTGGTTGCTATGAGATTATTAAAAAATTTAGTGATTTTTTCACAAATGTTCCTAGCAGTGAACACAGGAATACTGAAACCTTTATGCTCATAAATTTAAAGCACTCTTGAATAATCAGAGTTAATTGGCGAGTTTTCGTAGGAAAAGAAAAAATAAGTTGTCTAAACGTTCTATAGTTTAAGAATTTTCAACAAAAATTAATTTTTTAAACAAATTTTGTGCAGTTTTAATTTTTTGTTTTAAATTTCACAACGTGACTATTGAAGCAGATCGATTATGAAATTTTTGACATGAAATTATTCTCTAGAAATGAATTTATTAGTATTTTGATGATCAATTTGTCAACACTCCTAAAGAAAATATCCGAGCGTATTCATTTTCGTTTGCAAAAATTCAAATATCGAATCAAGTTAAAAACTTTCGAAGTTCCTATTCTTTCCGTGAAAAAAAAGGGGGATATATCGAGACCCCTTCTCTTACCACAAACAAAACTACTTTTAACGGTGGAATACATTTTCCCCTTTAGTTTAATTATTCAATTCGTTTGTTGTTTTATGCGTAAACATCTCATACCACATTTGAGTCGCGAGTACGAAATGAAAACAAGATTTTGAAAAGGCGGGAAACGGAGGAAAAGTTTTATCTCTCTTATACCTCCCATACCCCCTATCACAAACTTAAACTCTTCTTCCTAACAGAAAAGACTACTATTTTTGGCAATTTATGGCTGATTCAAATCACAAAACAGTCGCCATTGGAGTTCATTTCCAAGTGTGCGCTTGCGCAGTTTGCTAGCTCTTAAGAGCCAGACTAGGCATATACCCAAATGGACGGTTCATTACTGGCGGAAGACGCAAGTCAAATTTTCGCAACAATATGTAATTCGCGCATATTTTCGTCCAAAAACACGACCATCTCACGGGTGTAAGAATCATAGCAATTGCGCATGCGTCAATTTATTCCGGTCCGAACTTCCGTTGCAACCCATTCTTTACGAGTGGTTTGTTTGGCGAAGACGAGAATATTTTCACCCCGCGCCAAACCAAGCAAATGTCCGCTGTCGTTGACATTCTAGAATGGATGAACAGTATAAATGCGATTCTTGTGACAAAACTTTCCAGTATCGACAGAATTTATTACGTCATATAAAAAAGGTGCACATTGTGACTAATGTCAGCAACAAAAGAAAATTTAACATAAACTGCCCTGCAGTATCGTGTGAACAAACATTTTCAACACGAACAAAGCTGAGGGAACATGTGACGAGTGCTCATAATGTAGTATTGGATGTAGAGCACATGGATATAGAGCACAATTACAAGTTATAAAATAATTTATTTTTCAGAAACTCATAATGTGTGTGTTTGACATTTAAATAAACTTTTAAATAATGAACTTACACAAATTAACTTTTCGTAGAAATATAGTATAGAATAGATAGTATTTAATACTTATTAACTGGTCGTAAATAAGCCTTACTTATACTAAACTATAAAAATAGGATTCTAAACTGGCCGTACTTATTACTTTAACATCTGGACAGCAAACTCAAAAAATCCTCGTATTGTAAGCGATAAATTGCCAAATTTGGCATACCTTTCCCCAGAACCAAACATGGAGTTAAAAATTTCCCAACTCCATACGCATGCGCAATCGCTATGATTCTTACACCCGTGAGATGGTCGTCCAAAAACTGGCGACTCCTTAGTTCACGGAAATGTCCGCTAGGACCGCTAGTTTCTTTGCCGTTCTAACGCGGTTTTTCAATGTAAACAATGACGCTCTGGTGTGTGTTTGGAGATCGTGTTTGTTTTTGACAAAGCTTTTTTTATAATTTTATATTTGTTATTATTTATTGCATTCTACTGCTTTTTAAGCCAATATTTTAACAATATTGTGCACAAATAATTAGTGAAAATGGTACATTGTTGTGTGCCATATTGCAATTCGAATTCCTCTCTGAAAGAAAAGGTTGGTTTTCACAGTTTTCCTAATGATCCCATTTTTTTTTTTTTTAAGAGATAAATGGCGAGTTGCTATTTCTCGTCAATGTAATAAGGACAAGGCTCTTTGGTGTCCAAACCAAGCTTCAAAAATTTGCAGCAAGCATTTTACTGTTCAGGATTTCAGTGTGAGTACTTTACAACGAAGATTGTTACCTCATGTTGTACCTACAGTATTCACTGGATACCCAGAACATAAACAAAAAGAAAGGAAAGTAAGGAAAAGTCCTAAAAAGAGATTAGCTTCTTGTAAATTGTCTGATGAGTCTAATGTTAAAAGAGTATGTGTTAGATATCCAAAATTTTCTTTTGAAGAAGCAGGCCATGATGTTCCCACCTCTTCCACTATGGACATGAGAATCCAGGTGTCTTCGATAAATAAATTAAGTTGTAAATGCGTATCCCAAATCTAAGTCACTTTATAAATTACGTTCGAAAATTGTAGCATTAAACAGAAAATAAAGGTTCTTGAGAAGGAGAAAAAAAGGAAGAAATCTGACGAGGAAGTAAAATTGTTAAAAATTGTAGAAGATATATATAGCAAAAAGGGAAATTTAAAATCATTGTTTCTCTTAGAGCAAATTAATGCATATGGTAAAAAACATATAAAATATGAAGAAACAACTTTAAAAATTTGTGTTCTATGGCAGAGAAAGGCTCCAGCAGCCTATGAGTTTGTGCGATCCCTCAATATATTGCAAATTCCACATTCAAAAACCCTTAAAAATTTTGTGGGATTTTCAAATGGTGAAACTGGTATAACTTCTCTCATCAAACAACGTTTGTGCTCTGAATTTGAAAGCTTGAAGAATGAGGAAGAGAAAATGGGCTCATTAATAATAGATGAAATGGCAACTAAGGCAAAATTGTTATATGACCGTAATTTTAAATAATAATTTTTTTAGAACGACATGTGGACCTTAAACTTTCTTCGCTGGCTATGATTGCTGTTTGCTTGGTTCGAGTTGCTGAAGAACACACCAACTGTGAAACTTGTTTAGAGCCACTTTCTTCTCCTAATACTAATTCACCACTGATGAATTTAATTAAAATGCAAGACCGTGGCTCATTACGTTATCCTGCTCGAAAATTTGTATTTTTTCTAAATAATGTATTGGAATTTGTTTTTTAAAAGTTTATCTTACTTTAAAAGTCAGCATCTGGTAAAAAACCTAAGAATATTTGTGCTACCAGAATATGTAAAACATTTCAAATGTAAAAACAATTGTGACATTGTTTGTGATGTCACGCTTCTGACCCTGTGGAAATTTCTATCTTCGCACCTGTTTTTACATGCATATTTCATTCTTCCTGTAAAAAATTATTTTAACGTTTTAAAAAATAACGTTTCGCTTTTTTCATTTAGTAAACAGTGAAACGTATTAAAAACAATTGTTTACCTTTTTTATTTACAAAACTTACAATGTTCTACGTTAAGTAAACAAAGAACAATTTATTAAACAAATAATACGCAAACAGATGCGGAGTTCAAATTATTAGATAATGCACAGATATCTAGAAATACAAAGATAACTTTGATAAATCCACAGGACGACAAATCAATTATTACTTCAAAAAACAGCGCCATCTACCAACAGTTGTGGAACTACATATTCCCCACCTTCTCAATCGAAATTTCCCGGCCTTGTGTATTACGTCGGCAACGATCAGACAAGGAATCCAGTGTACAACCTACGGTTATGATCAAGTTTAGCCTTGTCTTAACCAAGCAGCTTAGCGAAAAGATAGATGGCGCCACCTCTGTCCTCTAAGCCGGAGAGAGAGAACGGTAGAAAACGACCATGGCAGATGCAAATTCGTCGTAGAATAAAAATTACTCTGTTGATTTATTACGAATGAAAAAAAATTGACAATCCAAGTCACTTTTCACACCACCAACACACACCCATACTGACAAGTACAAAGATAATCGGATTACATACATCTGTAAAGACATTGTGTACAATTCTTTCTTGCAAAATTTAGGTTCCATAAAAATCCAATTTGAAATTAAATACCTTTGCATTTCTTTTCCCAAACCCATATTAAAATGCTGTACGAGTCCTATTTATTCACAATTTCGAATCAATTATACGGCGAAGTACGTGCTTGATTAGTATGAATGCAGATTCGGGCGTCGTAACCAATGTAAACAATACCACGTGATCGTGAGGTAGCCAATCACAGCGAGCGTCTCATTTTAATCCCCGGATCACTTAACACGCTATTTGAGAATACCGTTCTTGCTAATCCTCGAGTTAACTCTTACTCACGGATCAACTGATCCTCGAGTTAACTCGAGACTTGTGAATATGGCCGTAAAATAATCACTAAATCGAAAATACTGCGAATACCGAACACGATTTCTATGCAATCCAATGGTAAACAACCTGCTTTTCTTGCTAGGGTGATAGCGCTCTCAAGAGGTAAGAGGTGGAAACTTTCAGTTACGTCGGCTCTTTTGATCTTTTGGGTAATGATTCAGCCTGTACAACCTACGGTTACGATCAAGTTTAGCCTTGGCTCGTCTAACAATTCTGCAACATGGGGTCTCAAGTTATATGGCTTGCGCCTTACAGGATGGGCTACCTCTTTACAGTGAGGTTTGATTGACATTCTTTAATGATACCCTTTTAATTTCCCACACCTTTAAACACACTTTGAAAATCTTTAACAAAGTCCTGGTCTTCTTGGTTTCTCAGCTCTTTTATGGTATTTATGCCTAATCCAATTTTTAAAACACTCAATTCTAGTGCAGTCTTTTCCCAATAGTGAATTACCTTCACTATTGAACACAAAGAATTCAATGTCTTTAATTTCATTGCCATTTGACACACTGATGTTAGCCCTAAATGCGCCTGACACTTTTAATAGTTCACCACCATATGAAAACAGTTTTTTTTTTCAACTAGATATGATCTGCATTCCTTTCTCGCAATAACATTGTAGCTTGCACTTGACTTTAGAGATGGGCGATCCGCTTAGGAGCTGACTCAAAGAGTTAGCTCTCTTGACGGAGTAAGCGAGCGTTGATTCGTTAAAAAAGATCTGTAGCTCTTTTTTAACCAATCAGGGCTCAAGAGCGGTAACTCTTTTTTAACGAATCAGCGCTTCCGCATGCGATCACCAGCTCAGTGATTCTTTTGGGAGTTGATTCTTTTGGGAGTTAACTCTTTTCGAGAGCTGGCTCTTTCGAAGAATCATTTCCGCATTCGATCTTTTGCACTCACTGATTCTTTTGGGAGTTGATTCTTTTGGGAGTTAACTCTTTTCGAGGGCTGGCTCTTTCGAAGAATCATTTCCGCATTCGATCTTTTGCGCTCACTGATTCTTTTGGGAGTTGATTCTTTTGGGAGTTAACTCTTTTCGAGAGCTGGCTCTTTTCGAGAAATGGCTCTTTTCGATAACTATCGCTCTCGAAGAGTCAATTCCGCTTACGCTTTTTTGCGCTCCCCTGTTTGTTACTTTTTTGAAGTTTCAAATTTTTAAATATCTATGTATTATCAAATCATAAATGTTATTTTTTAAAATTTTAATTCCATTTTAGGTTGAAAGGGCGTTTTAACGGCTTAAGTCATACCACGCCTTTTAGCACTAATTAAAACTAGCTTTAAGATTGTTATTGAAACATATTCTAACAATTATCATATTATTTACTTAACATTAATCTAATAATAAAACCTCGATATCTCGGGTATGATATCATTATAAAGCTACACAAAATTAAATTAAACGTAACTTGTTTTTATTGCATTGCCTTTACAAAACCAGGCATTTTGAAAAAGTTTTATTAAAAGACAGGGAAGGGATTTAGATTTCGAAATTCTTTGGGACAACGAATATTCGAGGGTATATTATACCTATATCTTAAAATAAATAGTTAAAAATCTTAAGTATTTAAATAAATTATTAATATTTTTATTATTTGATTTCAAAATATCATTTAAATTATCAGAAAGTCTCATTTGGTCCCTAAGTGGTTTTAGCCCAGGACATTCTAGAAGGAGGTGTTTTACGGTAAAAGGGTATCGTTAAACTTTAAAACTCACAACGCGGACAGAATTAAAGGTTCCCCAAACACAAATTTCCCATAAATATTTTGACTTTCTCCAGAGCTTTTGAATTTCTTCTAAATTTTGTTCCCTTGCTATTGACGGCGGGCCGGGATCAATCCCCTAAGGGAAAGATCCGAGGACAACACCTCGTAATTTTGAACCATGGTCAGATGACGAGACAACACCTGAGCTCGAACCCTCTCTCCAAACTTCCACACCAACCCAACGTGAGGACTTCCGGCCACGACATATTTAAGGTGCACCAGCCGCCTCTGCACCAAATGATCACGAACATCCATCCCCGGACCAGGAACCTTCCGATATATATATATATATATATATATATATATATATATATATATATATATATATATATATATATATATATATATATATAGTACATTTTTTTTCCAAATGGATACGATTCACACTATTTCCAAAAGAAAAACCTTTTTAAAATTATATTTCAAAAAAAAAAATCTTTATTAGATTTTGCCAGGTTTATGGTCTTTTAATGGCCAATTCCGGTGTTTTCCCATACTTACTTCCTGTTTTCCCGCCTTCCTTTGACTTTTGGAAAGTCAAATAAGTACTTTATCCAAAAAAATCGAAAACTTTTTTTGGAATTTTTGGTCAAAAATGACATTTTTAACGCGTTTGGATACCTTTATTGCTACTTCTGTAATCTCTTTGGGTTCATGATGGGAATTACAAAAAAAAATTGTCCTCAAAGTAATTTATTCTTTATGGAAAATTTTAAAGTTATAAGATTTGACATGGTTTTGGGCCATCAATTAAAGTTTACAGCTTAGCTGCCGTATTCTGCAATGCCTTTCGTCCCTCAGGCCCCGTCCCCCTCCTTTTGTTGATTTTAGAGGCAAACTGCGCAATTACTGGATGAGTGAGTGCTGCGTGGGTGTTCAAGCACGCTTGGCGCCTCTTCGTCTGGCGCTCACGTGACAACGAGGGATGTTCGATGGCCCAAACATATTATATGCCATTGAGTGGCTAGCCCGGCGTTGTCCGTAATACAAGGTATTAATCTGGTGTAAAATTTTCCGCAGATTTCAAATCTGTTGAAGATATATTCAATTAAAAATTTATTTATTTAAAGAAAATAATATTGTTAGGTATCAATCTAAACTGAAATTTGCGCAGATTTCAAATCCGATGAAATTTTTACTCCATCTTTAACGGTCTAGGAGATAGAAAAAAGATTTTTCACCTCAGTTAAAAGATTTATCGTCTGGCTGGGAAATCAATCGCGCAAAATCAAAGCCGAAACGTAAACAATAATTTTCTACGTGTTCTACGGATGAAAAAACTTGGCATGATTCCTAACCCTGACTGCAAGGTCGCATGAGTAGAAAACGTTCTCCGCGTTTGAAAAATCGATGGAGAGTAAAATTATGAAATTCATTTAAAAATCTTTTAGATTGAATTTTAAAATTCGACGTGACCCAAAAATTGCAAATAATTCGGACTACCTGTGTGCCCAATCTCGTTGTTGCAAGTGCCATAGAATCGTCGGGATTTTGCGGCCCCAAACAAACACTTTCTTTTATAATAGTAGAGACATCTCGACATGTTACATCTCGATATATACATTATTATACATCTGAAAGGAGCGGTGAGTCATGAAAAAGAGCTAGCTCTTTTTAGTGAGCGAGCGGTTCCTATCCTATCCCTGAAAAGAATCATTTTCCCCATCACTACTTGACTTATGATCATGGGTACTTCAACGTGCCCTATGGTACAGTTCAGGAGATCTTCTTTCCTGTTCATGTATACAGCATTTAGCTACTCTTTTTTAAATAAATGATTATTAAAAACTATGCTGCTAAGTACTTTAATATATCAACCAAAATAAAAGAAAGAGAGCATATTATTGTAAAAAAAATAGTTGATACGTCAAAAACGATATTTAGTATATTTTTTTGCCAAATTTATAAAATTTGCCCACATTAGCCCCATTTTCCCCAACTTCTGAATAGGGAATATGCACTATGTCACAAAACGTCCTGAAATGGTACTAATTTTACAAATTCGATCATGAACAATCCGAAAATCTTTCGGTAACAGCGACTAAACTGATATTGCAAAGCTGATACCTTGGCTGATATTCAAACTGCTACTGCGATCGGTGATTCCGTAGCAGAGAAAACTGTGACTGATTATCGGTGATTTAGAAAGGGTGAGGGTGACGGTCTGTGACAGATTCGGATTTCTCTGGAGGATTTTCAACCGGATGCTAAAGTAGGCTCTTTGACACAACCGATTCCCGTGCATTTGGCTAAACAAGAAAAGTAGCTCGACAATTTAAAGGAAATTTCAGAATAAAACATTTTAAAAATTCGCTATTTTAAATGACAAATTAACTATTGTTAATCAACTTTTTCTGGTTATTTATTTACTTATATTTTTATATAGAGAGAACACATGAGTTTGAATTTTTTTCTATATTTTGCTATCGTTAAATCAAAATTTTTTTTGAACTTCTAGTAAATCGTTTTTAATTCTAAAAACAAATTATGCGTGTAAAGGTAGGTGCCTCTGAAATCTTCTGTACTATTGTAAAATGAAGTTCATGTATTGGGTGTTCGCCGTGTCCTGACGAATCTATGGCACTTACAATAATGAATTTTGGTTTGAAATTTGGTAATCCAAATTTTTTTGCAATTCTATAGTCCAGCACGAATTTTAAAATTTAATCTAGATCATTTTTAAATGAATTAAATTAAATTAAATTTTTTTTCTTTGGAATGGCAACAGCATAAAGATATGACTAATTCTAAATTTATTTTTTTTCTCTTTCATTTTGCACAAAGGAATATTTTTCCAACAGACGATAAAAAAAGTTTTAACTTTAGTTATGTAGTTCTTTTTTCTAACTCCTATACAAAAAATATAGAGCAAAAATTTCAACGGATTTGAAATCTGTGGAAAATTTTACAGTAGATCGATACCTAAAAATATAATTTTCTTTAAATAAAAAAAAAATTCCAATTTGTGTCTTTTTTTTTTTATTATTTTTGCAAGAGAATATGACGTCACGCTAACATTCGTTTTCCAAAAATAAACAGATTATATCTCCAGCATAGAATAAGCAAAAAAATAATAAACATTTTGGCTGGCTTTATTTTTTTTTCTAACATCTTGATTGTTAAAGATAGATTAAAAATTTCAACGGATTTTAAAACAGCGGAAAATTTGACACCAGATAGATACCTTATACGTTTGATTTTCTTTAAAAAATAATATTTCTATAAAATATTTATATTTTTTTTGGTTTGCGAAGCAAACCACCACACGGGCAATGTGATCTCCACGAAAAGAACTGTTACGGGCAACCGCCCATTTGGTTTGCAAAGCAAACCAACATCACACACTACTCCGTTATGCGTGGTCTCCGTCCGACTAATCAGGTCATGAGGGTTCATTTCTGGAAGCAGACGAAAGTGTGTTACCTTTCCCTATCCCACAAATAGAGTTGAAGCCGAAGTTCCCTACCGAACTTACAAAAAAATAAGAAAAATTACATAATGTGAAATATTACTGATAGATGGCGCTTGCATGTACGCTGAACGATTCTATTGAATCGAAAACTTTCATAAGAATCCCCATCCATTTCTAAAGTATTTGCCCATCATTATTCTCAAGAACTCACGAAGTCGGTCTATTTTCACCTTGCTGCATTTCACAAGCTAGTCAAACATAAAATTTCAAAAAAAATTTTAACGATAGAGGATCATGGGAAATCGTTTTGCCATCTGGCGTAGAATTCTGGAAGCTACACTGGTTGGATAACTCACCGTCCTGGGACCCTGGGAGAAAAATTATGCGCCTTGAATGACACTTAAGCCTTTAAAAAACGGGCCGTAAAACAACTGACTTAAAAAGCCCACAATGACTTAAAAATTTAGTTTAAAAGATCAATGTACTTCTAAACTGGAGTCCTGCGCCACCTATGGGTAAACGACACAATACGCCTGTATGTTCATCTCCATCATTATGATATTGCTGGAGCCATCGTAGCGGATCCAGAAGCAGACGCCCCGACTGCCATCCTCATTGAGGACCTGGAAACTGTTCCCTTGGACAGACCAGAGGAAATCGAGGAACCTCTACTTCCTTTAAGCTGGAGATAGCGCCTATAGGATCAGCATCAGAAATGGAAGATGAGAACATATGAATCTTCTACAAAAAATAATATGAAAAAGCACTTAAATTGGCTTTTCAATGTCCGAGATAGTTAAATAAAATCGCTGTTAACTCGCATGTTATGTTCGTGGGGCAACACATACGAAACCGCGATAGCTTCCAAACCTGTTAAATTATTTAGAATAGAGTTTCTTTCTGTTTACGATAACTCGTTTACAACTACTGTTTTAAAAATTAAGGAGCACAACTGCAGAATGATCTCCGATTGGTCAATGCTGATTTATTATAATCACCACTTATAATTGTAGAACGTGTGTAATATAGCTTAATGTACAACTACGTTCATTATTACATATTTTTTTTTTATTTGTTATCTTGAGATGTCTGTTCTTACAAACAGGCACTATAAATAAAATAGTAATGATCGGAAACATAAGCGGGTATGGACTAGGGTAGGGTAGTGAATTGACATTAACAATTCTAATTGTGACTGCTACTGACGTACATCTGTGATTCAAAACCGTGACTGAAGCTTATTGGTTGACTGTAAATTATCTCTTGTCACTCGTAGCAACGGAGTGCTTTTATCTGTGTGTTGAATATTTTCAATAATACGACTTCGTCGAAAGAATACATAGCTAAGTCGGTAACGTTGTGGCCTTACAGTGCTCTAGTTTACAGTTCGAACCCCAGTATTTTTTTCATCCAGATCAACTGGAATATATTTAACAAAACGCACAAAACCGCCACTCAATAAACCTTCAATTATAAAATCAAATTTTTCATTTTAATTCCGCCACTATGAGCCGTTTTTTATTTTTAGAATGTAATTCATTTTTTTAAAGGTACTTTTTCTCCTCAATAAATTAATATTGGTGACTAAGATGGTTTCAACTATATTGAAATTTTCATAAAAATGAACTTTATAATTAATTAAACATTAAAATCAAGAGATATACATTAGAATGCTTGATCATTTTACTTCTAATTGAATTCAAATTATGGATTTTTAATCTTTAAATAAATATATATAATTGACAAACCTATTTTTTATCTTTAAATCCGTTTCACTACATAACCTTTATCCAAAATATTTGTTTGTTGAAGAAAAATGTTTTCATCGTAGTATGTGTAGCAAGACAATTTCCTTACATTTGATAATCTGACAATTTCAAAACATTTAAGTAATTTTTCTAAATCTCTAGTAACATTCGAATTAATTTGTATTGTTGTATTCGTGGTGGTGCAAAGACGCAACAATTTTATTTGAGACGAAGAAAACACAAAACGAACAACAGCAGAAAAGTCAAACCTTACTGTGAAAAATCTGTAGCTTTTGACTGGTTTCAACAATTTCTGTCCAATACTTTAGTTTATAAATCATACAATTTTTACAAAATATTAACTAAAATGTGGAGTAGTTCAGTTTCCACACAACACTGGAGTAACCACGTACTATTGTCAACGGTCCGGGATCCACCCCGAAGACAAAAGATGAAGATATTCTCTTTAGTAGCACTTTAAAATTGATAAGCTGAGTGAAAGTATATAATTTATCTCTAAGACAAACAGGGAATATTCTAACGAGTAACATTTTTATTTGTTTTGAAAACAGTCTGACAGGGAATTCCAGAGAATCAGTGTTTAAAAACAACAAATTATACGCTTTAAAAATTAAACATTCAGTCATCAAAATTTTTTGTAGATGCATTACGATATTTAAGAATGCATTCTTTACCGCTGTAAACATTGTTGTGTTGCTCCTCCCTCTGAAACGGTTTCATCTTATGAGACAAACTTTAAAGAAGGCAGAAACTCATAAAACGTATTCTAATCACTAGCGAAATGAAATAAATATCTCCCCCCCCCCTCTCCCCTTTCCTGTGATTTCGACTCATTCAAGTTATACTTTCAGAAGCACATAATTCATTTTTTAGAATTAAAAACAATTTACAAGAGGTTAAACAGAATAATTTTAACTGTAAACAAACCAAAATAAAAAATAAAAACAAGTTCTAGTCATGTATTTCTATATAAAAAAACAACAAAATAAATAATCAGTGATAGTTTAAGAACGAACAAAAAATTATTTAAAACAGAGAATTTAAAATGTTTTTATATGAACTCTCCTTCAAACTGTCGAGATTCTTTTTTTTTTCTTTAGAAAATGGCGCGGGAATCTGGTGAGTCATAAAGCCTTCTTAAACATCCGGTTAAAAATCCTTCAGAGAAATCCCAATCCGTCACAGACCAACTGGCACCGCTACCAAATAACCAAAACTCAGTCACAGCTTTCACTGCTACCGAATCACCGATCCCGGTCGCAATCACCGATCGCAGTAACAGTATCAATATCAGCCAAGGTATCAGCCAAGATATCAGCTTAGCGATTTCAGTTTAGTAACTGTTACCGAATCACTGATACCAAATCACTGATACCGAATCACTGTTACCCAATCACTGATATTTTAATATTTGAGTAACAGGTATGAACTGTGATTCACAAGTATCTGTGATTGAGTAGCAGTTCTGTGATTATTTGCTTAACACCCCTAGTAGGGACCATAGAGGAGAGATAAGAATAGAGAGCGCATCGCCATTCATGAGGTCGAAAAAGCTGTTGTACTATTAACTTTGCGTTTTTAGCCCACCCCTAAACCAGATTTGGCTTCATATCACCATGCCACGTAAACAATCTTGGCGATATGCAGGAAATCTTTGAAAATACATATGCAGGAAGATCATTGATATTTTTTTAATGACTCAGATAAATAAATATTCCATACTCTAACAAAAGCACTTAAGTTACATAGATTACATCAGGTCAATTCCTTGAAAAATAGGACAGTCAAGAGAAAATAATTTAAAAATTTTTTATCTCAGCTTTTTTTAAGTTTTTTCTATACTGTTTAAAGTATAGAGAAGCAAAGAACGCACAAATAAAAATTAAAAAACGAAATTATGACTAAAAAATACAGAAAAGCCCCATCTTAATACGATACAATACCAATGAAGACAAGCCAATGAAAATGCCACAATCTGTACTGTTAAAAATTTTAAATAAATGAACAATTGACATATTGGAAAGAAAAGGATTTTAAATTGATGAAAAATATATTTACATTTAGTTTCCATGAAATACACAAGTGAATCAGTGACCTTTAAACAAAGTTAATTTATTATTTATACTTCTCAATTTTTTTTGGAGGTCTTCGTTATAAACTTTAGCTACATGATGTAGCTTTATTTTAAAATATTAAAAAAATACTGATTTTATCAACAAACCTTTGTGTTAACTGATTTCACCGCTCAAACGATTCCACAACGAACATTTTGACTGGTATTGTTAAGTTCTTTTTTAGTAAAATCGAAATCGTTAAAGATAGATTGAAAATTTCATCGGATGTGAAATCTGCGGAAATTTTACACTAAAAAAAGCTACCTTGATTTTCTTTTAATTCATAATTTTTCAATTAAATATTTATATTTTCGCAAGAGATCGTGACGTCACGCCGATTGGATTTCTTCGCAATTCGAATTTTGCCGAATTCGACAATGCCAAGACCATCACGACGTTGCCCGTGGTTTTGGGTTGATATCCAAACCATTCTTCATAATATTCATAATTTGGTTTGCGAAGCAAACCTATAACTTCACAAAAGCAACTGGCACGGCAACGCCGGGCTAGTCAAGCACTGACTAGTCTTAAATAAGCGAACTGCACATCCGACCCTACATACAACATTACACATACGTGGCACTTGTTTATTCCAGCGAAAGGCGCCAAGATTCGCCAACCTGCATTTTTGCATATAACCGTAAAACATTCGATTTTTTCGCAAAATTCATTATTTTAATGGCTCTAAAACATTTTCTATCAGCTTACTGATATTCAAATTGTTCTCACGAGGTCAATTAACGTAAAAAAGTTCTCACAATGATGAATAAACATTGATTATACAACAATGTGATGCAACGTTACTCGTTTTAATATGCTTTAAATACTTTAAAAAAAAGCAGATAAGTAAATATTAACATTTGTGGCATGAGTAGGGTGATCCTTCAGTTCCTCTCTCCTTGCAATTGTTTGCACAACAGTTGGCCAACTATTTTTTTCAATAAACTTTCTCTCTTCAGCGCGATCATGCGCTTTTTTTAAATTTTTAAATAGCCGTTATTTTTGTGTTAGGGGAGAAGGGGGCTAGTGTGTACAAGGAGTGTGTGCTAGGTGGACAACTTGAATAATTCTACTATTTGTCGGTCAAAATCTCTAACAAGTTTTTGCAGGATAGCAACACTCATATAAACTTCCATGTGTAGTTGCATGACAACACACTTGATAGCTCAGTAGCAATTTATAAAACTGGTTTTTATGGTGGAAAGGTAAGTCAATTTGTTTTTTAATTACTAGAATAGACAGTTTAAATTTCAATATTTTTGAAAAAGGGTGACATTATTTTAAGAAGTTTATTTAATAGCTATTTTGATATTAACTTTTGCTCTACATGGTTTAAATTAACCAGTTGTAAGCCTAAATAAACAAATGGCTCCATGGGGCTAGTGTGGACACATAGTGGTGAGGTTACTGTGGACATGTCCACACCAGCCCCATTTAGCCTTCAGTGGTAAAAACATGTGTTAAATATTACATTTTATGCTATTTATTTATTAAATAAGATTATGTGAAAAATTCAATTCACAAATAATTATATTATTTACTTTTTGGGATTTTTGTATTAAGTTAAATTGATATTTGTGAAATGGTAAATAAATTTTCTAGGAATTGTATCGTTTTTACACACAAGGCGTCTCTTCTAATAAGCAGAGTGAATATTTCTCTTTTCCCAGATGAGAAACACTTATCACAAATATCAAGAAATGAAATTGTAGCTAAATTAGCATCACCAAATGTTGCCGGTAGCACAATTCGCACTGCATATCAGTTGAAATTCAATGTTAATTAATCTAACTACATTGCAAAATAGAAGCATAATTCCATTTTTCTACATTAAAACCATTTTCTCACTAAATAAAACTTAAAAATAGCTTTCTATTGCTTTAATTTGTCTTTGAAGTAGATCTACAATATAATGCAGTCCCTAATTACAAATATATTAAGCTAAACATTTATTAAATATGCTTTATTAAGATTAAAATTAAAAGGAATTATACTGTCCACGTTAAAATTGGTTTCATTGTGGTATTCTAACTTGTCCACCCTAGCCCCTTGACATGGGGATATAGCGTGGACAAAAATAACTTTTTTTAAACAGAAGATTATTAAAAAACTATATTGCTAAATACTTTAATATATCAACCAAAATATAAGTAACAGTAAGTATTGTAAAAATAATAGTTGATGAATCAAAAATGATATTTAGTATACTTTTTTGCCTAATTTATAAAAATTGTCTACATTAGTCCCCTTCTCCCCTAGGTATTTTAATGGTAGAAATGTAGTGTATGGTCACACTGGAGTAATAAATCGTACGGTTCGGAATCAAATTTGAAGGGAAAGATTCGAAACTTTTTAGAAAACCCTGCAGTGGTCTTAACGGGCGTCCAGTGCGTCACTAGACGCCCGCTAGGGCCTGGGGTCACCCCTAAGGCCAGGGGGGATGTTAGAAATTGTAAGGTGTTGACGCAGAATCGTTTGTCACTTGGGTAACGTGTAAAATACAGAGGGAAATAAGCCTCAGGGGTTATCACAGTCACTTTTTTCACACTCACAACTAGGGATGTTAAGCAAATCACAGAACTGCTACTCAATCACCGATACTTGTGAATCACAGTTAATACCTGTTACTCAAATATCGAAATAACAGTGATTGGGTAGCAGTGATTGGGTAGCAGTGATTGGGTAACAGTGATTCGGTATCAGTGATTCGGTAACAGTTACTAAACTGATATCACTAAGCTGATACCTTGGCTGATATTGATACTGTTTCTGCGATCGGTGATTGCGACCGGGATCGGTGATTCGGTAGCCGTGAAAGCTGTGACTGAGTTTTGGAAATTTGGTAGCGGTGCCAGTTGGTTTGTGACGGATTCGGATTTCTCTGGAGGTTTTTTAACAGGATGTTTATGTATGTAATATGTTGCATTGTGACTCAACATATTCCGCGACTTTTTCTAAACAAAAAAAGAAGCTCTCTCTCGACAGTTTTAAGGAAAGTTCATATAAAAACATTTTAAATTCGCTTTTTCAAATGACAATTTTTTGTTCGTTCTTAAACTATCACTGATTATTTATTTAGTTGTATTTTTATATAGAGTAACATCACTAGAACTTGTTTTTATTATTTTTGTTTTGTTTATAATTAAAAACTAAATTTATAATTAAGCTAAATTTTTAACCTCTTGTAAATTGTTTTTAATTCTAAGAAATGAACTATGTGCTTCTGAAAGTTTTACTTGAATGAGTCGAAATCACAGGAAAGGGGAGAGGGGATATTTATTTAATTTCGCTAGTGATTAGAATACGTTTTACGAGTTTCTGCCTTCTTTAAAGTTTGTCTCTTAAGATGAAACCGTTTCAGAGGGAGGATCAACACAATTATGTTTACAGCTGTAATGAATGCATTCTGAAATATCGTAATGGAAGTACAAAAAATTTTGATGACTGAATGTTTAATCAGTCATCAAATTGTATAATTTGAGTATAATTTGTTGTTTGTAAACATTGATTCTCTGGAATTCCTTGTTAGACTGTTTTCTAAACAAATAAAAATGTTACTCGTTAGAATATTCCCTATTTGTCTTAGAGATAAATTATATACTTTCACTCAGCTTATCAATTTTAAAGTGCTACTAAATAGAATATCTTCATCTTTTGTCTTCGATGTTGATCCCGGACCGTCGACAATAGTACGTGGTTACTCCAGTGTTGTGTGGTAAATAAACTACTCCACATTTTAGTAAATATTTTGTAAAAATTGTATGATTTATAAACTAAAGCATTGGACAGAAATTGTTGAAACAAGTCAAAAGCTACTAGAGTTTTCACAGTAAGGTTTGACTTTTCTGCTGTTGTTCTGTCTTGTGTTTTCTTAGTCTCAAATAAAATTGTTGTTTTTCAAACTTGGAGTCTTTGCACCACCACGAACAAAACAATACAAATTAATTCGGATGTTATTAGAGATTTAGAAAAATTACTTAATGTTTTGAAATTGTTGGTCTTTGAATATTTTAGTACCTCAGATTATCAAATGTAAGGAAGTTGTCTTGCTACACATACTACAATGAAAACATTTTTCTTCAACAAAAATTTTTTTGATTAAAAGTTACTTTGTGAAACGGATTTAAAGATAAAAAAAATAGGTTTGCCAATTATATATATTTATTTGAAAATTAAAATTCCATAATTTGAATTCAATTATAAGTAAAATAATCAAGCATTCTAATGCATATCTCTTGATATTAATGTTTAATTAATTATAAAGTTCATTTTTATGAAAATTTCAATATAGTTGAAACCATCTTATTCACCAATATTAATTTATTGAAGAGAAAAAGTACCTTAAAAACTGAATTACGGGCTATATATAAAAAAAGGCTCATAGGGGCGGAGTAAAAATGAAAAATTCATTTCGTAATTGAAGGTTTATTGAGCGGCAATTGTGTGTTTTATTAAATATATTCCAGTTGATCTGGACGAAAAAAAATACTGTGGTTCGAACTGTAAACTAGAGCATTGTAAGGCCACGACGTTACCGACTTAGCTATGCTTTCCTTCAACGAAATCGTGTTATTGAAAACTTTTAACACATAAATAAAAGCATTCCGTTGCTGCGAGTGATTATAGATACTTTACATTCAACGAATCAGATTCAGTCACAGTTTTGAATCACAATCACAGTTTTGAAGCACAGATATTAGTCAGTAGCAGTCACAGTTAGAACTGTTACTGTCAAATCACTGTTAGTAACATCCCTACTCACAACACGCGCGCCTGACAATTATATCTTTATGTCGGTTTAACTTTAAACTTGAAACGAGCTAACTGATATTACTGCGACAGTAAGAGGAGAGAACCGATGTAAACGCTATTGCTTTCATCTTCAAACACATCTAGCAAGGATTATTCAATAGAACGCCACCCAGCTTGGGAGATTACATTAGTCGCATGTTGTATACATGCTGTTAAGACAATTTTAGTTTTTACAACAGGTAAAAATATTTTTAACAGCTTCAAAACTGGTCATCATCACTCACAGATTTTGGTCATTTAGAGGACAGTATTTCAAAACATTCTAACAGTAACAACCATAAACTTGCTACGGTCGCATCGTATACTTTTCATGGTATTGCAAGCGCAAGCTACTTTAAACGCTTTACTTTCACTGCAAGTTAGTGAATGCATTTCTGTTGAAAGAACAATGAGTAATTGATGGCCCGTAAATCTTAGATGTTACTTAATTATTAGTAATTTCTGCAAAAATTATTTCCCAAATTTTTAAAAGCCTTTTCGTGTCTGGAATAAGTTGTCCTTTTTAGAGAACAGTTGCTTTCTGTAAATTTGTAAAAAACTGTTATTTTAGCTGCTATTGGGAGAAGAGCTTATTATACGTTGTTTAAAAAGCCACAAATCATAGGTATTTTTTTGTTCAGCGTTCTCCAAGCAGTTCCATCTTCGCGTTTTTACACTGCAATGTCTTTCTTCACTAATAACTCATTTAAACTGCTATTGTTGACACAACGCTCTAAATGTTATTCCTTAGCTCGTCGATAGATGGCGCAGCTGCAGAGACCAGCTAGATATTAATGAATTAAATGTTTATTTTTTAATTTTTTAGTACAAGCAAAAGAAAATGGATGAAGGAGGGGAAAAGGTGAGAAAGGGGTGAACCAAAAACTTAATTCTGCCCGCAAACGATTTCTTAAATTTGAGGAGGCAAAGGTTTTATTTGATAAGTCAATGCATTAGTGCCTATCCATTATTATTCTTCATTCAATTATTTAAATGTTGTGTAGAAGGTGATTTGTTTGTAAGGTCATTTTGTAACACAAGAATAAATTAGACAATTTTTTGTTTAGAAATAAACATGTTTTGCTTACAAATTGTTTTTTTGTCCAATGAATACTTAGCTCAAGAAATGTTTTCTCTGATTTCATTACGGTAAAGGGTGTGTTCGCGTACTCGAAAAAAATATCCACCTATTTAAATCGTTTTTTTATATCTATCCGTATAGTGCATACCATTAACATCCAATCAATTTCAACTAAAGTAAGTATTGCAATGCCATCTACACTTAATATTGCTATAGATAAGCCAGAGAAATTGTAACCTTACCCCCAAACAACTTATTACCGAAATTTCCCGCAAAAATTATGCGGTAGATACCGTTTTCTTAACTGAACAAATTATTCCGAAAACCTCTTATATATGAAGGTTTCATCTCGGTGACTTCTAACATTGATATATTTTAGGAGCAGATCACAACAACCCAGCAGCAAGCGAAAGTAAGCAAGCCACACAGGGACGACCTGTACTCCTCCAAAAATTGGTACCAAAGAATTGCTTGGTGGTGCCAAGCGTTACCAAGGCACGTTATTTTCCTTACTCATTAGTTTAAGGCACGAAGAAGGAATACATTTTTTAACATTTATATAACTATAATAAACTATTTTAGTGGTAGCTATATATACATATATTAGACTGTTGAAGTTTGTTTTGGATGATACCTTTAAAGTTTTAAATGGTTTAAACTTTGTGACGAGTGGACGTATGTTTTTAAAATCATATAGTTATTAAAAGAGATTTGACTGCAATGAATATTTAGTAGTGTTTGATATCGGATATGTGCCATATCTGTTATGAAAATTGTGTACATTACAAAAGAGGGCGCTGTGACCGCTTAGGAGAATTTGGTAAATTCTAGGATTTCGAAAGAACGCTTTTCGAAAATTGCGTGTGTTTGTGTATTTTGTTACACAATTTGAATGTAGAAGAAAATTGCAGGAATTTCTGAAAATGAGAATACATCGTTATGTTGAATGTGTGACGTGAAATTTTGCGCAATTAAAAAGTTTTCACTCTAATGGAAGCTGTCTTCAATTTTCAATTCTTACTTTTTTTTCTTTACGAAAAGTATGGAAAGCAATAGTAGAAGACAGAAGACAATGTAACCACCTAAAATCATTACTTTTAAAAATGTGGAAAATATCTCGCTTGACAAATTCGACAGAGAAATAAAACGACACTCAAATTGAGTAACAAAATTCAATACGCCCAGAAGGTGGAATTGAACCACTCTGATTCTCATCAGCTACGGGTTTGAAGCCCGCACACCGGACCACCGATGTTCATCTAGGCAATATTCATATAAAACATATTAGTATATATAAGTACAAAACAATTTACAAATTTTTATAGTGGTGAATACATTTGAGTGTTTCGAATTCATAGACTACACAGAAAATAACCTACTACTAATTTTGTGTAGTGACCAAAATGGATACGAGTGAAAAAGATTTTGGTTATCGTTTACTGTACCAAGGCTTAACTGGATTCCGTGTCTGATCAGGCTTGTTCATTGCGCTAAACGGGAGGGAACACTAGAACGGTATACTGCCAGCGCCATCTAATGTAAACAATCGTGAAAACGGATCGCGGGGATTCGTATGTTTTTTAACAGGGAGAAAGCTAGATTTTATTGAAAATAAAATGTGTGAAAAGTTATCAAATCTTTAAAACATTCCAATCTTGGTATTTTTTTCGGTTTTTAGAAAATTGATTACAAATATGTTTTAATATTTCTCTTCAAAAATAATTTTTGTCACCCTTCTTAGACTAACAAAAAAAAATTCTTATAGCATATATTAGCTATCAGGTACAGTATTATTTACTACCATTAGTTAGCCACACTAATTAATGATACATTATTGATAAAAATTGATCATAAACAAAATCTCAGACAATATGTAATGTAGTTAATTCAAGTAAATGGGTATTCATATAAATTATTTTATTTATTCTGCCTAACAATGCAGTTCTTTTATTTATTCTGCCTATAAGCAATGTTCTGAGTGAAATTTGGGATACTTAAATTGAAGCATTTACTATAAAGTTTTAAGTTAGATTTATTTAAGTTAACATAGAAAAAGGATGAGAAGAGATTACAGTACAGGCGATGAAATCCACGGATACAGAATTCCAAGCAAAGTAACAATCTCAGGTTGTTGTTGAGTTCAACAGAATAAACTGGCTTTTACCAGATACAACAGAATTATAATTTCACACTCCCTCCAATTCTGTTGTCCCTTTAAATTGCACATAGAAGATAAGATGTAATAAGATTACAATGACAACATGAGAGAACAGCTCAAAGAATTAATGCTATTGAAGTCACAACGAAATCTTTACTAGAGATTGCTTTCAACCACTGTGCTCGAAGGGTCGAGTCGCTGGGAAACTCACGGTAAGATACATATTCCCCTCCTTCCTCTTTAAATTTCTAACTACGAGTATGATAAGGACGTACCTGGGGAGGGTTCAACCCATAATCAAATGAGAAAAACTTTGCAAATATGTTTTTTTAATCATTTTATCAAAAATTACTCAAATTATTTATAGTAAAATTAATCAGTTTTACTTGTGAAATAGTAAATGATATCATCAAACAGTGGTACATTAGCTGTATGAAAACATAGGCGTAACCAAGGGGGTGAGGGGTTTAAACCCTCCATTCAGTTGAGAGTTTTTTTTTTTTCTTTCAAATATAATAAGATTTTTTTCACAAATAACTAGTTTATTAATTCTTAAATTGTTCATAGCATAAATAAGCAGTGCTGGAACACTCCACTCCACCCGATTACAGTGGTAGTTTAAACTACTATTTCTACATAGCTGAAAAGTGCTCATAGAAATAATCTTTATTAACACAGAATTTTACATGTTGTAGGGAGAGAAAAATTTTCAAATGACAATTAATCACACATACTTGCAAAAACAAATAGGTCTAGTTCTCTACCCTCTATGTAACTTCTTTACTATCAACCATATAAAAAAAATTCTGATAAATATTTGGAAATACTTCAAAGTTCTCAAGCAAATTCCTCTTTTAGATAGTGATATCATAGGGGCTAAACATTTTAAGTACACTTGTGTACCTAAGGTCTCAATTATGCTGAAAGCCTAATAATTTTCAAATGAAAAGATATTACTGAAAAACTCGTGTTTTTGTACAGTGCTGTATTACCACTTCATAAGTCGATTAAAAATAGGTTAGATCCACAAAGTATATTTTCTTCACGTGGTATTGTATCTTGGAAAGCGCCTTTTCACATACATAGGTACAAATTATTGCTACAAAATACAAATTTTGTACATAATATATCATTATAGCTTCAAAATAACACCATATGTGTAGGAAATAAGACAGAAAACAATGTTTTAATACAATTTTTATTATCCCTATTTCATGAAACATATTTTTCATGATGCAAAGGATTTATGGATCCCTCTTTTGAACAGAACACACATTTGTACTTTGCGCAATTTAGTGTTATTATGTGTATCTGGCATCACCTTTTCTTTTGTATACCCGTAAAATTTATGTTTTAAACCTCGATTTCGACTAGCTATCACTTTATTTCGTTAATATTGCAGCAGATAATGGGTTTTAGCGACGTTTAACTACACAGATAAAGTAACGATGGCTCTGACGACGTATTTGAATCACATATTTTGAGTTTTGATTTCCCCATTTCTGATGGACTGTGTGTAGGTAGACGACTGTGTACCAATAGCTTTTATTTTTGTCGCACACTTTGGTAAATTCAGTAACATATTTATTCAGCAGTTGGCTGTTTGCTTTATTTGTCAATGGGGTCTCGACCAGATATTGCTTACGCAGTGAGTTTGGTGCTTCATAAGTTGAACAACCCCAGGTTTTGAAATGTAAACAATTCTTGGAAAGCATGGATAAACTGGCCATGAACATGTGACGCAGCAGATTTATAAACAGCTCTTGAAAAGCTTGATGGAGGGAAAGCAGGGATAAACTGTGACCACGAACATGTGATGCAGGCAGGTTTTGAAATTTAACACTAGAAGCGCCGTTTGGGTCATTTTGACCCTTTTTACAATTTCCCATGCTTGATTTTGACAATACAGTTGAACTTCGAAGCTCATATTTTTTTTACTTTTCTTAAAAGGCTTCCAAGCATGCTGTGACAAATTTTCATATTTCTATGTTAATTATTAAATTAGATAATCTAAGAAATACCTAGAACAACAAACAGAAGTCATTTTGACCCTCATAAGAAAAATAACCGATTTTCTAGTAAATGTCTGTTTTCGAATCACCGATGCCTCAGTTTTGTTTTATGCGCATGGAGAAATTCCCACCTCTTATTACAATGACTATCGCGACAGTTAGCGGGTTCGCTCTAATCACTCTGACTGTTCTCTGAAATGCGCTCCCATCCTAGCAGCGCTGGTCTGCTACAGAACTTTTGGAGGGAAACCAGTCCTTCTACAGCTACAATCGAGAACGAAACTCGACGCCAATTTCCACAGCTGTGTTCTTCTCTCGGTGCTTTTGATTTTTACTAGTGTGTAAGCATTTTTCCGTATAAACAATTTCGAGAGGGTTGAGTAGACAGTATATATATATATATATATATATATATATATATATATATATACACACAGTCCAGTCACTTTAATGTGACCACCTGTCAAAAGCCAGAATAACCACCTTCGGCAGAGCGGACCGCGCGAGACGTGCAGGAAGAGAGTCGATTAGGTTTCTGAAGGTGTTCACTGGGATGTTGAGCCATGCCGACTCCAGTGCCGTGGCCAGCTGAGCTAGATTACGCGGTTGAGGATCCATGACGCGAACAACCCGATCGAGGTGGTCCCACAGATTCTCGATTAGGTTTAAATCCGGTGAGTTTGCTGCCCAGGGGAGTACGGTAAACTCATCCTGGTGCTCTTTGAATCACGCACATACACTGAGAGCTGTATGACACCTCGCATTGTCCTGCAGGTAGATGCCATCATTCTAAAGGGAAAATAATTCGCACGTAGGGGTGGATATGGTCCGCAAGGACAGATGCGTACTTGTGCTGATACATCGTGCCTTCCACAATGATGAGTGCACCCAGTGAATGCCAGGAAAACATTCCCCAAACCACAATGCTCCCTCCTCCAGCCTGGATCCTTCCAACAATTGTTGCAGGGTGTTTGCTTTCAGACGTTCCACGCCGTATACGCCAACGTCTATCTGTCCGATGGAGCACAAAACGTGATTCATCGGGAAAGGCCACCTGTCGCCACTCTGTGGACGTCCAGTTGCGGTACTGGCGTGCAAATTCCAGCCTTCGTAGCCGCAGTCAGCATAGGTGCATTAACCAGGCGTCTGCTTCTGCGGAGGCCCATGCGCAGCAACGTTCGCTGAACCGTTGTTGACGATACACTCTTGGTAGCCCATTGGTTCATCTGGGCGGTCAGTTGCTCAACAACTGCACGTCTATTCGCCCGAACGCATCTCCGTAGCCATCCTTCGCCTCTGTCATCTACAGCCCGAGGTGCACCACATGTGGCCACACCACTGATTTTGGATAGTGCCATTTTGCCATGCACGGTATATTTTTACCACGGCGGCACGCGAACAGTTCACAAAATTAGCCGTTTCCGAAATGCTTCCATCCTTGGCCCGAAAGCCAATAATCATGCCCTTTTGGACGTCGGATAAATCGCTACGTTTCTGTATTACGCCAACGATTGAAATGCATTCCGATGCCCTAGGACATCCTGCACTTACACTCCACTGCAATGTGCTGCCACCTGCCTTTTGTGATTGGTTATTTCACGTTGACGTCGAAAGTAGGTGGTGGTCACATTAATGTGATTGGACTGTGTGTATATAGTTAAGGAAATGTACTGCAAGATGTGGAACTCGCAGATGACCTCTTCATGTTTTTATAACGTCTTTGACATTGCTGCACTCAGTGCTTGGATAATTTATTCTTGCGCTCGTGGAAGAACTACGAGTGGTGATTTGCGCAACAGATGCCTCCAATTGTTCGAGAAGACCCCAACACCAAAGTAATGTGCCTCTGAATTTCAAATTTCAAGGGATAGATTAAAACCTGACAGTTGCGAGGGATGCCAGAAACCAATTTGTGATAAATATGTCAAGCGTTCATATTGTTCCACATGCGTTAATATCTATTGAACTTTGGAACACATCGTGTGTTTATTCATAGTTTATGTTTTTTAATCTCACTTTGAAATATGTGTGCTAATTTGTATTGTTTGCATTTGTATCTTTTGTTTGTTTTCTTATCTCACACTCCTGCGAAAGAGTGTAATTTTATACATTCCAATATAGTATAATGAACTGTATAATATTGTGTAATGCTATACATTACATATTAGATAGATACTGTCATACATTGTCATTTATTTGTTGTTATTTCAAATATTATTTTGAAAATTTGTTGTTATTTCTCATATGGTGCAGAAATTTGGTATACAGACAATTGTAGACAAAAACAAACTATATTACAAATAGAGAGAAATGCACTGAAACCAATAACTGAATGTTACAACAAAGTCTCGACCGAGGCCTTACAAATACTGGCGGGATGTATCCCATTGGACGTAAAATTTAAGGGAATGGTTAAATTGTACAGTATATTCAAATTAAAAGAGACAGTAAAGACATATGGAGAGGAAAATAAAAGGAAGACTCCCAAAGCAATTTGGAACTCAAGTGGGAGGCCTCCGGAATAGAATGGCAGAATTATACGGAACAGAGCATGAACAATATAGATATCTATACAGATGAATCAAAGGAAAAGGATAGAGTGGGATGCAGACTTGTTCTATACAGAGAAGAAGAGGAAATTTATCAAGAAGTAATTAGATTAAGTGACCAATCAACGTTATATACTGCATAATTGAACGCTATAGAAATGTCAGTAGCCCTAATAAGAACAAACAAGCTGAAGGAGCGCAGATCATAACTTTAAACATACCATCAAAAGTAGCATTCCAATTAATATTCATCAAAAAATATTTTCCATTTAGCAGATATCAATTCACTCAAGTAATGTAAAAGTTGTGTAACTTCTTTTCGTGGATGTCATTGTTTTGATGTGTACTTGTCATCAGCATCGTGGAAAGTAGTAATGTGAAAATAGTTGAGCTTGCTTAGCAGTCGAGGTAGGTATTTTAATTAAACAACACAACGGGCTATTGGCTAGGGTCCGGGATGAATTTATAAGGGAAAGATTAGAGGACAACACCACGCAATTTTGAACCACGGTCAGATGATGATGTCACACCTGAGCTTGCACCCCACTCTCCAAACTTCCACGCCACGCCAAGACAATAATTGAGAAAATTTTGAAGCCATGGATTGATGGATCTGATTTCAATTTCTTCATGTCTGCTTGCTGTAATGTTTCAGAAAATCTGTTGTACCAACATCTTACTGACTGCGGTAAACCATAAATGTTACGGTAGATCAAATATACTTTATCGTTTGGTAATTGATAACCTTTTGAAGGTTCCAAGTATATTTCTTCATTTAATATTCCATTTAAATAGGCTGTTTTTACATCATGGAACTTTACGATTGAATTATATATAGCTGCAAGTGTCAGAAGTGCTCTCAATGAGTCCCATTTCATCACTGGACTACAACTTTCTTCAAAATGTACACCTTGCTTTTGTCCATAACCTACTGCTACTAAACTTGCTTTATAATGTTTTCCAAAACACATTTCTTGATCTTATATACATAACGACTTTTTATAACCTTCTTGTTCTTTGGTCTTTCCACTGGTTCCCATACTTTGTGCATTTCTATAGAATAAATTTATTCATCCATTGCACATGTCCATACATCACTTTCATAAGTTTATGGTGTGAAGAGTCTCCCGCAGAATATACTTGATAATCATTGTATCTTGTAGGCATCCTTCTATTTCGTGATGATCGTTGGTTAAGCACACTTGCTTCATTTATAAGTATCCAGGAATACTTTTATTTGCATAAATCATCACCAATATAGATTAATTTCTCATGTTAGAATTTAGATGGAGGGATTCCCTATTTTTTTTTCTTTATTAGGACCCAAGGACAACGTTTCTTCTGATAGAATGTCTTAGTGAGATCAAATCCCTACACATTTCGTTACTCGAATTAAACCTTGCTTTCGTTATTTCTTATAAAAAAATCTACATTGTTTAACATTTGTTTGTAGTACGTTACAAATAAGAACTAGGGGCCACACTTCCTAGCTAATTTAATAAACCCTCTTGAAGAAAATCAACTGAGTTTAAAGAGAACACCCAATATTTGCAAAAGCAAAATATTCATCTTGTATCGTACCTGAAAATTCAATTAAAAGCATATAATTTGTTTATTTGCTGAAACATTGTACCTTGGATGCATCATTTAGGATAGGAAAACTAATTTTGATTTTAGTCTGCATAGACGACAAGCAAGTCATTCATAAAACCATTTTACTACCACATCTACTTCTGTATTTATAGAAAGAATATTTTTAACTTAGTTACTTGAAACAAGATGAGTAATTAATCGACATAAAATTTAATATTTATTTTTTATCCCTCTTATCAAAATATTTCACTACTTTTCTTGGATTTGTATTAAAAATAGAATCCAGGAATGAAAAATTAAGAACAATTTAATTGTTTTAATCTTTCAAAAATTTGCCGATATATTCCTAAACTATCATATACATAGAAACTACACTGATTTGCATGTGTTATGTCAAACATGTTTAAACTTTTATTTGTGTAAAAAATTAATTTAAATGACAAAAATCCAACTAAAAAAAGATGATTAAATCAAATAATTTTTTTATAATCCATACTTTTTTTTAACATTGTTTTAAAAAAATTAATGTAAACGCAAAGAAAATAATCCATTACAGTGAATGAATAATATAGTTTTGGTATTAATTCCAACTAAATACAAAATTTTGGCAAAAGTGATTTAATTTTTTATCTAAATACTAAGCAAAAATGAATTTTAATTCTTTAAAAATAGAAGTGACAGTACTAAAATACCTAGGTTGCAAGTTTCACTACATATCTTAGTTTTAAATTAAAATTCTAATGTTTAAAACATTATTATAAAAAAAAAACATTTTTCTATAACCTTTAGAAAATAATCTCCAAGAAAAAAACGTAATATTTTTTATTCTGTAGGCATAAAATTCTGCTATGCAATACATTTTCAATTGATGAATGAAGCGTGAATTATTTACTTAGACTAGTTATTTTTTAGTTCACTTTTCATATAACCCCAACCAATAAGTTTAATGGAAGCATTCAACTATATGTAGAAATATGGGATGTTGCTTAATTCTTTAGACTTCACCATGGTAGCACCACATTATCAATATGTCCATTCTAAAATATGTAAAATGAGCTGTAGCTGATATATCAGTGATCTTAATAAAATCAGTTTTTAAATGGGTCCCATATTGTAATAAGAAAACACAAATTTTTAGGTTTTAGAAATATATAATTATTAACATTAAAAGCTCTAGGTAGATTTTAGCACTAAAAATTGCCTGTTTGCGAATAGAGAAAGTTTGCCACTTTCAAATTGTTTCATTATCTCTAGAAACAAAAAGACAATATTAAAAATTCTTCTGAATAAAGAGCTCTTCATAACAAATAGCAAGGTCATTATATTTCTACTCCTTAGTAAAGAAAAAAAATTTCAAAGTAAAATTTTGGAAAAATGCAATTTTTCAACTTTAAAAAAATGTATATTTAACTCTTGAGGAAAACATCAAAATTTTTAAGCATAAGATATGTGTCCTGAATATTTCAATTGCTATTTTTTGCCCAGGAAAATTTTTAACTAGATAAAAATTCAGCTTTTCTTCTCAGTTGATAAAATCATTACAAGCTTTGATAATATACAAATGCGATATGAATGGAACAATTCTGTGCTCAGATAGCAAAAATGTTATGTCACTTTTCCCAAAAAATTGAGTAAGTCCCATTCTGGAGTCTGGTTTGTTAATGTTTAGAAGGTGGCAAAATGACGTGAGTCTATGAGAAAACAAAGGTGGAAAAATCTATTATAAAAGGAAGTGTTTGTTTGTTTGGGGCCACAAAATCCTGATGATTCTATGGCACTTACAGCAATGAGATTTGGCACACAGGTAGTCAAAATTATTTGCAATTTCTGGGTCGCGGCGAATTTTAAAATTCAATCTAGAAGATTTTTAAATGAATTTAATAGTTTTATTCTCCACCGCTTTTTCAAATGTGGAGAACTTTTTCTA
The DNA here is from genome assembly GCA_947359465.1 of Metellina segmentata. Classification (NCBI taxonomy): domain Eukaryota; kingdom Metazoa; phylum Arthropoda; class Arachnida; order Araneae; family Tetragnathidae; genus Metellina; species Metellina segmentata. Next base: position 104,267,778 of record OX375880.1, read on the forward strand.
CCCATGTGACCTTGCAGTCAGGGTTTGGAAACATGCCAAGTTTTTTTCATTCGCAGAACGCAGAGAAAATAATTTTTTTAATTTCCGCTTTGATTTGGCGCAGACGAATGAATTTCCAGCCAGACGACAAATCTTTTAACTGAAATCAGTTCTTTTTTCTATCTCTTAGACTATTAAAGATAGAGTAAAAATGTTAATGGATTTGAATCTGCGGAAAATTTTACACCGGATTAATACCTTAGATCACGGGCACGGGCTAGCCACGCAGTGGCTAGTGTAATATAAGTCAAAAACCACAGAACTACATGTTAAATCTTAAAATTGCTGTCAAGAAAAATTAAAAAAAAAATGACTATAACATTTTGCCATCTGAGCACAGAATTATCCTGGAAAGTGCATGTACAATTTCACAAAAAATTACTTTTGTATATAAAAACCTTGAATTTTTGCTTAATTCAAGTGTTTTATCAGAGAAATAATCAAGTCGACGGAAAGCTAATTTTATTAGTGGTCTAATTTGTTTATTTTCTTAGGAAATGTAAATATTAAATACTATACTTATGAATATTAAACATATTAAGTTAGTAGTATAAATAGACATGAAAATACAATACATACCATGAGGAAAGCAAATAATATAAAATACCTGATCTTTAAAATGTTGATGTGGGAGATATTAAGCCTTATTTGAGAAACTGACAAGATCCATAAAGCAATCAACCTGTTTAAAATAGCTTTCTGGCAGGGTATACTGATGTAAATCAAATGACTTTTTATTAAAAAAATCATTGATCTAGTTATTTATTTACCAAATAAATAACTAAATTAAAATCTAGTTATTTATTTGATAAAAAAACCTTTTATTTTGGTGATCAATTATATAAATTTTATACATTGATGTATCAGAATTTACAACTATCGTAAATATTCTGTATCGATAGAATTGAAATTTAGAACGTAAAAGAGAATTCATTCTTTTGATAATTGAATCTATTGAAAAAGCAGATTTTGAATAGAAGCAGAAAGCTATTTGAATACGATAAATTTCTTATTACAAGATAAAGGTAAACATTTAGAAATTTTGTAAGTGGCCACTGAACTTTTTTCATTCAGTGGCCTCTCTATGTATACAATATCAAATTAGATTTCTCATCCCGCGAAATATCCCAGGTCACGTGCATACGCTAATCTTCAGGCTTTTTCTTCTAGATTGCGTTGCGTTTTTTCCCACAACAAAAATCCAAATACTATTTTCCATGTGTTTATGTTACTGTGCTTTTATTTTCTTTCGTAAAAATAAATTCTTTTCATGGTGCCGAAATAAAAAAAACATATAATCGGAGGTTTGACCAGATAAACTAATGCTATTGAAGAAGTGTGGCGACTGTAGCAAAATTTTTCAATCTCCACTTTCAAACATTTAGTTGCCACATGGTGACCACATTAATTTTTACCTTTATTACAAGCTCAAAATTCCACTGAATTGATGAACAGTTCAGGGGAGTATCATTGCAATGCATGCCTTTTTGCAAGCTTGGAATACTATTATGAAATGTGCCGAGTCAATGCTTCGATATACAGGTAACCCTTGTATAGCACGGTTAATTGGTACCGTGCTATGAAGAATCCATGTTATATGAAATTCACAAGTCCCACAAATTTTAATATTGTGTACTGTGCTTGAGTGTGGTATATAGAAAGTGTTAACCAAAACTCAGGTCATATATATTTGGTAATACGTGCTGTTATATGGAAAACACGATTTTCAAGAAATTATATTAAACCATGCGGATGTCTATAGGACATACACAGACCAGACTGACAGATGGACAAGAGGCGGATATAGCATCAGAAGGGTCCAAAACGGATAGAAAACTTAAAATGGGTTGAAAATATTCAATGTGTATACAAACAAACACTCCATTTTTATTTACAATATATAGATTATCATTGTTATTGTAAACCGTGTAATATGGAGAACCTAGGCATGTTATATAAGGGATACCGTAATTTTGGTACTGTGTTATAGAAGTACAGTGCTATACTAGGGTTACCTGTATTATTTCAAATTTATCAATTTTAATGTTTTTTTAATGTTTACATACGAAAACAATTTTTCAAAGTTATTTTTTTTTCAAGCTAAATATTAATTAGAAGTAGGAATGATTTCAAAATCCAAGTTCCTTTAATTTTATATTGTCTGTTGGAGACATTTTTCTTAAAAGTAAGTCAAGAACCAATTACCTATTTTATACTTCAATAATTAAAAGAAATTCAAAACATTTTATTCATATAAATGCAAAAAATAATGAAATTTTTAAGACTGAATAATTTTATAATTCATAATATGGTGTTGGTAGGATCTCACAACCATTTATTTATATTGGTCTAAAAGTTTCACGTCACTGGTTATGGGTTAAACTCAAAGTAATCTAAACTGCATGAGAACCAGTTTGAAAAACATTGCTGTTTTATTCACTCTATCATGTGATTTACTTTTCTAATTCCTGTCCCATTTTAATTTTGCAAAAATTTACCCAGCTGTTTCTCAATGTCGTTCACCATATATATTGTGTTTAACACAAATCAAAACAATCTAGAAACTACATTGATTTGCATGTCTCATATCCAACAAATTTAAACTTATACAGGCAAGGAATTAATTAAAATTCAAAAAAAAATATGATTTATAAGTTGAATATAAATCCATGTTTTCGTTTTTTTAAGTCATGAATTTTTTATGCCTTACTTTCAGGGGTTGCAGATAAAACTAGAGAACTGTAGCACTTTAGATCGGGTAAGAAGTTGGAGAAAGTATATCTTCATTCAAGAGAAAATGTCTGAGAAGCAGTACAAGAATCTCAATAACTCTACAGGTCATGGGGAATTCACGTTACAAGGTTAACTCATGCCTGTAAGAAAACACTAGTAAATTGTGTCAACTGCAAAAGTAAACCTGCAGTTTTGCAAGTAAACCCCGATGAATATTTTCACAGCGCTTAATAGACAAACATTAAGTTTGTTACAATAATAGCTCAATGAATACCAACAGCTTTTTTGGGAACACGTAACTATTGCTATTACATCTTGATTCACAATTATACATCTTTCATAAATTCACGTTTTTATACTTATCACAATCACTTGTTATCACTTTGATGTTCTGATTTTGTAAGTTATAAATTGTTTGGTATTTCATTACACTGTTGAAAGAAATAATAAATATGTACTTTCAAAATACTTCACGTAGGTGCAATTTTATTTATGTGAACTAACAAGGAAATTAACAATTAGACCCAGGACTTTAATGACCCTGAAAGACTGCATTTTGCATCTAAAATACAAATTGTTAAGGAAGAATTAAGTACAAAAACAGTAAATAATAAAGATATTTCACTCTTGAAGAAAATGAGAAACAAAAATTCTGCAAAATGCTTTTACCATTAACATTAGAGAACAATTTCATGAACTCCTTCATCCTTTCTACATTTCACATGTAAAATATGTGTGGAAAATGTCTGTAAATTAGATTCATTTCTTGAAAATAAATTCTATTTGTAATATTACTACATTGTATAAATGTTTGATTAAGTCCTAGAATTTTGGTAATTGTCAAAGTTCACCAAGAATCATTAAAAATTTTCACAGCCTAAGTTAAAACAAAATACATTGAAAATTTTAACGGCAAAATAAAAACGAAACTATTAACGTATTCTATTAAAATAGTTCCAGACAAACTTAGTTAAGAAATACTTTAAACTACGTGTCACAAAACAGGATTTTTAAAAAACAATAGAAATGGCTATCTAGTCTTTTAAGATGTTCATTTTGATTTTAAACAAGGGGTGAACCTGATAGTGGTTAATATGAATATAACCAGCACTTATCAATAAAAACCTGCAATGAGAAGTAATATTAACATGACGCTGACACATGAAATAATAGGAAGACAAAAATCGAATAGGTATTTATTTGTTCACCACTGTAGAAAATCGAAAATTATTTAATTTCATACTAGAATTTAATTCCTAACATTCGAAATCAAAGTCAAAATAAGGCGAATCAAACACATGAACTCTTACATAACCATCTTCTCCACCACTGCTGTAGCTTTTGCCATCTGGATGGAATGCAACACTGTTGATTGGACCAAAATGATCCTTTACTCGAGCAAATTCCTCTTCAAACACTAAGTGAAAGAAACGGGCATCGAATTTGCCAACACGAGCAGACGTCGTCGTCACATCCATAGCTTCTTGACCACCTCCAACGACGACGTGATCCCTTATCGGTGAGATGGCAGCAGAATTCACTGGCCTCTCTGTTTTGTACACTTTCATCAGATCCATGGTCTTCGTGTCAAACAGTTTGGCTGTATGATCCTTTGAGGCTGTGATGAACATGGTTTGATCCTTATAATACTGGATGTCATTGATAACATCCCTGTGCTCCTGTTTGGATGCAAACTTCTGCAAAGATTTGATGTCGTATTTCACTAGGGCACCATTATCTAGTCCTGTCAGCAGAAACTCATCAAGGGGACCCCAAACAGCACTTGTTACCTTGTGACCAGTGACTGGAATGGAGAATACTTGACCACTGCCGGACATCTGGGAGGGATCCAATGTGTCTACGACTTTGATTTCGCACTGTTTACCCATGGATTTATCAGTGGAATACATCAATAGCTTGCCAGAGTATGAGAAACCGCAGGTACGTACAGACGTATCGGTGTCGATCATGGTCAGACAGGATCCCGTTTCGAGATCCCAGAACCCACATTTAGCATCAGCGGCACCGGTGACAACTTTAGTTGAGTCCCAGTTGACGTCTATACACCATACGGCTCCGTTGTGACCGTCGAAAGACCCAAGCCTCTCTCCGTTGATGGAGAACCATACGTTTGGAGTTGGATCCTTGGAGCATGAGAACAAGAGATCGCCCTCTCTATTATATTTTATTTGCGTTATCGCTCGCTCGTGACCGTGAAGCATAAGAGGTCGCATTTTTTATTTTTGTTGTAGGAAATCAAAATATACTTTATAATACGAAACTCAAACGTGACCACAATAATTAGCAACCATTTGGAAATGGACAGAAGTTACGTTACGATCACAGTTAAAAAGTCAAAACCTTAACTGCCAGCATTATTATTAAAACCTGTGGCCGACCAACAGTTCAAATGAAGTTATTTGATTTCGGTATCTGGTGTAGCTACATTAAAAAATTTGTGTGTTTTTTCCGTGTGGTATTCGTTGGTGTGCAATTAATACAACATGAATTAGAACCCAATAATTTATTCCACAAGACGAAGAGAGACACTAGACGAACAACAACCGAAAGGGAAAAGTTAAGAAGTAAGAATATTGATACACACTCCGTTCGCAATGCTTCGCGCATGCACATTACAAACTTGCGCCGAGAGAGAAAGAGAGCGATATTACGCGAATCGTCTGCTTCTGACAAGAACAACGAATTTCAATTCGTACTCTCCACAGAGTATCCCCCCAGTGAAAGAGGGATACCGAGGAACGATATACAATCATAATAGAGGATTATATACATTGAAAATATAAAAACACAAATTTAAGAAAAATACGCACATTTTCGTAACAATAGAATGTGTTAAAAAAATTGAAAATGAATGAGTAAACACAAATATACAATGATAATCGTTAATATGTACAAATATAACATTAAATATATTCAATAAGCCTTTTGGGGAAATGTACGGTTCTTCCACTTCTTGTTGTGAGAGGTTGAACAGATTCCCTGGACTCTGTAGATTTAGAAGGCAAAGATAAGTTAATGTTGCTATCGTCACGCAGAATATGAGCAGGTTTTACTCTGTCTAACGTGACAGAAATTGTTTGGCCATTCACAATAATCCGACAGTTCTTTTCCGAACGATCAAGAACAGGATGTGGTCCAGTATAAGGCTGAGACAATGGAGGTTTGTGACAGTCCACACGTAAAAACACATGAGAACATGTTTCCAATGAGGGATGAACATAGATTGAATCCTTGCAATGTTTTGATGTTGCAATTGGATTTAAAGTTTGCATCAAGGTGCGAAGTTGATCTACGTATGATGGAAAGGCTGTTGCAAAAACTTGTTCACTTAATAAAATGTCAGATGATAAACGAAGTGTTGTTCCATACACAAGTTCTGCACACGTAGCGTTAATATCGTTCTTTATTGCAGATCGCAATCCTAGCAAAACAATTAGTAGTACCTCGGTCCATTTTGTATGCTCATGGCATTTAAGAGCACTTTTGAGGTGACGATGAAAACGTTCTATTAACCCATTAGATTGGGGTCTATACGCTGCGGAATGGATGTGGTTGGTTCCAAGCACTTTAGTTAGCTGTCTAAAGAGATTTGATTCGAAACTTCTGCCCTGATCTGTTGTTGTTGTAGGACAGCCGAATCTGGAAATCCAAGCACTTAATAGTGCTCGACAAACTGTTTCGGCAGTCATGTCAGTAGTCGGGATTACTTCAGGCCAGCGAGTGAAACCATCAGTTATCGTGAGACAATAACGTTGGCCGTCAGATGATGTCCGTGGTCCAATAAAATCCAGATGTATATGGGAAAATCGAGCATCTGGTAGATTGAATGTACCAAGTGGAGTCTTGGTGTGGCGATGGACTTTAGAACTTTGGCAAGGAATACAACATTGTACCTGCTCTTTAATCCATTTGTTCATTGCTGGCCAAACATATCGAGAAGTTATCAACTTATTTGTAGCGAAGATTCCTCGATGGGAAAGTCCATGAAGTTGGTTAAATATGATTTTTCGATATGAGTGTAGGACAAATGGTCGAGGTTGTCCAGTGGACATGTCGCACAACAGTTCCAAATTAGCGATTGGAAAATAAGTCTTTTCCAAAATTAGTGAAGTATCGTTTTTGGTTAGAATCGCCTTTAACTCTGAATCATTCGCTTAGGCTGAAGCAAATTCTTGAAAATTTAATGGAGAAGAGATAGTGTCAATTTCTATGCGAGATAATGCATCAGCAACAACGATGTTAGTGCCTTTTGTATGGCGGACATCTGTTGAAAATTGAGAGATATAGTCCAAATGACGGAGTTGTCTTGGCGAACACTTGTCTGGCTTCTGCTTGAAGGCGTAAATCAAAGGCTTTTGATGGGTGAAAATGATGAAATCACGACCTTCGAGCATATGTCTGAAGCGTTTGACGGATATGTATATTGCTAATAGTTGTCTGTCATACGTGGACCAGTTCCGTTGGCTTTTAGAAAGCTTGGCAGATAGAAATGAAGTAGGCTCCCAGGCATCTTTATTCAGTTGAATAAGAGTACCGCCAACAGCTAAATCGCTTGCATCGACCCAGACACTCAGCTTCGCTCCAGGTATCGGATGTTGCAGAAGAGTTGCACTTGCTAAGGCATTTTTAGCATCCGTAAATGATTGCTCTGCCACATCATTCCATTGAAGTAACTCATTAGGTTTGGTTACTGTAATTCGTTTAGATTTCTTTTTATTTTTGACGCCTTCTAAGAATTTATTTAAAGGGGCTAATATACGAGCTGCTTTGGGTACAAAACGTCTGTAGAAATTAAATAATCCAAGGAAACGCCTTAATTGTGTGATAGTGGTTGGCTTTGGAAAATTTTTGATGCATTCTACACGTTCTGGCAGAGGCTCAATACCCGATTCGGAAACTTTAAAACCTAAGAAATCAATGGAGGAGACTCCAAAAACGCATTTTGATGGTTTTAAAGTAAGGCCATAATGTTGTATTCGTTCAAATAAAACCTGTAGATGTTCGATATGCTCTTCTGATGATCGAGAAGCCACTAATATGTCATCAACAAAAGCATAAACGAACGGGAGGTTTCGAGTTACTTCATTGATAAATCGTTGAAAAGTAGATGCGGCGTTTCATAGACCAAATTGCATACGTAAGCTTTCGTATAAGCCAAAGGGTGTAATAATGGCAGTTTTATGAACATCCTCTGGATTTATAGGGATTTGATGATACGCTTTCATGAGATCTATATGCGAAAATTTTTTGTGCCATGTAGGTTCGATGTAAAATCTAAAATATTTGGTACACCGTAATTGTCTTTGATTGTTTGAGCCTTAAGTGCTCGATAGTCACCAACAGGTCTCCATTCAGAGCTATCTTTTTTCGGTACCATGTACAAAGGAGATGCGTAATTGCTTTTCGAGGGGCGCATGTGGCCTAATTGGATCATTGTTTTGAATTCCTCCTTAGCAATGTGTAAGCGGTCAGGTGTAAGTCTGCGGGCTTTGGCCGTACGGGCGGACCAGTCGTGTTGATGTAATGAACAACTGAATGTTTTATCTCCTGATCCGGGGGTGGAGGTCGTGTGATTTCTGTAAATTCCATTAACAATTTGTGGTATACACTATTACCAGATACCGTTTTTACGGAATGGATGCTACTGTTGCGCATTATACCGTCAGTGTTTATGTTTGTTTGTGCATCATTCAATTTATGCTGCACTAAATTTGGCACCAGGTTAAAATTGTACAGAAAATCGGCGCCTATTATGGGAGTGGACACATTTCCAACTAAAAATGTCCATGTGAATACGCGCCCCTAGATCTAAGGAGAGAGTTCGTGATGTGTATACATGGATGGGGGAAGTTTATGCTGCGGAAAGAGTCATTTCCGAGCCATTTCTCCTTTGTAATTTTGATGCGGGAATTATGGAAACGTCAGAACCTGTGTCGATTAAATACTGTATATTAGTACGTCTGTCGCGTACGAATAGGCGATGAGAATTTTTGGGCAAGGTGGTAGTCGCCTCTACACCAGGCCTCGGTCGTTTTTTTTAAATTTGCAGGGAGGTGTGCATTTTTGGGCCTTTTCGCCAAATTTAAAATGATACCAACATTGGTCGTGTTGGTTTTGGGCTGGATCGAGATTTGCTGCGATTACCCGGCGCGTGATGTTGCTTATTATGACTGCGGCTTCTGCCACGAGAAAGGTTATCTATGCGCAGATTTAATTTTTCAATTTCTGCAAATAATCGATCTTCCATGGAAACTGAGGCTACTGAGCAAGCACTTACCGGCATCGGCGTCACTTCCAGTACTCGGTCGGCCACTTCCGCTGCTTTCTCGATCGTCAGAGGAGTTATGGCTGCAAGAATGGACTGTACTCGCGTTGGCAGATGCGTTTGAAAAAGTTCGAGCATGAGCTCGTCTGGCACTTGATGCGATTCGGCACGTCGCTTCATGATGCGGAGCAATTCAGTAGGCTTCCTGTCTCCTAATTGTTCGACAGCTAAAAGTTTCCGAATTTCCTGGTGTGATGATTCGCCACTTCGGTTGATTAGTTCCCTTTTGATATGTTGGTAAGGGTCGGTCGGGTCCGGCTTCGTGATGACGTCGCGAACTGTCGACGCTGCTTCTGGAGGAAGGTTGGATACAATGTAGTTAAACTTGGTACGATTGTCCGTTATTGGTTTGGGTACTCCTAATTCGAACGTACTCTCACACATGTGGAACCAAAGTGCAGGGTCGCTGAAGTTGTAGGACGGAATTTTCACCGCGCTGACGTCGGTCATTTTTAAGTCCAAGGCTTCACAGCACGTTGAAGAAGAATAATGGATAATTTTGAAAAATATATCCGGATTCAGGTATTGTGCGTTCTTTAATAGCGGGTCACCATTTGTGGTATTCGTTGGTGTGCAATTAATACAACATGAATTAGAACACAATAATTTATTCCACAAGACGAAGAGAGACACAAGACGAACAACAACCGAAAGGGAAAAGTTAAGAAGTAAGAATATTGATACGCGCTCCGTTCGCAATGCTTCGCGCATGCGCATTACAAACTTGCGCCGAGAGAGAAAGAGAGCGATATTACGCGAATCGTCTGCTTCTGACAAGAACAACGAATTTCAATTCGTACTCTCCACACCGTCAAATAAATGGAAAAAGACACCTACAAGGAAAGTTTTACAGACTCAATGTCCGAGAGAGATACAATCAGGGTAATTCCAGAATGAACTTACGAAGTCTAAAACTTTCAGAACCCTGCTGGAAGAGCATCGGATTAGTAACCGGTTAGTCGTGAGTTCGAATCCACTTAAAGACTGTCGTATACAAAGGAGGCTGGTGACGTTAAATCTGTCGTGGCCTCAAATGTTTTCAAATTGGTCTGATATGGAAATTTGGAGACTGGAGTGCTAACTCAGGAATTGCCTCTTCATCTGACCGTCGTTTAAAATTACGTGGAGTTATTCTCTGATTTTTGCCTTAGGGGATTGACCGCAGACCGTCGTCAATAGCCCGTTGTGCAGCGCCAGAAGGACGTTTATTAAAATACATTCATACCTTAAACACTCAGGCTGTTAGAGCCACATTTCGGTTGATTGGATTGGGTTTTATGACGAAATTGGCATGTCTGCTCATGTTATGACCACAAGACAGATAAATTAAGTAATGGACATTAACACAAAAAGAAAATTTCACTACCAAGGGCGGAAGTAAACCTCACACGAATTGAACCCGTGTAAATTTTTGCTGCATATTACATTTGTGTATAGAACAGCTTCTAAGAGCAGTGGTAACCCATGGACAATTTGTGTTTTTTTTTCTGAATATATTTGCATATCTCGCTCACTCTAATTTCACCTAGTCGACCAACCGACAAGATTCTGAGGGCAATGTGCCCGAAAGAGCAAGGTCTGCTCTGATTAGCTGTAATTAAAAATGGGCGTTTCTGTTAAAATTTAGAAAGCGTTAATAACTGTTATATTTTCTCTTAAATAACTGTTGTAAAATATCTGTTACAAATAGCAGTTTGACTGACTGAATTTATAGGAGCCATCTATGAGAAAAACAATGAGTAGCATGTGTTTTGAAGTTTCTTTTGTTTGAACATATTTTTTTTAGAATAAATTTAACTTTTGATCCATTTATCAGTTAAAAAAAAAAAACGAGATAATACGCTTAATTTAATGGTCTGGTGTAAGTTTTTTAGATTCCAGGCGTGAGAGAAAATGCTGAACTCAAGACCTATGCCCAGGATGGGGAACTATTTTTATATAAGAAGTCGCATCGATATTTTAAACAACTACTATTTTTTAAGTAAAATGTATTAATTTTCATTATTTTTTTATAATATTTCCATCTACTTTTTATATAAACACAAGTACATTTATTAAATTATGAACATAACTTCATCATTATGCGAAATTTTTGTTTTTAAATATTTCAAATAAGCTTTTACTAATCGAAAAGGAGGACACTTTTTGGAGGGAGGACAGAAGACTGTCCTCTCTAAAGGAGGATGGTTGATCACCTTATAATAAATACAGGGGGTTTCAAAAATGACCGGCCTATTTTTAAAATCCATTAAAACGAAACGGGCAGCAATAGAAATGCACCGTTTGTTGCAATTTGCTTGGACAACAGTAAATTTTCAGGCATGCAGACTTTCGAAATCAGTTACAATGTTCAGCAACAGATAGCGCTGCAGGCGATTTTGCGAGAGATGTAAGAAAACGGACAAGAGGATGGAGACAGACCGAATCCTAATGTTAAAACTTACACAAATTTCCACTAGAGGGCGTATATACCTTAAACTTTTTTAGTTCTGCAGCGGTAGGGAAAATTTGGAAAAAATCCCTTTTCTGATATTTATGTTTACGTTTGTTAAAGCATGTACTTGTACAGATTCGACACACACATTCGAGGAGAGAAACTGACGGATTTCAACGGTCTTTCTATTGAAAGTGGAAGAATAAAAAAAAGTTCACTGAAAAGTAAGTAGTACAATCTCCTCCAATTTTGAAAAGTTATTTTTGATATAGCAGATTTGAAAACTGCATAACTCGGTTAGAAAAAATTTAAGTGTTGGATAGATGCATCTAGAATACATCTGATTATGTTGTAATAGACCATTTCTTACAATTTTGTCTCATAAAATCTTACTCAATTTAATGATTTATTAAAATGTTTAAGGGAATGCTCATTAAAAATCATGATTTTAATCCATTGATCAAACTGGGAGGAGGAACATACTGTTTGTAAACAAAATGTAAAGCGGTGAAGCAAACATGAATATTATTGTTGGGTTCCACTTTGGCCATTTCTGTCTTTCTAGGTAAACTGCTCTCCTCCTGGTTCCATTTCAGTCAGACCAGAATAATTAGTGTAAACCAAATAATGCAGTCATAAAATTTCAAATTCAATTCACTGGTCGGGGAGTTTTAGGCTGGCATACTGCATGAAGGCTCTACAGGGTGGTCCCGAATTCATGGTACAAACTTTAATGGTAGGTACAGGACATTGTAACAATGATTTATTGTATAGGAATGTATAGTCGCAAGTGACGCGGTGAGGCGTAAACAGGGGAAATAAAAGGAAAGAGAAATGGAGTGATCGGTTGGTATCATTGCCGGTAGAGGGCAGTAGATGTCTAGCCGCTGTTGAACATGATGCATCGCAGTAGGGAAAAGCGCCATTCACAATTGTGCTGCCGTAGACGATGGGTGACTTTACGTATGCAGAAAAAGCAGACATGCATTACATGTACGGCCGTGCAAATGGTAACGGCAGAGCTGCGTTACGAATGTATCGCGCGGAGTATCCTGATCGACGAATGCCGGATCATAGAATTTTTCAACGGTTACATCGTCAACTTTGTGAAACAGGTGCGTTCGACGTCAACAGACATGGCGCTGGTCGAGTAAGAGCTGTACGCACTCCAAGGCTGGAAGAAAGCATCTTGAACATTGTGGCTGATAGACCCGAGTCAAGCACAAGAACTGTTGCGCGTGACGTAGGTGTGAGTCATCAGACTGTATGCAGAGTGTTAAACGAAAATCGCTTACACCCCTTCCATTTTCAGAAAGTACAAGCATTGAATCCGGCAGATTATCCTCGCCGCGTGAACTTCTGCCTGTGGGTGATGCAGCAATGTGCGTTGCAGCCGGATTTCGTAGATTATGTGCTATTTACAGATGAAGCGATATTTTCACGCGAGGGTGTCTTTAATGCGCACAATTCCCATGTGTGGGCAACCGATAATCCACATGCAACGCGTCGACATGCGTTTCAACAACGTTTCAGTATTAATGTGTGGGCTGGTATTGTGAACGACTTTTTGATTGGCCCATACTTACTACCCACGCGGCTCACTGGCGGAAGCTATCTTATTTTTCTGAAAGAAGTGTTACCACAACTGCTGCATGATGTTCCGATCGCCATTCGTAACCGCATGTGGTTTCAGCACGATGGGGCGCCAGCACACTTCAGCATTGATGTACGGAATTACCTGAATGCCACGTTTGGTACTCGATGGATTGGGCGTGGTGGACCAGTCCCTTGGCCACCCCGATCTCCCGATTTATCGAGCCTCGATTACTTTTTATGGGGACATCTAAAGCATCTTGTTTATGAGACTCCAGTTGACTCAGATGAGGATCTCGTCGCTCGCTTATCTGTAGCTGCTGCAGGTGTGCGTGAAATACCAGGCATCTGTGAACGTGTACGCCAATCGCTCCACCGACGCTGTCAAGCATGTATCGATACTGGTGGACGCAATTTTGAACAATTACTGTAAACATGACACTTGTCAACAACGCTTTCAATAAAATCTTTGTTTTTCCTTTCGGCCGTTATTTCCCCTGTTTTCGCCTCACCGCGTCACTTGCGACTATACATTCCTATACAATAAATCATTGTTACAATGTCCTGTACCTACCATTAAAGTTTGTACCATGAATTCGGGACCACCCTGTATATGCATTTCTCGTGTTAAAAGAAATGCCTTGTTTAGTATGATTATCTTTATCTTAGAAAACAAATGTACTTAGGAAACATACCAAGTTTTCTATAAAATTTATGAATGATTCTTTCCTGTATAATTCTGCCCATTACTTTCAGTATGTGCCAGCAAGTTTGATTTAACTTAAAGGGGGCGAGGTGCCGAGGCAGATCTAGGGGTGGGCTATAGTTCAGGGCAGCAAAAAGTTTTGGAAAAATAACAAATGCACAACAAAAATAAATTAAAATCAACCAATTTAAAAACACTAATAACATGCTTGAATTTTGAATGGCATTGTATACAAGGAAATAGCACAGGAGGGGAGTGCAGAATTTAAGTACCCAACTCACCCTTAACTGAGAATACGCTTGTTTGAGAACCAAGTTTTTATTTTAAATACAGTTACTCTTATAGTCAACTATACAGTATTTTCTCAATATTTGTTGTTGAAATATTGTTACGAGTTGTTTTGCTGATTGTTTGTTTCAAATTTTATTCTAAGTTCTCATATATTTTATAATAAACAATGTTATATGTCGATCTGGATTTGGTTATACCAAACCACTGTTGAACAAAATTAGGGTAGTACCTACTAATGATTTTGTGCTATTGATATACCTATGGGGAGAAAGCGTAAAAGGGAGGTGATATCATTGCTGAAGGCAAGGAGTGGGGCGGCAAGTTGCTGGTAGTCCTAGGCGGCAGAGAAGTATAAATCTGCCACTGAAAAGGTGCTGTTGTGGTTCAGGAGGTTTCTCATGGCGTTAGTGGCTTGCAAGCTGTAAATGACATGTGTTCAATTCATGTGACTCTATACCCTGAGTGTATTTATTTTTGTGTCAAACATTTCCTGTTTGTGAATGCACACCTAATTCTGTTTTCAGGTGAATCATTTTGATTTAACATAAGCGGACCAAGCCAATTTCTAAGAATTTATTTGCCCAAATTTTAATTGCATAACAGCTAGTGTATGCGTTTTGGAACGCGTGCTTTCATTTACCAATCTACATCTAAGCATCAACGTTTTTATTGTATTTGGTTGCTAACACATCTGAATTTCCTAACATCATTACATTGTTACACAATAGGTGGAGAAGGATTTGATGATCTATCATTTGAAGATATTGATGAATCAGTCGACAAAGCTCCCTAAGCGAAGATGAAATATTAGAGGCTGTAATTGGAGACTCCTAATCCACAGGATGTAGTGATAATGAATAAAATTATCTTGTTCTAAAAGCAGATTTAATAGAAGAATGTCTGGAACTGACCAGAAAATTGGGTAATAATTTTGTAAAACATGATCCTTTTGAGGAATGCGCTGGAAAATTTGAACGTGAAGTGAAGTTGTTGGCAGCCTCTTGCAGAGAATTATATAACGTGCTAACAACAACAACGATTAATAACTGAATTAGTTTGTAAAACTGTTGAAACATCCGCACGAGATGAGGCTCGTGCTCGTCCAAACAGAATTAGGTGTACATTAAGTTGACAAAAAAAGGAGAGTTTGATCTCATTTGTATTGTACTGATGTGCACACTTTATATTTTTAGGTTCCTCATCCATCAGATATCTAATTGGCCATCTGGGATAGTACTCTTATTTATGTTTTTGAAATTTCTATTATCAAAATGTGTTCTATGTGGTTTTGTTTTTATTTCTTGAGGCAGGTGTTATTGGAAATCAGACTTTTGAAAAATAAACAGTGAATGAGTTATGGCCAACATGTTAAGTGGTTTTTTAAATGACCCAATTAAATAATAAAGTTTTAAGATAAAAATATTTAAAACTGGGAAAAATCTCTCAATGGTCATTATTTAAGTTTTGCCATGCAAAAAGTTTCTTTAAGTCTTGTATAATAAATTATATTTACAGAAAAATAAATTTTGGTACCATTACTGAATTACTTGATATTTAAAGTTCTTTGTTTATTGAATTGAAAATAAAAGTTTTTATCTACCATTTGTTTCTTTGTTTTTCTTGTATGATGATAGCCTGTTGTGTTGCTCCAATACGACATTAATTAAAAAATACCTTGAATAATGAAGTACATATTCACTGTAACTGTAACACTCTTTTTGTTTACCTTTATGTGTTTGTGTACAAAAATATCTTGCAATGTCAGTGTCTTGCAAATCATTCTGAAAATATTAAATGTTGCTGACAATTTGTATTAAAACATTTATATCTACATCTTTAGTTATGATTTTAATAATTATTCAAGATTACCAATGCTGTCTATGGTACACGCAAGTATTGTTAAAATTGAGACTTGGTAACTTAGTAATTTTTCTGGATTGAACTGTTTTGTAATTTAAATTGAACTTTGGAACTGAACTAATTGTACTTATTTGTGGAACATAATATAGACCAGGTGACTGCATGCATAAAGAAGTCATTTAGAGTTTGGATGAAAATCCAAATTTTTTCCATATTGTGTTTGGAGAAAGCCTACTTGTGTGTAATGTCATCAGAGGTCCCTCAATGTTTCTTAGGAACTTTTCTGTAAGGAGTCAGTCATAGTTTTTTATACCTTCCAGAGAACAGTGTTTCGAAAATCTTTTTTACATGTATTTGTTTTGAAGGCACATGATGCAACCCAAAGTAATTTTCTAGAAGTCTCCATCATAGATAATGCATTTTGATTAAATTGTTTGCTAAAATGTGCTGAATCTTCCTAAGTAAATGACAATTGAATCCAGTAAAAGCTTTAAAGGGAAAATGGTCTGAAAAAATAATGTCATTAATTGAGTACACAATGAAAGTAAAAATGTTTTATTAAAGTTATTCCAAAAAATATGATGTCCTTGTAAACATCCTGCATAACAACCAGGGCTGTAGTGGAGGGTATACACCGTATACTCCCTGATTTTTCTTAAAAACTACGTACACGCTTTGCGTTTCCTATGAAACATCACGAGTAACGCAGATAGCTACAGAAGCAAAAGAAAAGTTTCTATTTTAAGAAATCAGCTTGGTACATAATTTGGAGGAGGGAGGCGGTCAACCCCCTGGCTTATGGATTTCCTATATATAAACATGTGCATGTGTGTACATGTTTTTTTGCTCCCCGTGGAGAGTGTAAATAGTAAGTACATTGTTTCGCCTCCCCATGGAAAAAATTCTTCAGTCATACCCTGTTTTTTTTTACTACTACAGCACTGATAACATTTGAAGAAATTGCAAACCAATTTTTAGTTTGGTAAATGTCTTAAGTCATACAATTTTCTGTAGTTATACAATCTGATTATTGCAATATTGGCTTTGGTCAGATTTACATTAAAAGCTAATCCAGTTTCTCTTCAGTCCTATTGAAGAAAAAATAAATTTTAATCTTAATCAGATGTATGTTCTTGATTAAAATAATGAAGAGGAAAAGCTTCAGTTGAAAATTTTACACTATTCTACATAAATATAATACTCTTTGGTAATATGTTACTTAAAATTGCATTAAACTATCATAATTTTCTAAACTAGGGGTGCACAACCTTTTTGGGACAAGGGCCACTCGCACCTTTGATTGAGACATGGGGGGACCGCAGATGAAGTTACAGCACAGACACAATGAAAGTGCTACTACCCAATTATGTTCAGCTGTTATTACACTTAATATGTATAGTAAAAAATAAGCATTTATTTTTTTTAAGATTAAACTTACAAATGTTTTCTCAAAAAATCTAGGAGCTCGTTACAGAGCTAAATGAATGATATTGTGAATAGTTTAAAAAAAGAAGTTAACAAACATTTGCAATGATCAATCATTTAGAATTACTTTTAAGAATGTGTCTCAAGAACGTTTTATGTAATTCAGCAAATTATTTTAGGTTATTGATTTAATAACAGTAATAGTACAATGAGCAATAAAGATGAGTATCGGAAATTTTAATGATATCAGTAAAGTTAGAAATAAAAATTACAGCATCAAATATATTTAATATTTAAATTTCTAAACTATAAACAATAATTATGTTACAGCTTGCTAATGGGATGGCTGATACTGAGTTTTACTAACTAATTTAGGTATTTTAGGTTCAATACGGCTAGTAGAAACTGATTCTAAATGTTTGTCAGTCAATTTGCTTCTTAACTTAAATCCCCTCGGAAGTTTAGTCAAAATTAGTTTGTGGGCCGCAACTTGATGATTCGCTGGCCGCAGGTTGTGCACCTCTATTCTAAACTCTGAGTCAGCTAGACTTGTTTAAAGTAGACTTCTGTGTAACTTACATAAACTGTGCTCGTGCTATCGCCATAGATGTAATGTAACTCACTCATAACATCTGTCCTAATCAGAACATAAAAATTTTAGATTACAAAATAATTTTGAATAGCCTTGAAAAATAAATTAAACCTGCATCATGCTTCTAAGTTAATTAAAACCCATTTAAAGTACTTGGGATACATATCTGGACAATGTTTCACTTACCATCTGTTTTCTGAGAAAATAGCACAATTTTAAGATGGAGTAACTTTTATTAAAATCAAAGCTTAATAACTCGAACAGAATGTGACAGTTTTCCTCATTCTTTTTCCATTCACAACTAGTTGAGGTCATTGATGTAATAGGTGCCACAGTAGCCCGGTTAGAAGAACAACCAGAGGATTACGAGTTCGCATCCAGCCAGAGACAGTTGTGTGGAAAGGGGTCTGGTGCATGTTAAATCTTTTGTGTCCTCACGTTGGTGTGGAACTTAGGAGGGGAGTTGAATTAAATAAACTAATTTTTTCCAGCTGCATAGTACTCCAATATAGACCATAAGACAAAATCATTCTGACAAATGAAATTCTTTTATGGCCATGAACATGTCTTGTTGCTTTACCTCTTGTCCAGTCCTTGTGGGATCAAAATCTTTCACTGATGGTCCATTTATATAGCACATCATCGAATTACATAAAAACTACAAGATAATAAATCTGAAAGCCCACATTTGTCAAGTGTTGTTTCAACAGCCTTAAGGAATCTGTCAGCAGTTGCATTTTCTAGAAGTAAAATGGATAAAAATATCTTGCTGTCATCTTTTATGAAACGTACATATAAAATTGCTCTTCAGTACTGAAATTTTTAAACATTGATGTATGCCATTGAGACAGCAGTTTTTTAAATCAGCGATAGATTGTTTATTTTGAATGCTGGTTTACCGATGATAGCGCTAACATCAATGTTTTAAATTCTGAACGATTTCCTACTAAGCTAGCTGTAGCCAATAAACATTAAACAATTCTCTGAACTTTAATTTGTTTTCAGATTTGTCAACATCCAAACTAAATGACAAGTAAATCACAACAGGTGGTAAATGCTTCAGATAAAATTGATGCTAATTTTGATTAATTCAAGGGTATTCTTTCCCCCCTTTATTCCTGGAAAGATAATTTTATACACCCAGTTTGATTTAAAGTATTAAAAGCTCATAGGTTTTATAAAATAATATAACTATAGTTGCATTAAACAGAACATTTTCCTGAGTTCAGGTACTTGAACAAACTCCTTTATCTGCAGACTAGGCAACCTAAAATAAACCAGATTCCATTTCCACATCACCCATGAGGTAGGAATCATGATGCGTTTTTTTTAAAGAGGTATTGCCAGGAGCCTTAATCCTCTCCTGTACCTGAAAAAAAGTTGAAATTTGAGCTAACTTTTCCTTTCTCTAGAGCAGTGTTTCCCAAAGTGTGGTACGCGTACCCCCAGGGGTACGGGAAGAGTTTGGCAGGGGTAAGCGTTGCACCGGAGTTTGGTGGGGATATGCACTACACTGCACTGTGCTTAGCTGCACCTAATTCTATGTTCTCATGAGTCAAGTCAAGACAGAGTCTTGTGAGTCGTGAGATGGTCTCGAGTGACACGGCAGAAATATACCACACTTCGTTACAGAAACAATTTACTTCGTTAACCCTCCGTTGGGCGCAACCGTTCCCCACTCCTCTCATAGAAGGGGTAGAAATCTGCTTATTCTAGTAGTCTCTTATCTTTACCGGATGTTTGGATCCAACCTTTTAATTTTATTCACGTGCTTCGTGGACAGCTATCAGCGTCATTCTGATCTCTCAGGAACATTGCGGCCGAATGCGTTACACATATAAAGGTATTTTACAAGGCAAAGAAATTTTATTATTTCACGTTCAAGATAAAGAGAACGCTGCCATTGCAAAACTAAAGTTATGGCAAAAGAGAGTAACGGAAACGTAGACTTGTTTCCCTCTCTTCATGAGTTTATAACAAGTTCGACTAATAAAATTGATGCTGATACTCTGAAATGCATAACACAACATTTGGAGAGTTTGCAAGTGGGCTTGAAAAACTATTTCCCTGATTTAACCAAAAATATTGAATGGATAAGATATCCGTTTAACATTTACACAACATCCATGCCAGAAGATTTGTCGCATGAGGAAGAAGAACAATTGTTGGAATTGGCTACAGACGGATTCTTGAAAAATAAACATAAGGAGAGTACTTTAACATCATTCTGGTTACAAATGCAACTTGTGTATCCGGTTTTAACAGAAAAATTTCTAAAATACATCTTGCCTTTTCTAACTTTATATTTATGTGAAGTTGCTTTTTCAGCATTTGTAGACATTAAGTCGAAAAAAAAAAGGAACAGACTATTGGACGAAGAACCACATCTCAGATTAAAATTAACAACCAGGGAACCAAATTATGAGGATCTGTTATCTCAGCACAAACAATTTCATCCTTCTCATTGATCCAAATAAACGTTATTTATATTTTATTATGAATCGTTTTATTTCTCTTATTATTTTGTGTATGTCCCCCCCCCCCAAAAAAAAAACCCTTTTTGATTGTTATTAAAATACATCCGCTTTTTAAAAGGGGGTACTCAGCGTTACGAAAATTATAGAAGGGGTACGCATATGTCAAAAGTTTGGGAAACACTGCTCTAGAGCAATAATTTTATCAAATATCCTGTCACTGACAAATTTCATTAGCAAATGGATTGTTCTATCCAGACGTTTTACTTTTTTACCCCCAAATATATATATTTTATTATCCTGTGCATACATTCAATGTCCATGTTCGTGTTGACACCAGCCCATTTGCAATACACAAAGCCCACTCTTGTTTTTCAAAACCACAAATGTATCTTTATCAGTCTGATTGTAAGCATCTGAGCATTTTATAAATAATGGCTTACTCTAATGAATCTGAAACTAATTCATTCAATTTCCTTCTCCAAACTTCTATCCACATGCCAAGAGCAAATCAGACGCTTTAAAGGTTTACCAAAAGCTGATGCCCAAGCATTTATAAATGCTTTAGCATCATCACTCATACAAAGGTTTATGGAAAAAATACAAATGGATAGTATTTTAATGCACTGAAAGCAATACTATCTTGACGATTGCTGAAAATGAAAGCACAGAGAAAACCTTCCTTATATCGTCCAGAAGCAGCACTGTGACTAAATCAAAGTTATATGCATTTACACCATGTGTATAATCAATGCATATAACATCATTGCCATACAAATTAAGCATACCTTTCTGGGAATCATTCACAATAACTAGAAGAAAATCTTCATTTTTTCAACTGGGACAGTCGGCAAGAAGTACATTTTGTGGCTTATAGAAAACCACAACAGAGTTTTCATCTTGCTGCATGTGACTTACCTATGGTAACACTAACAGCATCATTCCTGTCTAATACTTCATTCAAGTTTTAATTATATTTAGTTAGAATGTTTATTAATAACATCTCGCATAGTTGAGAGATGAATAGGTTCTAATTGATAACCTATTGAATCACGTATTTCATCCAGAATTATCGCGATGGGTATACCATTCGTTCATATCAATCTTTTCTTTTTCCTCCCCACCAACATTCATTCGACCCAAGTCAATATCATGACCAACATGGGTTTTGACGTATGTAACAAAGAAACCACTGCTATTCTGTTAATTTCATCATAACAGGGCAGACTGAATTAATTTTATTCGAATTAAGCAATTTAATGGTTTTCTTTCTTTTACTTTTACTAGCGAATTCCCCACTGTGATGGCAATGAAAATAGGTTTTACAGATACCATTTATGCCTTTAAACTCCATTCCACTTTACAAATATGGAAGATGTTTCTTTTTCGGTTTCATTTTTCCAAGCCATGAATTCTTTTGACTGGAATTTTAACTCTTCACTTTGCAGAGTTAAATCATGCAGACATCGTGTGTTCTTCCAAAGATTTTCTGGAGATTACAGTTATTGGACACAAGGTACATTTTAAATCTGATGTGTCAACATAAATGATTAATTCCTTCCTACATTTATGATTAATTCCTACCATGCTGCTTTATGAGTGAACCAATAAAAACAAAATAAATTAATCAAAATTCCTTAAATTTGTCCAAGATAAAATCACAAGAAAACTTGACAATTCTATGAAATATCAATTTACTAATAAACCAAAACAACTATCCAATCGTTAATTAATCCAAACGAAATGCATTGAAGTGAAATGTGTGTGAATTGTTAGAAAACTTTTATTAGAAGAGTAAATATAAAACAAATTAGCGAAATAAAAAAATGGCGGATTAGAGGGAATCCTAATTTTATAAAACGTTAATGAACAGAAATGACAATATGAAATCAATACTAAATATGACAAACAAAAAGTACTTGAATTTCGCTTAGTAATTAATCCGAAGGGAACATAAATACAAATACGCTTTAAAATCAGTGATGAAAAAAAAAAAAATGGCGGATCAACGAAAATCGTAATTTTATTAAACGCTAATTAACTTATTTAAAAAGAAACACAGTTTATGACAATATAAAATTATGCAAAATCATGAACTAAATATGACAAAGAAAATACGATACTTTTGAATTTCAGCTAGAAATATGAGCTAATTCCGAAGAACATGAGACAAAAAATCACGGCGGGAACGGCAGCTAGAATCAAGACAGACCAAATCCTTATGTTAAATGAAACACGCGGAGATTTTCCCCATTTGTACTAGTCTGTGAGATCGCAATTTGAGGGTGGGAATAAGTCGTCTTTCTGCTGTAAAAGTGTGTAAAATTGCCTTGTGGGACACTGCGAACACCTCGTGGCTTCTGCAAGATGATGCCCGGTCACATCGAACGGCCGAAGTGTTTAATTTCCTCAACGAACATTTCGATGATCGTGCGATTACTTTGGACCCACACATATAGAAAGCGGCATGTATGGGCCTCCTTTTTCGTCATACATGACCCCCTGTGACTTCTTTCTGTGGGGACACTGCAAAGACCAGGGGTAACGCCATAATCCAGAAACCAATGCACAACTAGAGCAGTACTTTTCTTCTGCATGATAATTTTGTTCTGAGACTAAGCAATATTGTTGCTACGCATGGTGCATATATGGAAAATATAATCGTATAGATTTTCCAGACTTTAGCGCCATCTGTTGTTGAACATTATAACTAATTTTGAAAGTCGGCACATTTTATGAAAATAATTTAAATTTTCTATAATTAGAATGCAATACAGATTGAAAAATCACAATACTTTTCTATTGTGGAAATAAATGAAACAGCTTCCAACCTGGTAGCATTTTCAAACTTCTATGCATCCAAAACTAAATTTCACATTTTCCTATTAACCCAGCAAATGCAAAAAAGATATGAAAACAGTAATTAGATTATCAGTTTCCAATCACCCCCCTTCCTCAGGAAGAATGAAAGTGACCAATTTTTAGGTTTTATGTATAAAATGATTAGCTATGGCCCAAAATTAATTACAAGTTTAAAATGTAAGGCCCAAGCATGTATATATATTTTTAAATTGTCCTAGTTTTCCACCTGAAGTTTCTATTCACTCCTTTATATAGTACTTCGATGTAATCAAAACCAATAAAACAGCACTAAACACCCAATTTGGCTTTCCCTTCCATCACCATGGTATATTCTGCTTAGCTTCATTCTATCTTACTACTGATGATATTAATTTAGTAGCCTTATTTTATTTAAAATTATCATGGCTGTTATATTTTGTTGGCACTTCTAGTTTGAAACACAACTAGATATCTCTTTGGGCTTTAGTGCACTCTTAATGTGTCTTACGTCCTTAATTAAAATATCCAATTCTTGTACAGCTTGTTACTGATTAACAAATAATGTAGTTTACTGTGATGCTTTTATTGAGTTTTTAATTTAATTAATTATGTATTCATGCTTGCACATTTATATTAATTTGGACATACCTTTTCCGCCGCATCATGACGTTTCACGGCCGCTAGATAACAGCTCCGCTTTTTTAGGAAACCGTAGCTTTATCTACGAAATTTACAACAACGTACGCTAACTAGTTCAAAATCCAAGTTATCCAGGTTGCCATAAAACTAATAAGCTTCTCACAAAGGATTGTTTTCAAAAAGGAATTTGCAATACTTATCAGTTGCAAAATTTAGGAGTGCAACGTTGGCAATATATGTCTCATTTGGCAGTGGCGCATTTTATATTTATAAAAGACAAAAAAGGGCAAATATCGGAATGTTTCTTAAAAAATATTAAAAATCGGTCATTTTCTCAAAAAATCAGTCAAAAACTCAGCCGGAAATACCTATAAAAGTCGGAAGATTCTCATCCCTGTACGTAGGACATATTCACACTTTGCTTATTTTTTTACATTTATTCTTTGGCTGTAATTCCATGATATAATTTATTTCTAAAGTATAAATTGTAGAAAAAACGGCAATTCTCGAAAGAAAAAAAAAAGCAGAAATCCGCGTAAACGCGGAAGACTTTCATCCCCGTTTACTTACAAAGTACATCAATCAAACATATCTCCTCAGAAATAATTATGTGTATGTAACACATGTAGTACAATCAATACTCTAGGTGATTTTTTTTTTCCAACTCAACTTAAAATCAACAAATAGTGCAATCTTTAAAATATTACACATTTAAACAAGAATTCCTATCGAACAACATGTTCAATAAGTGCATATTTTAAGTTCCTAGCCTCAGCCTTTTCCTTCATCATCATTAACATCCAAATAAGTGAGACAAAATCTCTTCACTCACTCCAGCAGATGGCTTCTTACATTACCAGTTTGAATTCAAACCAATTTAGAGCAGTTTGTTTTTATCTTGCTCTGAACATGCAAATAAGCCTACTTACTTATACTCTTTTCATACTTATGTAATATCCTAGTTATGAATATCCTCAGATGGCAAATAACATTGATGTATCAAGATTGATATATAAGAGACATGCTACTAGCTCTAGCTCCAAGTGTGATCTGACCTGTGAATTAGCACTAGCTGTCACTGTATTTATTAAATTACTTCGTGGCGCCATCTATTGATAGATTAGATAATAACAACATCACAATAATAACATACATCACAACTTACATTTCCAAAACAAAACTTTAATTAATACTGTCAACAAGAGAAGCAGATGTACTTCATAGCAAATAGAACATTTTAGGACATAAGAATGACAGTAGTTATAACGCTTCTCTTTCAATTAAGTTTAAATTCTTTTTCGCCATTATTGTTGGTTGAATTAAGCCTAATTTTTTTTCATTTTACCAAAAAATATATTCATATTTCTCTACCATATATGGGGCTAATTTGATCAAGAGACCAATGTAATACATTCTTCAATTCAGATAAATGGCTCAAATAACACTTAAATATTTTTATACAAAAGTATTGTCAGATAAGATCAATCTAGAGATGCATGCATCAATCTAGATATGTATGCAGATCTCTCTCTTATCCTTCTGTGTGAGTTTTTTCAAATCACACCTGACTATCCTTTTCTTCTTGGTCAAAATAAGCCTTTGTTTAGAGATGTTTTTATTTAAACTGCAAATTTCTTTTTCTACAAACTTTGGCAGAAATCCACTTTGCCTGAATGCCTCTATTGTAGGTTTCACAGGTTTAATTAAAATTTGAATAACTTCGTTCTCACATTTTTAACACTGCTTGCAGTGCTGTCTAGATTTTTTTCAAGCGCTGAAAGTTGAGAGCAAAAGAGTGTGTTACGCTGTAAAGTTGTTGACCTATCCTCCCGTTATGCTACAGTACCTTCTGTTGACGGTTTAAAATCATCTTGTAATGCTGCAGTAACTTCTAAATCCCCCTGTGATGGTGCATTAACTTCTCCCAAAGTTTCCAAATTCAAACTTTCAGAATAACTTCGCCACACCAAATGTATATGCTTGCACATATTTGCCCTTATCATAGAATCATGTCAAGTACAAATAAACTTGTGCAAACAAGCATTGCAATCTTCACATACCAAACTACAATTGCACTGAGTATCATTTACTTTAATTACATACATATCATCTTCCGTATTAGAAGGTACAATCCAACTGTCCTGGTACTGTATGACTGAATTTAGTGCAAGAGAAAGAATAGCGTTGTGCCAAGAGTTCTTAATTCCGTCACCTTCTTAGTAACTTATCTACAATGAAGTTCCCTAAAGCACTAATTGCCTTTTATTATGCTTTTTATCTAAATATTCATACTTCATAGTTCTATGCATCTTTTCAAGATGCATGTTTGTATTGATACCGCAATGTCCTCTGAAGCAATAGGCCCAGATTTTACCATTACTTGAATAATTCTTCTCACAATAGTGTTCAAATTCACCTAAAAGTGATCATCATTCTGAAAATATGCTAGTGCTTTCGGAAATAGCGACCAGAAAATTTCTTCATTTTTCTCCTCCAGAAGAGTCCTTAATACCTTGTAAACAGCAGATTTTTTTCTCTGAAGATATTATTTTCTTCAAATTATTCCTCCATGCCTTGTCGACATGCCAGGTGCAATATAGCCGCATTTCAGGTGGAGAAAAGACTTTGTTCCGAGCATTATAAAAGTTTTCTGCCCTGTCAGACATAAAAACTTCAGGCTTTAAATCCCCACATCGGTTCTTATTGACAGACAGAAACAAGCAATTGTCTCATAATCTGTACGATTACTAATACAAAATGCATCTGGATGTCCCTGCCTCATTTCATCTAGCACTAAGTAGGGTTATCAACTCAACGTGGTAAGCATTTTTACCATGGGTGCCATCCAAACAAACAATATCAAGCCCACATTTTCTTACTATCTCCTGTGACTTTTCCATTATAACTAGAAAAGAGTCTTCAACTAGAAGCATGGGAAATTTTGAATCAATTAGTCCTTGAGGTTTATAACTAATAAAAATGTCCTGCCTTTTCTACATCTCTCTAGCCCATGCTTCTACACTTATAGCATCAATAGGGTATCTTATAATGTCTGAATCCAGCCTGAAACTTGCTTTAATGTTGAACAAGTCCTTTTTTGTAAGCAAATGGAATCTGCTTACTGAACTTGATGGAGCAGATCGAGCCTCCTTAAGGATTTCTGAGAAGGGAGTAAGGGAGTCTTTTGAGTAATTTTAGCTGCTAAATAGCTTTCTGCATTAGCTTTCTGCATCAGAGAGTCTTACATGGCCCAAGTCCATTTCATGTCCAAAATGGGTTTTAGCATAGCTCAAATTGGATTTTCCTTCATTACTAACAGTAAGTTTCATGTGAGCGGGGCAATATGCATTCAGTTTTGAACTTCCTTGAGATTTCAAGTGACGTCCATCAACACCTGTACTTTGAAAATGACCAGATAGATTGCAGTTCACAAAGCTTTTGAATTCTCCTCTTCTTTTACTCTCCAGCACAAAAATTCTTACATGCAAATTAAATTGATTCTTTATCAATACTAACAATATGGCTTACAAATACATGATTGCAGAGATTTTTCACACTTCCACAAGCATGAAAACATCGAGGACAGCACACTTTCCTTATGCTTGAAGGCTGGTGTGTGTGTGTTATGTTATGAATTTTTCTTGCATGCTCCCTCAATGAACACAACTTTTCATAAGTCTTTTCACAATTAGAACATTTGTATTTCTTTTCTATTGTAACAACTTTATTTCGGGATGTTTTTGCACTATGTGCCTTTTCAAAGACGTGTTCAGTGCATATACACACTCACAATAGTTGCAACTGAGCATTTTTACAGTTTGTTTTCTGTCTTTTAAATTTTAATAACCTCCAAGGGCATTTAATAATGAGTGTATTATGAAAAGAACTTACCTTAGGTCCTTTTAGCATGCCGTTGAGTCATCTTCCTCTAAAAGCTTAATCAATCCTACAAATAAATATTAGCTTTTAGAGATGATAAAAAAAATGTCTACACTAAGCAATCTTCTGGAAGCGACTTAAAATGACGAACATCACAAAGTAACGACTACATACGCGACTTAAAATCTATCAATGACCCACAACTGCAGGAAACCGAGATGTCATTTCTAAATTACTCGACATAAAGCAACCACAATAACAACTCCGGTAATGAGTACATTTGTCATGAATGGATTAAAAAAATAAATTACCTTAGGTCCTTTTAGCAGGCCGTTGAGTCTAAGACCTCCTCTGGAAGCTTATTCAATTCTACAAATAAAAAAATAGCTCTTTAGAATTATAAGATAAAATGTCTTAAGCTACGTTTTTAAAACAGATTTAAACAGAATTTAGATGTTGCCGACATGATACCATCAGAGTAGCGGTTATTTGCACAGGAACTGCTATTTTCTGTGCCTAAATCTCTCGAAAGAGTGATTTTAAAGGCCAGCCAATTAGAGTAGACTCGGCTCATTCGGGCACCCTGTCCGTAGAATCTTCTGACCAAACGGTCTGGTGGTTAAATTGTTGGCATCTAGATCGAAGGTTCCTGATTCGAATCCGGGTCAGGACATGGATGTTTGTAAGCGTATGGTGTAGAGGCGGCTAGTGCACCTTAAATCTGTCGTAGCCGAAAGTCATCACGTTGGGTTGGTATGAAAGTTTGGAGAGTAGGGTCCCTGCTCAGTTGTTGCCTGCCTCGTCATCTGACCGTGATTCAAAATTACGCAGTGTTGTCCTCGAATATTTCCGCCGCCCAACCGGTATAGTGGTTAAGGTGTTAGCCTCTAGATCAGAAGGTTCCTGGTTCGATTCCGGGTCCGGACTTGGATGTTTGTAAGCGTATGGTGTAGAGGTGGCTGGTGCACCTTAAATCTGTCGTGGCCGAAAGTCCTCACGTTGGGTTGGTGTGGAAGTTTGGAGAGTGGGGTGCCAGCTCAGGTATTGCTTTGTCATCTGACCGTGGTACAAAATTACGAGGTGTTGTCCTCGGATCTTTCCCTTAAGGGACTGATCCCGGAACGTCGTCAATAGCCCGTTGTGTTGCTCTAGTACGACGTTAACTAAAATTACCAATTACCTCGAATCTTTCCCTTAGGGGATTGATCCCGGACCGTCGTCAATGGTCAGTTGTGTTGCTCTAGTATGAAGTTAATCAAGGTGATTTTTAACCCAGTTTTCATAAGTTGAATCCTAACTTTTTATATGGATTGAGTTTCTGAGATTATGGTAAAGTGAATAGTTGCTGCTTAAAGTGGTAATGGTAATTTTAGTTAACGCCGTATTAGAGCAGCACAACGGGCTATTGACGACGGCCCGGGATCAGTCCCTTAAGGGAAATATCCGAGGACAACACCTCGTAATTTTGAACTATGATCAAATGACGAAGCAACACCTGAGCTGGCAGCCCACTCTCCAAACTTCCACAGCAACCCAACGTGAGGACTTTCGGCTACGACAGATTTAAGGTGCACCAGCCGCCTCTACGCCATATGCTTACAAACATCCATGTCCGGACCAGGATTCGAACCAGGAACCTTCCGATCCAGAGGCTAACACCTTAACCACTATACCGGTTGGTCGGCGCTTCTGCTTAAAGTGGAGCAGAAAATTTAATTAAACTATTTTTGATCCGTACACCTCTCCGTGTGGAGACGGATTTATAGACAGAACTCCAAACATTGGGCACTCTTTCTGCTTCAAATAGGGGCCGCGGTAGCCCAGTCCCTAGCAACCGGAGGGTTGCGAGTTCGAATGCATCCAAAGACCGTCGTGTACAACGAGGGTTGGTGTACGTTAAATCTGTCGGGGCCTCAAATGTCCTCACGTTGGCGTGGTGTGGAAGTTTGGAGAATGGTGTTGCCTGCTCAGGTGTTGCCTCGTCATCTGATCGTGGCTCAAAATTACCTGGTGTTGTACTCGCATCTTCCTTTGAACGTCGTCAATAGCCCGTTGTGTTGCTCCAGTAGGACGTTAAGTACAAATTCCAATAAAATCTCCAAATAGAGGTAAATATTTCCCTTTCCTATGATTTCATCACTATGGGGCTTTCAGATGTCCACTTTATAACATTTTGAGATACAGCGAGTTAAAGTTTTTTAATCGTATGTACTTTTACTATTTGCCGGGCTTTCCTTCAGCCGGTACTCGGAAACCAAAGCACCTAGAAACTTGATTCAAAGATGCACTATAAGGATTCAACTAAAGGAGTTCGGGTGTGTGATTATCAAAGTTTGATCAAAAAGTCGATTTGATCCACTCTAGTTCTGAACGCCTCTTATATAAAGCAGATTTGGCTTTGCCTGTCTTTCCATTTGTCTCTTCTCAGTACGTATCTACACCGTTTGACCAATCCACACCAAAAAAAAATTTGGTACATATACAAAAAATCCTTTAGAAACCTTCGGGTAACGTGTCCTAGGTGTTCAGAGAGGACTAAAAACATTTCGATCTTCATAGAATAACATAAACGACGGTACAGTTTCAGTCTAAGTTTATAGAGGTGGAAACGCTTTTTTTTACGCACTTTTAAAGTCGTCAAGGAAAGATTTATTTCAAATGAAGCAATGAAATCAAACGATAATTTAACGGACTTCGAAAAAACGTTCTAGCAAATTCAACATGAAAACTTAAACTTTCAATTTGCCAAGGTTGCCATAAAAACCGTGATAACAGTAATACAGATGGGTTGCCTTAACCTGTCATAACTCGCTACCAGAAATGTACAAAAAAAATTGTCAAGACCGTTGCCAACGCTATAAACGTAGATTGAAGCTATACCAAAACGACTACGGTATATAATTCATTTTATTAAACCATAGCCACTGCGTGGCCGGCTCTGCGCTGCCCGTGACAGTTCTTTTCATGGGGTGAGGTGTGACTACAGCTATTTAACCCCCGGTAATTGCTACGAATTCCCATTTCGTTTGCTTCGCAAACTAACACCACGGACAATGCCGTGATGGCCTCGGCATTGTTAAATGCGGGTAAATTCGAATTGCGAAGAAATCCAATCGGCGCGACGTCACATCTCTTGCGAAAATATAAATATTCAATTGAAAAATTATTTATTAAAAGAAAATCAAATGTATAAGGTATCGATCTAATCTATAATTGTACTTGCCCGTGACAGAACTTTTCGTGGGGTCACAATCGCGAAGACGATTCCAAAGGACGTAAAAGTCGTGACGTCATTGTCTAATGCGCCCATATTCGTATTGCAAAAATAAAAAAATTTACAGTTGAAAAATAATAAATTTAAAGAAAATCAAATGTAAAAATTTCCACAGATTTCAAATTCGTTGAAATTTTTAATGCATCTTTAACAAATACAAATATTGACGACCAGCTACAGGCTCAAGCCCAACAAGGCTGGTCCTTTGTTTATGAAGTCCCCAATTCCCACTGACTATCCAATTGTATCTTAAATTCGTACACTCCCTTTGAATTAACTATATTCTCTGGCAACGCGTTCCAACTGTCTATTACCTTATTAAAGTTGTAGTTTTTCCTTAAATCCCGATTAAAATGTGTCTTATTCAATTTATACCCATTGCCCCTTGTTCTGTTATCCCTATTGAAATTTAAGCCCTCTGTGTCTCCTTGTTTTACCAACTTGAAAAGCTGAATCAAATCCCCCCTCCTTCTTCTTTTTTCCAGTGTACACATGTTTAGTTTACTTAAACGTTCATTGTAGTCGAGATTTGCTATCCCCTGTATTATTTTTGTAGCTCTGTGCTGAACCCTTTCAATTAATTCTATATCCTTTCTCGTATATGGAGCCCAGAATTGTACAGCATATTCTAGATGTGGTCTTACTAAACCCTTATATAACGGCAAGATTATATTCTTATCCCTTGAAGTTACAGTCTTTTTAATATACCCCAATAACCTATTAGCCTTTTTACCCGCAGCTGAACATTGGTGACCCATTTTAAAATCCCTGTGTATTATCACCCCAAGATCCTTGACTGTTTCTCCCTCCTTTACCTTTACTCCCTGCAGACAGTACTCGGCTCCACTGTTCCTGTAACCCATATGCAGAACTTGACATTTCCCTACATTAAATGACATACCCCATTTTACAGCCCATTCGGATATCTTATCAAGATCCCCTTGTAAATTATCTATCTGTAACTTGGTATTCACTGTCCCGCATATTTTTAAGTCATCTGCAAATATACTGATTATATTCTTAATTCCCTGACCTATATCATCTATGAAAATTATAAATAAAATTGGACCCAAAACTGATCCCTGAGGCACTCCACTTATAACTTCTGTCCACTGTGAATAATTTCCTTTTACCTGCACTCTCTGCTTTCTACCCAATAACCAATTCCTTATCCATATCAATGTTTTTCCCTGAATCCCCAACCTTTCCAATTTAAACAGTAATGCCTCATGAGGTACTTTATCGAAAGCCTTTTGAAAATCTATGTACATGATATCTACACTGCTCTTATTAACCAGCTCCTCAGTAATTTTTTCGTAGAACTTCAAAAGGTTTGTAGAGCAGGATCTGCCCTTCCTAAACCCATACTGATTATCTGATAACAGTCCCCCTTCCTCCAAGTATAACATTATATGCTTTTTTTTTTAACAGAGATTCAAATATTTTGCAAATTACTGATGTTAGACTTACTGGTCTATAGTTGCCCGGTACACTTTGTATTCCCTTTTTGAAAATTGGAGTTGCCGTTGGAGTTGTTGTTGTTGGCCAACTTCCAATCCATTGGTACCCAACCCGTGCTATATGTTGAATTAAATATGATGTGAATTACGTCCCCCAATTCTTCCGCGCATTCCACTAGTACTCTCGGATAAATATCGTCTGGCCCTGGTGCTTTAGATAGCTTAATTCTTTTCAACTGATGTACTATTTCTTCCCTGTTGAATTTGCATTCTTTAATTATACCCCCTGCAAAGACTCCATCCTTGGGATCCTTTTTTAAATTATAGTTACCATTGAAAACCCCCAGAAAAAAGTCATTTAACACGTTTGCCATTCCCACCTCGTCTTGAATTAATTCACCTCCCCTCCCCTCCAACGGGCCCAGTGTAGTACTAAATTTATTTTTACCACTAGCATATGCAAAAATTCTTTTGGGTTTATATTTATTTCCCTTGCTAGTTTTTCCTCCAAGGACGCCTTTTACTTCCGACTAATAGTTTTAAACTCCTTTCTGGCTTTCAGATATACCTCTTTGTCCCTGTCGTTACCAGTGCTTTTATATACCCTGTATGTTCTTTGTTTTAATTTTAAAGCATTGTGTGTTTCCCCTGAAAACCACATAGGGAGCAAGTTTCTAGATTTTCCTTTTTTCCTGAACGTTACATGTTTTTTTTAACACCCTGTCTAAATTATTCTTGAATTCCTCCCATTGTTCAGAATGATGCGGTGCTAATAATCCCCCTTTGTATGTCTCCTTTAAATCTTCCCTTATCCAAATGAAAATTTACCTTTCTGAAATTTGGAATTATCCTACTATGGATTGTGTATACTGACTGAAAATTTATACTTAATCTGATACTTCTACGATCACTTTCTCCCAGTGGCTCATCTATAACCAAATCCTGCACCCTATCCTCATCATTGCTGAAAATCAAATCCAATATTGCATTGTCCCTAGTAACCTCATACACCATCTGGTACAAAAAACAATCCTGTACCACTTCCAAAAATTCTGCTCCTTTCCCATTCGTAGTTGATAACGATTCCTATTTTACAAAAAAGAACTAAACAATGCCAGTCAAAAATCTTTTTTATTAGTTTTACTTCCCTTCGCTCGAATCGTTTGAGCGCAGAAAATGGAATCTATGATTTCTCGATAGCGAAGGTCAAATTCGTATGGGAAAATATGAAAGTTACAATTAAAAAATTTTATTTTTTAAAGAAAATCATATTTTTATATATCGATCTAATGTAAAGTGTTTCGCAGATTTCAAATGCGTTTAAATTTTAATCTATCTTTAACGATCTAGGAGATAGAAAAAAGAACTACATAACTCTAGTTAAAACTTTATTTGTTTTGTTCGTCCTCTGCAATTGTTACTCGGAAAATGAAACGGTAAAAATAAATTTAGAATATGTGATGTCTTTATATTGTTGCCATTTAAAGGAAGACAATAATAATTATATTCCAATGAATTAATTTTAAAATGTTCTTGATTAAATTTTAAAATTCGAGCGCGACAGAAAAATTGCCAAAGAGTTCGGATTACTGTGTGCCAAATTTCTTTATTGTAAGTGCGACATATATAATTCTATCGAACATCCTGTCATGGATAAATTTCATTAGAAAATGGATTATTTCATCTAGGCATTTTACTTTTTTACCATATATATTTTATTGTCCTGTGCATACGTTCAATGTGCATGTTTGTGTTAACGCCATAACTTTTACGATATAGAAAGGCCCACTCTTGAAGTCGGCATGCGTAATACTTTTGGAAGTATGTTCCAAAATTAACTTCACCTGCTAAAATACATTTAAAGGTTTCAGCTAGCAAAACCACAAACGTTGTCAGAGTGACCGATCAATGTTTTTATTTGATAGACGATGTGTGCCGAAGTGGTCAAAAACAGAGGCACACTGCACACCTAAATTGAACATGGACATTTATTTACAATATAATAATAAAAAAGTTTGCAATATTACAAGCCGCACAGTCCGGTACAAAAACACGTCTACTCCTCTGAAGTTTTTGCAGAATATCAACACTGATATAAACTTCCATGTGTAGTTGCATGACCACACACTTGATAGTTTAGTAGCAATTTATGAAACTAAGTTTACATGGTGTAAAAGTAAGTTCTTGATATGTCTTTCAATTACAAGATTAGACTATTTTAATTCAATATTTTTTTAAGAGGCCACAGTATGTTATAAATGAATATATTCATTAGCTATTCTGATATTCACTTTTGCTCTACATGGTTTATATTAACCGGAAGTAGGCCTAAATAAACAAATGCCCCCGTGGGGCTAGTGTGGACACATGGTGGTGGGGCTACTGTGGACATGTCCACACCAGCCCCATTTAGCTTTCAGTGGTAATTAAATGCGCTGAATAAAACATTTTAGGCTATTTATTTATTAAATAAGATTGTTTGTGTAAAAAATTCATTACAAATAATTCTATTTTTTAATTTGAAGACTTCTTGGTATTAAATTAAATTGATTATTGTGAAATGATAAATTAAGTTACAAGGAATTGTATCGTTTTTTCACACAAAGCAGCTCTTCTAATAAGCAAAGTGAATATTTCTTTTCCCCAGATGTAAAGGACATATCACAAATCTCAATAAATGAAATTGTAGTTAAATTACCATCACCAGATGTTGCCGGTTGCACAATTCGCACTGCACCTCAGTTGACATTTAATGTTAATTAATCTAACTACATTGTAAAGTAGAAGCATAATTCTATTTTTACATTAAAATCGTTTCCCACTAAATAAAGCTTAAAAATAGCTTTCTCATTGTGTTGATTTGTCTTTGAAGTACATCTATAATAGAGTGCAGTTCCTAATTACTATATATTGGGCTTAACATCAATTAAATATGCTTTATTAAGATTGACAGGAATTATACTGTTTACGTTAAAATTGATTTCATTATAGTTTTACACACTTTCAGGGGTTGTATTACATTGCATAATCAGTATTCCAACTTGTCCACACTAGCCCCATGTTATGGGGCTAGTGTGGACATAAACAACTTTTTTTAAACAAAATATTATTAAAAAACTATATTGCCAAATACTTTAATATATCAATCAAAATAAAGGTAAAACAGTACATTATTGTAATAAAAAAAAAACTAGCTGATGTGTCAAAAATGATATTCAGTATACTTTTTTGCTAAATTTATAAAAATTGTCCACACTAGCCCCCCTTCTCCTCTACATCGATATCGATGTTCGTCCAACAGAACAGAAGCAACCAGAACACAAGAACAACTGCTCTTATAACCCATCTATTTTCGTAATCACCTGTAGTCACAAACGTGTCTGAATCAGCCTCTGATAGTAAGCATCGGATCATTTTATAAATAGTGGCCTGCTCTATTAAATCTGAAACTAATTCAGTTAAATTCCATGAAATGAATTTGTTTTTTAAAGCACTGAAAGCAATACTGTCTTGACTATTGCTGAAAATAAAGCACAAGGAAAAACCTCAATTTTATCGTCAAGACCCAGAACTGTGGCTGAATCAAAGTTATACACATTTACACCATGTGTAAAATCAATGCATATAACATCATTGCCGTACACATTTAACATACCTTTTTGGTAATCATTCATTTCACGAGGAAAAAATCTTCATTTTTTTAATTTGGGAAAGTCAACCAGAATTACATTTTGTGGCTTATAGGAAAGCACAGCTGAGTTTTCATCTTGTTGCATACGATTTACCTATTTGGTAACACTAACAGCATCATTATTATCCAATATTCCATTTGAGTTTAAATTATATTCAGTTTGGATGTTTAATACCTCTCGTCTAGTTCAGAGTTGAATAGGTTCTAAATGATCACCAATTGTACCACGTATTTCATCCAGAATTGTCGTGATGGGTATACCATTTGCTAACTTCACAGCAATCTTTTCTTTTTCCTCCCTGCCAACATTCATTCGACCCAAGTCATTATCATGACAAACATGAGTTTTGACTTACTTAACAAAGAAACCACTGCTCTTCTCTGTTAATTTCATAGCAGGGCATATTGAATTAATCTTATTGGAACAAAGCAATTTCACGGTTCTTTTTGCTTTACTTCTACTAGAAAATTAACCACTGCGATGACAATGAAAATAGGTGGTAGGTAAGGATACCATTTGCGCTTTTAGCTCCATTCCACTTTACAAAACTGGAAGATGTTTCTTTTTCAGTTTCATTTTTCAAAGCCACGAATTCTTCTTCCGACTGGAATTTTAATTCTTCACTCTGCAGAGTTAAATCATGCACAGACATCATGTGTTCTTCCATATATTTTCTGGAGATTGCGGTAATTGGACACAAAGCACATTTTATGTTAGTACTTTGTGAACTGAATTGAGCAAGTCTCTCATGACACTTTCTGATGAGCCGACATAAATTCAAAGTGTAGAAAAAGATTTATCACATTCCATACATTTACGATTAATTCCTTCCATGTTGCTTTATGAGTGGACCAATATAGCAATAATCCCTAAATTTATATTAAGTAATAATTTAAAATTAAAATAAATAAATTAAAACTCTTTCAATTTGTCCAAGATAAAATCACAAGAAAACTTGACAAATCTATAAAATATTAATTTACTAAGTAACCAAAATAATTATCCAACCGCTAATCAATCCAAACGAAACTGAATTGAATTTAAATGAATTGCTAAAAAACTTATTAGAAGAGAAAATATAAAACAAATTAGCGAAATAAAAAATGGCGGACTATAGGGAGTCCTAATTTTATAAAACGTTAATGAATAGAAAATATAAAACAAATTAGCGAAATAAAAAATGGCGGACTATAGGGAGTCCTAATTTTATAAAACGTTAATGAATAGAAAATGACAATATAAAATCAAAATTAAATATGACAAAGAAAAAAATTGATACTTGAACTTTGCCTAGTAATCCGAACTGCTAAAAGGGAACATAAATACAAACACGCTTCAGAATCAGTGATGAAAAAAAACAACTAAAAACTGGCGGATAAAAGATAATCCTAATTTTATCAAACGCTAATTTTCTAAATTAATGAAAACACAGATTGCAACAACATAATATGTTGCAAAATCACAAACTAAATATGACAAAGAAAATGTGATACTTGTGAATTTTGCCTAGTAATCGGAACTGCTGAAAATCCGAAGGAAATCAACGATTTTCTATGAAAGTATGAATGGAAAAGACAGACGGAATCCTTATATTAAATTAAACAAGTCGAGATTTTCCCCATTTGCACGAATATCCCTCCTTAAAATATTTTTTAATTGCCTCGGCAGAGTATAAGGTGTATTATACGTCATCTAGCGACAATTCGTCTAGGTTTTATCATCATAATTCTGTCTGTCCCTATCTTCTTGCATTTCCGGATATTACCCTTTTTTAAATGTCATAGTTCTTTCATTTTATTTATAGGGCCTGTTTGTAAGCACAGACAACCCGCTGTAAGAAGGTTAGGTCAACAATGCTTTCATCCAAACACAATTTTTGTACAATAATATATATTTCACATTTTTTACAATTATAAGTGGTGATTATAATAATTCAGCATTGACCAAGCAGAGAGCATTCTGCAGTTGTGCTCCTTAATTTTTAAAACAGTAGTTGTAAACGAGTTATCCGTGAACAAAAAGAAACTCTATTCTAACGGCCATATTCACAAGTCTAGAGTTAACTCGAGGATCAGTTGATCCGCGAGTAAGTTAACTCGAGATATTGTTTATATTGGTTACGACTGCCGAATATGCATTCATACTGATCAAGCACGTACTTCGCCGTAGAATTGATTCCAAATTGTAATTCAATAGAACGCATGCGACATTTTAATTTGAGTTAGGTTACTTGCACACACATCGATTTCGGTCGGGCGATAAAATGACATACCATAAATTCTTTTGGTGGCATAAAGAAGAGTATGGGAGCTTACACACAGTTCGATCTACTCATGATACGTCAGGATATCCGTTTTCCTGTCGTCGTTTGTCACTAGATCAAACGACAGTTCGTGTTTATTTTATATAAAAGCAAAACAAAATAGCTCTTCTACTCTCCAATCCAAGTTTTATAACTTCGCGCACGTTTAAGATAGAGACAAAATTTCAACGGATTTGAAATCTGCGGAAAATTTTACCCCAAATCGATACCTTAAATGTGATTTCAAGTCAAAGATTGATTAAGTTAAGATTAAGTCAATTGTGATCAAAACAAAAAGGTTTCTTAACTGTCTAGTCCAAATTTATATCTTCGGGCTCGTTAGTAATAGATGGAAAATTTCAAAGAACTTAATATCTGCGGAAAATTTTACACCAGATACATAACTTAAATGAGATTTCCTTTGAATAAATAATTTTTCAATTGTAAGTTTTATATTTTCGCAATACGAATTTAGCCGCATTTGACGAAGATATTGATTACGAACACAAGGGCTATTTATGTAGATTTAGAGATAATATATTTATATAAATAGCAACTTAAAATAGGATAAATATTTAATCGGAATTGATTTTTTGAAGAATTTACAACAAAGGGGATAGTAGGTAATTTTATTTCTGAGAATCTATACCGACAACGGTCGTTCAATTTTTCATGCGTGGAAAATATTTTAAAAATAAAGCTAAATTAAAACATTCAATTCGAAGACAATTATTCAATTAAACATTCAATTTAACGTGAAATGGTAAAAAATAAGTTTCAACTTTCATTCATTTTTCACATTCTGTGTTAAATTGAACTCGATATGGTTTTTGAAAATGAACTTATTAGCCTGATTTACTGAACTTAATTTACTGTGAGCTTATTTTCGTGGAATTTATATTTTAATCTTAAAGTTAATGTTATTACTATTTTTATCGAAATTTTTAAATTATACAGACAGAAACTCTCTTTGCGATCTTCCGGTATTTGACATAAACAGTTTTTGGTCATTCTTAGATTGTTTTTAGTTTAACATAATTCTCACGTTTTGTCGTGGGTTTTAATCAAATTTTTGTTGAAATGTTCTCCAATCGTTATACCATTAGTGGTTCCATTTTGCTACAAATGCCACGAAAGAGAGAAGGTTGGTGGATTAGTCTTCGTTTTGGTTTGTCTAATCTGATGTGTGCTGTAATCTACGTATTTTATTGGAGGGTAAGTAGGTACACTACTTACTACACCTAATTACTTGGAGAAAATTAAGATAAGGTTTAGAGTAAACACAGAAAAATTTAATTTGAGGTCAGAAGTGCAATATTGTTTGTAAATGCAATAGGAAAATAACACGTATAGGTCTAAAATTACATTAGTTTAAGGTATCAAAAAATCATTATTTGTTTGAAAAGGTAAATTTAAAAATTATGCTAAATTACCTAAAATGGAATTTAGAAAATAAAAACTTATTCGAAACAAAAATAACAGTTCCATAAATCGGGAAGAACTGATAACAGGGTCTTTGCTATTCACTTATTAGAATTACATTTAACAATTAAAGAGAAAAATAATTCGAATTTTTTCCCCTGTTATTGTAATATAGCATCGATAGCATGGAAATCGTGGCTTTTTAAATGACATGTCAAACACAGAAACTTGAATAAGTAAGGATTTAAAATTTTGTTTGCAAAACTGAATGTTGAAATAAAGAAATTAGGTATTTCGATTTAATTTTTGGAAATGGGTATAAATAAGATCGGTGCTATGGGATAAAACATTACAACAGTACAAAGATAAAAATTATAACAGAAAATGCATGATAAGACTGTAGAGTACTGGGGAATGTTTCAACAATAATTTGATTAAAACCCATGACGAAACGTGAGAATTATGCTAAACTAAACACAATCTAAAAATGACCAAAAAACAGGAAGATCGCAAAGATAATTTCTGTCTATAATATAAAAATTGCGATAAAAATACTAATAATTTCAAGATTAAATTATATAAAGATTAAAATATATAAATAACTTTAAGATTAAAATATATAAATAACTTTAAGATTAAAATATATAAATAACTTTAAGATTAAAATATATAAAGATTAAAATATATAAATATAACTTCAAGATTAAAATATATAAATATATAAAATAACTTCAAAATTGAATGTTTCAATTTAGCTTTATTTTAAAGACATTTGGCACACGTGAAAAATTAAACGGACCGTTGTCGTTATACGTTATCTCAGAAATGAAATTAACTACTATCCCCTTTGTTGTATAAACTCTTACATCGAATACAATTAAATATTCATCCTATTTTTAGCTGCTATTTATATAAAGCAGTCAATTAAGACAACTAAGTACTCCATTCAAGTTATATCTTTTCTATAAATCGAAATAAAAAGCCCTTTATGCGTTCGTAATCAATATCTTCGTCAAATGCGGCTAAATTCGTATTGCGAAAATGTAAAAGTTACAATTGAAAAAATAATTTATTTTAAGAAAATCACATTTAAGATATTGAT
This sequence comes from Metellina segmentata, assembly GCA_947359465.1. Classification (NCBI taxonomy): domain Eukaryota; kingdom Metazoa; phylum Arthropoda; class Arachnida; order Araneae; family Tetragnathidae; genus Metellina; species Metellina segmentata. The sequence continues at coordinate 104,308,882 of OX375880.1, forward strand.
CTGTTTCAAAATTTTCCGCAGATTTCAAATCAGTTGAAATTTTTTTTCTATCTTTAACGAGCGCGAAGATATACAATTGGACAAGGGAATAAAAGTCCTTTTATTTTGTTTGTCGAATAAAATAAACCACGATAGTCGTCTATAGTATACAAGCAAGGCGCGATTTATTGTCTTTACGTTTGTTTATCGCCCTACAGGAAAACGATGCGTGTGCAAGTAGCCTTAGGGAAAAGAAATGCAAAGGTTTTTATTTTCAAATTGGATTTAAATGGAAACCTAAATTTTGCAAGAAAAAATTGTACACAATGTCTTGACAAATTAATCAAGACATTGTCGATTATCTTTATTTCCATTTTTCTTTTGAATTTCATTAAAATTATGTTTAAAATTTTTCCATTTAAGCAATATTATGATGAGGATATGAATTGCTATGCAGCAGGTGCTCCGTAATGATAGGCTCAGTCCAGTCGTCGCAAGAATACTGTAATTGAGCATAAAATGAAATGTTTCATCCATTTCGTTTTGCTCGAATACATCGCATAAAGATAGTACCGCGCATGTGTTAAATGTAACTCACGAGTTAACTCGCCAATTTCGGAGGATCAAAATGTAACACCGAAACGGCAGTTTAAACCACATTTCACGACTTGTGAATACGTTTTTTTAGATAACGCGTGGATTATCGTTGATCCTCGAGTTAACTCGGACTTGTGAATACGGCCGTTAACCAAGCAGCTAGTCGAAAAGATAGATGGCGGCACCTTCGTCAAAGAAATGCAAAGGTATTTAATTTCAAATTGCATTTTTATGGAAACCTAAATTTGGCAAGACAGAATTGTACACAATGTCTTGACAGATGTATGTAATCTGATTATCTTTGTACTTGTCAGTATGGGTGTGTGTTGGTGTCGTGAAAAGTAACTTGCACTGTCAATTTTCTTTCATTCGTAATAAATCAACATAATAATTTTTATTCTACTGCGAATTTGTATCTGCCATGGTCGTATTCCACCGTTCGGTCTCTCCGCCTTAGTGGTGCCGCCATCTATCTTTTCGACAAGCTGCTTGTTTAACGGCCGTATTCACTAGTCCCAGTTAACTCGAGGATCAACGATAATCCGCGAGTTACCGAAAAAACCGTATTCACAAGTACTGATCCGTGGTTTAAACTGCCGTTTCGGTGTTACATTTTGATCCTCCGAAATTGGTGAGTTAACTCGCGAGTTACATTTAACACATGCGCAGTACTATCTTTATGCGATGTATTCTTGCAAAACGAAATGAATGAAACATTTCATTTTATGCTCATTTACAGTATTCTTGCGACGACTGGACTGAGCCTATCATTACGGAGCACCTCCTCCATAGCAATTCATATCCTCATCATAATATTGCTTAAATGGAAAATTTTTAAACATAATTTTAATGAAATTCTAAAGAAAAATGGAAATAAAGATAGCTAAGTAAACGTAAACAAGCAGCTTGGCGAAAAGATAGATGACGGCACTTCCGTCGGCTAAGAGGGAAAGGTAGAATATGACCAAGGCAGATGCAAATTCGACGTAGAATAAAAATTATTCTGTTGATTTATTACGAATGAAAGAAAATTGACGATGCAAGCTACTTTTCACACCACCAACACACACACAAACTGACAAGTATAAACATAATCGACAATGTCTTGATTCATTTGTCAATACACATTGTGTACAATTCTTTCTTACAAAATTTAGGTTTCCGTAAAAATCGAATATGAAATTTAAAACCTTTGCATTTCTTTTCCCTAACCCAAATTAAAATGTCGCATGCGTTCTATTGAATTTGGTTGGGTTATAGTTTGTCTGCGACGGATTGGGATTTCTCTGGAGGATTTTTAATCGGATACTTAAGTAGGCTTTAGACACATTAGATTTCCGCGCATTTAGCTATACAAAAAAAGAAGCTCGGACAGTTTAAAGGAAGGAAGGTTCATAAGAAAATGTTTTTTAAATTTGCTACTTTAAATGACGAATTAATTATTGTTTTGAAACTGTCTCTGATTATTTTTTTGTTACCTTTTTATAGAGGACACGAGCTTTTATTTTTTCTCTATTTTCTGAATTTGTTAAAAAAAAAGTTTTTTTTTTTGAATCTCTTGTAAATCGTTTATAATTCTAAAAAAATGAAACATGTGTGTAAAATTGTGTGCTTCTGAAATAGTTTATAAATTGAATGAGTAAATCAAGGAGGGGGAGGCGAAGATGATTAATTGATTTCGCCAGTGCATATAAATAAGAACATGGCTGCATGCTGATTTTTTACACTGAGAATTTTTTTAAATTCTGTTTTACAATTTCACTTCTTAGTTATATCTTCATGCGGTGTTGCTTTAGATTCCAAGGATGAATTATGGGTATTAACGAAGGGAGTACTTAATTGAGCTCTAAATCTACTCTCTAAAATTACTTTCTAACTTGCATTTGTTTCTTTTACTGTGCATTTCATCGTTTTACGAGGTTCTGCATTATATAAAGACGAAGCAGTTTCAGTAGCCGGATGAACGCAGTGTTGTTTAATTTTTAAAGTGTAAAATTTATTCTTTTATAAAAAATTTATTCTCTGGATTTCCATGTCAGACTATGTGTTTTCAAAACAAAATAAATGTTTCTCGCTAGAATATTTCCTGTAATGGTTAATCAATATCCTAGCTCTCCCTCTATTCTACAAAAAATTATTATGACATTGTCAATAATTGGCATTTTTGTTCATGAAATGAAATCGTGAAATTTACCCTTTTTTCAACCAATACTAATGAGCTCAGCACAACAGTGAGAGAAATATATCCTAAAAAACTTTCTGTGTTTTAAAATAAGACCTTTCGAATTCGGTGAAGGTTAGAAAATTATCGCTGTTCTGTTATTAGCAACTTTATTTCCCATACTTATAATTTGGAAACAGCTGGGTTAAATGACTCGAAATATGGCATCATAGGTTGCATTTATATATAAATTCTAAATTTTACAACAAAATTAAGTGTTTATATGCAATTTATTATGAAGACAATCTCTCGACAAACGTGACATATGAATTTATAAAAATCACGGAAAAAAATATTATATTTGGCATATCAAAATAGTTAACCTTAGATTTAAGTGTTGTAAACATAAATGAATTCGGAGATAAAATAAGTATGCGAATTATTTATTTATTAATTAAAATTCTACAATTTGCATTCAATTGGAAGCAAATGAAGTATTCTAATGCATATCTAAAAATATCGATGGATATTATAATCTGAAAAAAGCGGTTATGAGCGGCTTCTGAGTTACCAGTATTAGTTTAGTGAGGAAGAAAAGTATCTTTAGAGAAAGAAGTTACTGGCTTAAACATAAACGGTTTATCGGCAGAATAAAATTGTTAATAAAGCTTAAATTGTAAATTTATTAAGTGGTATTGCTTTTGATTAAATTTAAAAAAAAATTGTGGATCCTTTATTTTGGATTATAAGAAATTTTTGGGGGTCGAAGTGGGTTCTCCGGCGTTGTGAGCCACGACGCTACTGACTCAGTCGTGTATTAAATTACAGGCGCCTCAATCCCATGATAGTACTTTACGCAAGTCCAACTTGATTGGCTAATCGGATCACATGACCTAGATACGTAGTCATGAGAATTTTTCTGTTGGCGATTTATCTCTCCCTTTGTGCTTTCTTCTTTTCTTTTCAGATCCATGGCTATGGGTGGGTAGAGGTGGGAGCCGAAAATTGTATCCTTTTATAAAAAAGTTAATAATTATATAAGTTAGTGTTTTATGTATGCTTTTTGTTACATCAGAATAGTCCTAAGCCAGCGGTGGATACGACACAATCATCCTAAAGCAAAGGGGACGGCAGAGGGGCGGAAAAATATCAGCTGGTAGTGAGTTCAGGAGTGGTTCTTAGATTATTTATGTAAAATCAACGGAAGTTTGGAAAAATATAAAAAGGGTATTAAAAATTGGTAAAAGTAAATTAGAATGAAAAGGAATTAAATTGGAATTTTTTAAAAATAATTTGGAGGATCTAAAAACTATTCCGCCAGCTGAGTTCGAGCTGAGGTAGTCATCCTCCGCTGCCGACGCTAATCTGAATGTGGGTGACTTTAGCCATTAGGCCATCGTTGCATCACGAAAAGAAGCTCTTTAAAGTATAAGTACCCTTTAATATAAGTTGGCAAGAAATTCTACTAACAACAACCATACAACATATATATGAAAATGAGGAGCAAATCAGAGTCAACTTGTCGGACACACGCTGTACGCTGAGGCGCTAGTGTATGTATTGTATTGTATTTCTACGAAACAACGCGCATATTCAAAATCAAATGGTTACTGCAACAATCAGATTGGCGAGATATCCAAGTGAAGCCAAGCCCGTGAAACTAGCCAATCAAATTGGACTTGCGTAAAGTACTATCATGGGATTGAGCCGCTTCTATTAAATTCAACAGCATTACCATTAAAGGATTTTCAAAATAAGAGCATCTCGTTGGTAAGAGGTAATTTACTTTCAGCCGTGTTGGATTGGGATTTTTCTGTGGAGTATTTTCAACCGGATGCTTTAGTAGGCTTTATGACACACCAGATTCCCGCGCTTTTAGCTCAACAACAATAATAATAATAAAAAAAAACTCGACAGTTTAAAGGTAGGAAGGTTCAAAAGAAAAGGTTTTTCAAAATTTGCTTCTTTAAAGGACAAATTATTATAGTTTTTCAACTTTCTCCGATTATTTATTTAGTTACATTTTTACAGAGGACACTTGCTATTATTTTTTTTTATTTCCTGAATTTGTTAAAACAAAAAGTTTCTTTTGAACCTCTTGTACATCATTTATGACTCTAAAAAAAAATGAAATATGTGTGTAAAAGTAGGTGTTTCTGAAATACCTTACAAATTGAATGAGTAAATTAAGGAGGGGGGAGGCGAAGATGATTATTTGTTTTCGCTAGTGAATAGAATAAGAGCATGGCTGCTTGCTGATTTTTTACATGAAGAACATTTTTTTATTCTGTAAGACAATTTCACTCTTTAGTTATATCTGCATGCAGTGTTGCTTTAGAATCCAAGGATTAATTATAGGTATTAACGAAGGGAGTATTTAAGAGAGCTCTAAATTTTCTCTCTAGATTGTCCCTTTTACACTCTGAATCCAAAGCTCCGTTTTGACATTTGTTTTTCTTGAATACTTAATTTTTACTGTGCACATTTCTTCATTGTTGTACGAGTTTCTGCATTATTTAAAGACGAAGCAGTTTCAGTGGGCGGATCAACAAAGTGATGTTTATAGCGATAATAAATGCATTCTGAAATAGAATGAAAGTACAAAAAATTATGAATGATTGTTTAATTTTTAAAGTGTAAAATTTATTGCTTAAAAAGAAATTTGTTCTCTGGATTTCCATTACTGGAAAAGAAATTTTGGGGTTCGAACTTGGTCCTCCGGCAAAGAAAGCCATGACGCTGCTGACTCAGCCGTGTATTAAATTCACCACTATTGCAACAAAAGGATTTTCAAACATAAATAAGAGCATCCGTTGCAAAGAGATAATTACTTTCAGCCAATCAGATTCGTCACAGTTTAGAATCACAGATATTCTTCAGTAACAGACACAATTAAAACTGTTACTGTGAAATCACTGTTTGTAACATCCTTAACGGCCATATTAACAAGTTTCGAGTTAACTCGAGGATCAGTTGATCTGCCAGTAAGAATTAACTCGAGGATTAGCAAGAACGGTATTCTCAAACGGCGTGTTAAGTGATCCGGGGATTAAAATGAAACGCTCGCTGTGATTGGCTACTGCCGTCTCCTCACGATCACATAATATTGTTTACATTGGTTACGACGCCCAAATCTGCATTCATACTGATCAAGCACGTACTTCGCCGTAGAATTGATTCCAAATTGTGAATAAATACGACCCACACAGCATTTTAATATGAGTTTGGGAAAACAAATTCAAAGGTATTTAATTTCTAATTGGATTTTTATGGAAACTTAAATTTGGCAAGAAAGAATTGTACACACAATGTCTTGACAGATGTATGTAATCTGATTATCTTTGTACTTGTCAGTATGGGTGTGTGTTGGTGTCGTGAAAAGTAACTTGTGCATGGTCAATTTTCTTTAATTCGTAATAAATCAACAGAATAATTTTTATTCTACGTCGAATTTGTATCCGCCATGATCATATTCTACCGTTCGCTCTCTCCGCCTTAGTGGACGGAAGTGCCGCCATCTATCTTTTCGCCAAGCTGCTTGTTCAAGATTACGCTACTACCTTTAATTTCATTTTTCTTTTGAATTTCAATAAAATTATGTTTTAAAATTTCCATTTAAGCAATATTATAATAAGGACATGAGCTGCTATGGAGCATGTGCTCCGTAATGATACGCCCAATCCAATCGTCGCAAGAAAACTGTAATTTAGCATAGAATGAAATGTGTCATCCATTTTGTATCGCTGAAAAGGTAGTACGGCGCATGCGTACTTGCTCGCGAGTTAACTCGCCGATTTCGGAGGATCAAAATGTAACACCGAACCGGCAGTTTAAACCATGCATCAGAACTTGTGGATACGGTTTTTTCGATAACTCGCGGATTATCGTTGATCCTCGAGTTAACTCGGACTTGTGAATACGGCCGTAAGACTAACCCATGTAAGCACACTGAAAGGAAGAAAGTATTCAGGGAGCCTGGTCCTGTAGGGGCCTTAACCTCATTAACTAAGATGACTTCAAAATATTCGGTCACTATTGTACATTAACTTATACTACACATTTTCTATTATATAAGTGGTGAATATAATAATTCAGCATTGACAAAGCAGATAGCATTCTGCAGTTGCGCCCCTTAACTTTTAAAAAACTAGTTGTAAACGAGTTATTGTGAACAGAAAGAAGCTATTCTAAATATTTAAACAGGTTTGGAATCTCTCGCGGTTTTGTATGTGTTGCCCCTGTATGGGATTGGAAAAGCATACGAGTAAAATAAACGAATTTATTTACAATCAAGAGAGCGCCAGGTACAAGTATTGAAGCTCACAGATACCAGGAATAAGTAGATCGCTCGAGCTATGAGCGAAAAGGAGAGTGACTCTCATTGGTTCTCCGAGGCGCAGTAGCTATCGAGGCGCACTCTAGAGGTCGCCAGGATAACGCGTTTCGGAGAAGTAATGAGTACGCCACAGAGTACAAAGTACAGAGTACAGAGGCGTCTGGCAAGGAGAAAGTACCTTACCGAGATTTTGTATGTCTATGTATTTTCGATCGTTGAGAGCTTTCGCAAGACTGGACTGCATTTTTGATGAATTTGTGCATGTTAGGCCAAATGAATCTTTTTGATATCATCCGAGATGTTGCTGAAATACCAGGATGAGAAAGATTGTTCATGTTGTTAAATATGAGTGTTCGATGGGATTCTGGAATGAAAGGCCGGGGTATACCTGTATCCAAATTACAGTAGAGATTTACATCTTCTAATGGGAAATAATGTTTTTCCAATTTTAATTGTTGGGGTGATTGGAAGAGAAATTTCTGAAGTTCCGTATCTTGAAGTTGGTCTTTTGATAATTTTTTGTAATCAATATGTTTATGTGAAATTTCGTTTACCTCTACTCTCGACAAAGTATCAGCTACCAAGTTGTCGGATCCAGTAGTGTACCTGTGTGTGATATCAGTAGAAAACTGTGAAATGTAATCTAAATGACGCATTTGACGAGGACTACATTTTTCAGGTTTCTGATGAAATGCGAATATCAAGGGTTTTTGATCAGTAAAGATCGCGAAATTTCGACCTTCGAGCATGTGTTGGAATTTTCTAATCGATGCGTAAATTGCAAATAATTCGCGATCGTATGCAGACCAATTTCTTTGAGAACTGTTCAGTTTAGATGAATAAAATGCGATTGGTTCCCACTGGTCTTTCGATAACTGCATTAAAGAACTTCCGATTGCAACGTTTGATGCATCAACCCAAAGACTTAATTGAGCACCAGGGATTGGATGTCTTAAAAGAGTCACCTGTGCAATAGCTTCTTTGGATGTATTAAAGGCTTGGGTCTTATCATCGTTCCACTGCAATTGCTCGGATGGGCTATTTGTCTTGGAACGAGGAGATTGTTTTTTATTGTTATGACCCTCTAAAAATTGTACGAGAGGTGCAAGTATATCTGCAGCTTTTGGAATGCAGCGTCGATAAAAATTAAAAAGACCTAAATAACGCCTTAGTTGAGTCAAGGTAGTTGGTCGGGGAAATTCCAAAATGCATTTCACGCGATCAGAGAGTGGTTCTATGCCTTTTTCGGAAAGTTTGAATCCCAGAAATTCAATTGTTGGTTGACCAAACTGACATTTATTAACGTTTATGCATAGTCCATACTCTTGGAGTTTTGAAAATAATATTCTAAGGTGCTGTAGATGTTCTGCATGATCACTGGAAGCAACAAGTAAATCGTGAACGAAAGCGTAAACGAATGGTAAGTCAGGTGTCACTTCATCAATGAATCTTTGAAAGGTGGAAGAAGCGTTGCAAAGACCAAATTGCATCCGGGTGCTTTCAAAAAGGCCAAACGGCGTGCAGATAGCTGTTTTGTGAATATCATCCGGATTAATTGGAATCTGGTGATATGTTTTTATTAGATCAATATGACCAAAAATTTTTTTACCGTGCAATTCTGACGTGAAATCTGCAATACAGGGAATGGGATATTTTTCTTTTATGGTTTGAGCATTTAAAGCACGATAGTCTCCAACGGGTCTCCACTCGGCCGAACCTTTTTTAGGCACCATGTGCAACGGGGATGAATAGTTGCTCCTAGAAGGTCGTATGTGACCTAATTGAATCATGTTTTGAAACTCGGTCTTAGCAATTTTGAGCCGATCTGGGGCTAACCTTCGCGGTCGAGCTGCGACTGGAGGTCCTTTGGTGTTAATAAAATGCTTAGTATTGTGTTTTACTGGTTGGTCAGGGTTAGGCAGTTTGGTAATTTCAGGAAAATCTAATAGTACTTTACCATATGCATTATTTAAAATTATAGATTTAACAGAAAATATTTTAGACACTCAAATTACAAGGAACCTTTAAGTTTGTTTTTAAATCAACAAGTTTTTTTACGTCTTAAATCAGGTACTAAATCAAAGTAATGAAAAAAATCAGATCCAATAATATTTGTAGACACTTTGCATATGTGAAAAACAAAATTGAACTTACGACGTAGACCAAAATCTAAACTTAAAGTTTTTTGTCCATAAACAGGAATGGGTGTACCGTTTGCTGCCGAAAAGGTCAAAATGGGTTGTTGACGTAATTGTTCTTTGGTTGCAGCAATAAGGCCGACATCTGAACCAGTGTCGCACAAAAAGTTCACGTTACTTGTCCTATCTCTGATGAAAAGGCGACGAGATTCCGAGGGCAAGGCGTATGTCGCTGCTACACCGTCCCCGTTTAGTTTCCCTGGTACGAACAAGGTGGGACGCATTTCTTTGCATTCTCTTTGAATGTCCTATAGTACCAGCAGTAAGATGACTTCGAAACAGCGGTGGCTGACGGGCTTCGCCTCCTGTCGTACCGGTGTCGGGATAAACTGCGCGAATTATGGAGGGAGAAACAACTTCCCTACGTAATTTCTGCACTTCTTGAAGGAGTGTAGTAAAAGCAGGGTTGGATGACACATCGTTGGACTGTACTTGAGAAACTGCACTAACCTGGGCAGGTGAGACTTCCAATATACGATCAGCAATGCTGGCAGCTGTTCTGGAGTCGAGTGGTTGAACTGAAGCAAGAATTGATTGCACGTTCGGTGGCATTTGTTGAAGAAAAAGTTCAAGAATTAAGGAATCCGAAAAACTGTGGTTTTCTGCTCGTCGAGTCACGCTTCTTAGTAATTCGGACGGCTTGCGATCTCCCAACTGTTCACCGGCGATTAATTTTCTGATTTCTTGTGTGCGGTTTTCACCACAGCGATCGATAATTGCGGTTTTTAGCTCAACATGCGAGGCGTCGGTACGTTCTTGGAGGATAATATCCCGAACCAAAGATGCCGTCTCTGGAGGCAGATGGGCGACGCAATAATTGAACTTGGTTCTCCCTTCTGTTATCGGTTTGGGCGTTGCGAGGTCGAATGTAGACTCGCACATAGCAAACCATAGCGCGGGGTCCACCGGGTTGTACTGGGGAACTTTTACTGCCGACGTCTCTGTCATTTAGTATTATGGCTGGTTCGAATGCGAAAGTCTGCTGCGAAAGTCCGTGGAGCTCTCTGGGCTTGACACACGTTGCAAATGTGTCAGAAATCAAGGTATTCAAAAGTAGGCGTTTCAACTCCGGGTCACCATTGTATAGGATTGGAAAACCATGCGAGTAAAATAAACGAATTTATTTACAATCAAGAGAGCGCCAGGTACAAGTATTGAAGCGCACAGGTACCATGAATAAGTAGTCAAGTAGTTGAATTTATCGGAGCCCATGGCCCCGTAGGGGCCTTCATCTCCAGTATTGATGGATAAGTGACATGACAGATGGTGCTTTCAGGTTAGGGAAAGAATGGGGTGGGTGTTGGGAAGATGTCAGGAGCTCGTTCAACGTGGTGCAGCCTTGTTTGAAATACAAGTGCCACCTACATCGAGGAGCGTGGTTTAAAAAGCTCTTGGCTTGCCGAAATCGTACGGCCAATGAGGGATTAATTGCGAATGTTGATGCTTTGGGGTGACAATCTATTGCCAATTAACATTGATGCTCTTGGGCGGGCTTTGTTTTTTGGAAGAGTTGGGTCGTAAATTTCGATTTCTTGGATGGAGGAATTTGAGTTATTGGCGATGTTTTTGAAAAAATTTTGAGCAAGGTTGCCGATGAACTGACCAAGATGGGGTATATTAGTGGCAGTTAGGATGTCAATATTTCTGTAAAACCATCTGGCCTGGACAATGGTTCTGAGGGTGGTATTTTGGAGGACAATAATTTTATTGATGTTTGTCTTGGCGGCGGCACCCCAGATGGGAGCGGCATATGTTAGAACTGGGCGTAAATAATAAATGTAGATCAGAAGTTTGTTTTGTATGGATAGTGTAGAGCTACGTGCGATGAGAGGGTAAAGTGCAGATCGGGCTTTTTTAAATTTGGTTTGGATTGTTTGAATGTGGGGGGCCCATGAGAGTTGGTTGTCGAGGATAACTCCTAGATATTTTGTTTGTGATACCCACTCTATTGATTGACCATAAACTTTGACTTTGTGTGTGGGAGGGTTAGCTCCGAATATGATAGCTGCTGTTTTGTCGACATTAAGTTTATTCCAGGAATAAGTAGCTAGCCTTTTAGCATTTTATAGAGATCGCTCGAGCTATGAGCGAAAAGGAGAGTGACTCTCATTGGTTCTCCGATGCGCAGCAGCTATCGATGCGCACTCTAGAGGTCGCCAGAATAACGCGTCTCGGAGAAGTAATGAGTACGCCACACCCCCATAAACATATGTAAGATAACAGTGTTGTTTTTTCTTATGGCTAGACTGGCAGACTGGAGGAGTGCCAGGCCCGTCGAAGACGGCAAGAGGCGAGTGGGGTGCGCATTCCATGTTATTGAGCCTCATTGGGAGGAAGTCCGTTTTTGCTCGACATACATGACACATCCGTTTTACAGGATGGTCCCTTTCATACATTCATTCACTCACACATATCGTAATTTAGATCCCAATCAGAGGCCGATAACCCCCGGATCAGTTACCCCCAGAGAATTGATTTGGTATGGGAAGTACGCTGACTTTGTGACCACGATCTATTTAACGTGCCCCAGTCACCATTAGTGAACACGACGGTCTTTAGCCAGGTCGAAGCGCCGATCTCGCACACATCAGAATTGCAGCCTCCGCCGAGGACAGAACCCACAACCCTTCTGATGCGAGCCCGACTGAACTACCGCGGCTCAAGATAACAGTGATTTTATTTAGCTATTGCGAAGAATTGACAGCTAATTTAAGGGTTCATATTCTTATTCCTTCCCCTGTCCTCATCTTCCATTTGGGATGCTGATCCTGTATGCGCTGTCTCCTCCCGGTTTAAGGTGGTTGAGGTTCCTCTACAAACGGATGGACAGAGAAAGAATCTTAATGTTAAAACTTAGACCAATTGCCGCTAGATGGCGCATACTTTTTTAGTTCTTTCAGTTGTAGGGAAAATTTTGTGCTGTTTGAAAAAAATCCCTGTTCTGATGTTGAATGTTTTGTTTATGCTTGGGGAGCTGATGGATTTCAACGGAAAAGTTAATTTTTCCCAAGCGTATTCTTTTGAAAGATTGGATGTGTAACTGAAAAGTAAATACAATCTCCGACAATTTGGAAAGGTTATTTTTGATGCGTTGGAGAGATGCAAGAAAAATTTGTTTTAGCGTTGAGTTTGAATTATTTTACGCTTTTGCGTTTAATTATATTTGTGAAGTGTAATCTTAGTGTTTTAGTAGAGGAAGTGAGATTGTTCGTTCTGCAATCAGTAGTTTGTTTTTGATGCATAATTAGATATAATCTGTAGTTTTTGAGAACAAAAAGGTATTAAGTACACAAATTGAATACATCTGATTATATTATAATATGCCATTTTTTTAGATTTTGCAGGGTATGCCGATTTAAATTTAAGTGATTTTTTGTTAAAAAAATCAGTGATTTAAATCAGAACTTTAAATTTTATCTTTCTTTCTGCATTATGTTTAATAATATTGAAAATGAATGAACTATGAAGAGATGCTATTTTATTCAAGTTAGTCGTATATTACATCATCCTTCCCTTGAAGCACTATATAACCTTTTTTAATAGGTATCATAATTACCCGACAACTCTTTTTCAATCTTGGGCATGTGTCAACTACATGTGTCACTCACAAGCCTGTTCATCAGCGTAGGTTTTATTTTAAACATTACATGTGACTATAAATCCAATGGGAAATTTTGAATTATTCTTCTCCATATGGTGGGTGAAGATTCTCTAAATATATTTACTCAAGCAATATACCTAGAAAAGTGCCGGGGCCAGTGTGAACTCATTAGTTTTTATAGAATGTTGGATCAAATTAGAAAGACGTGCTTTTTCCTAATCCCTGCAGCTATTTTTCTATGTGGTTTCATTTCCAAAATCTTTGTATTATTTTTTTTATCCTTCATATGCCTGTGACAAAACCTTTGTATTATTAATTAACGGCATTATTAATTTTGTATAACTTTCATACACATAGCTCTTCTAAAATTCATGGGATAGTAGTATGCAAATTTACATACAATGCAAACGCACATAGCATTACAAGGGTATAAAGAGTCATATAAGTTATCAGTGCTGTCTGTTGAACTCTTGAATGTCTTTACCTGCTAAGAATAAACCGGGTTTGAACGTGGAAGGACAGCTGAAGCTAAACTCATAGGCTTAACATTTCGGACATTGAGACCTTGCTCCACATTGTCAAGGGTGTATCGAGAGTACCTCATAGAAGGCATTACCCATTACAAGTGCATTTATGCTAACAGACAAGCGACACTGTGTGAACTGACTGCCTCATACATGAGGGACACACTGCATACTAGAGGCGTGCCTGAGGTCCGTGCTGTGAAATAGACTTGAAGCTATGTATGACAGAATTTTCATTTGCCAAAAATGCCTGGAAATATTCTTTTTGCGTCAACATTTAGGCTTGGCGATAACTGTTCCAACTTTTAAGCTTGGCGGTTTTTTGGTACCCAGCTATCGGAAAAGTACCATATTTTCTCAATATTTGTTTTTAAATATTGGTAAGTTGTTTTGCCGATTGTTTATTTCAAATTTTATTCTAAGTTGTCATACATGTTAAAATAAACAATGTGATATGTCGATCTGGTTTTGGTTATCTCAAACCTCTGTTGAACAAAATTAGGGGAGTACTAATGATTTTGAGCTATTCTATTGATACACCTATGGGGAGAAAACGTAAAAGGGTGGTGAGGTGTAGAGGGAATAGTATTATTGCTGAGGGCAAAGAGTGCGACAACTTGCCAGTGGTTCAGTGGGTTTCTCACTGTGTCAGAGGCTTGCAAGCTGTAGATGACATGGGTTCAATTCATACGACTCTACCCTGAGTGTATTTATTTTTTGTGTCAAACGTTTTCTCTTTGTGTACGCACACCCAACTGTCAAGCCAATTTCTATGAATTTATTTGCCCAAATTAAAAAAAAAAATTCTATTTGTGGCATAGTATCATCTCTTAGCAAACTAAATGGGAATTCGTAGCAATCATCGGGGGTTACCAAGCAGTGGTAACACCTGACCCCACGAAAAGAACTGCCACAAGCAATGCCGTGCTGGCCACGCAGTGGCTAGTCAGTTATATTACACATACAAATAGATTGCATAACTGCTAGTGTGTGCGTGAACGCGCGCTTTCATTTACCACTGTAGACATCTATGTAACGACACTGTTCTTATTGTATTTGGTTCCTAACACTACTGAATTTCCCAACATCATTACAGAGGCACCCAATTGGTGGAGAAGGATTTGATGATCTATCATTTAAAGATATTCATGAATCAGTTGACCCTAAGCGAAGACGAAATACTAGAGGTTGTCCTTGAGATTCCGAATCCTATTGAATGTAGTGATACTGAACAATATGGTTAGTTCTAAATGCAGGTTTAATAAAAGAACGTCTGGAACTAACCAGAAAATTAGGTAATCATTTTGGAAGGTGATCATTTCAATCGGAAAGGTGAGTTTGTGATCTCATTTGTATTGTACTGATGTACACACTTTATAATTTCAGGTTCCATCAGATTTCTAAAAGTTTTTGTAATTTCTGTTATCACAATGTGTTTCTAGATGTTTTTTTCTAATTTCTTGAGGCAGGGTGTTTTTGCGAATCAGTTAGAGTTATTATATTATTAAAATGTTAAGTATTTTTTTAAATTACCCAATTTTTTACAAAAATAAATAGTTCTTTCAATTTTTTTTAAAACAAAGTTTTAAGATAAAAAAAAATTTAAGATTTAAAATACAAAAATTTGAACAAATAACTTATGGTAAAGTTGTAAAGTTTTGCCATGCAAAAAGTTTCTTCTCGAGTCTTATACAATTAATTATATTTACAGAAAAATACATTTTGGTACCGTATGACTGAATTACTTGATAGTTAAAAGTTCATTGTATATTGAATGAAAATAAAAGTTTTTATATACCATTTGTTTTTCTTGTATGATGATAGCCTGTTGTGTTTCTCCAGTGTGACTTTAATTAAAAAATACCCTGTACAGTCATTATCGATTATATGGTCAGTTCAGCGATCCAGAAAAATCAGACCAGCGGGGTGACCATATATGCGGAACAATACCACACTATTTAATTTTGGCAGGATTATATTCACCTATCAGAATATAGTGCTCATAAACAAATAATTAAACTTTTAAAAACACTTTAAAAATTAATTCGCGAATTAAAAACTACAGTAAGAGATATGCGATATTTTTTAGTGAAATTTATTAGCTTACCTTACCAATCTAAGTACAGCACCCACACGTACGAGCATCGATATTCCTTTTATCTTTACAATTATAAAAAGAAGTGTTAGTTTTTCTGTTTATCGTTATCGCAGTCCTGACGAATCTACAGCACTTACAATAATGGGATTTTGCACTCAGGTAGTCCGAATTTTTTGCAATTTTTGGGTCGCGGCGAATTTTAAAATTCAATCTAGAACATTTTAAAATGAATTTAATGGAATTTAATTATTATTGTTTTGTTTGTGGAATGGCAACAGCATAAAATATCGCAGATTCTAAATTTATTTTTTTCGTTTCCGTTTTTATTTTGCGCAGAGGAACAATTTGTCAGCAGACTAAAAGAAACCAAAAAATTTGTAACATGAATGAACGTTCTTATTCGTTACAGCGTATAATCCAAATGAAACAAAATTTTCCTTTACTCTTTTTTTCATCTCAATTTCAACGTACTTTTCCAACAGAAAGAGGTAACTTCAACCAATAAACGGATAGATGCACACATGTTGTGCTTGGGGAGGAAGAGAATTGAGGGGTGGGTAACGCTGACAATGAATTTAATGCAAAAGAGAAAAGGGGGAAAGTGAAGTAAAGGCGTAAATTCAGATCCTCTCTGGGGTCGCAAAGCCTTTTCTTTCTTCTTGTAATTCCCTGAGCTGCTCCCCGCCTCAAAAAATATTACAACAATTAGTATTTTTCAAAGAAACAAAACAACGCGCGCGCGCGCGATAGCCTTATTGAAAATATATAAAAACTGACCCTGTAACCAGGAAAATAAAATGACCATATAAGCGGTACGCTTTAACACATGTTCCCTATTAAGTTGGACGGGACTGACCACATATGCAAAGTGATCTTATGAGGGTGACCATATAACCGGTACTGACTGTATAATGAATTGAAGTACACATTCACTGTAACTGTAACACTCCTTTTTGTTTACCTTCATGTGTTTGTGTACAAAAATATCTTGCAATGTCAGAATCAGTCTCAATAAATCATTCTAAAAGTATTATATGTTGCTTGCAATTTGCATTAAAATATTTATATTTACATATTTAATTCTGATTTTCATTACTATGTAAGATTACCAATGCTGTCTTTGGTACACGCAAGTATTGTTAAAATTGAAAATTGGTAATTTAGGAATTTTTCTGGATTGAACTGTTTTGGAATGTAATTTAAATTGAACTTTAGAACTGAACTAATTATAATTTTTTGTGGAATATAATACAGACCAAGTGACTGCATGCATAAAGAATGTATTTAGAGCTTGGATGAAAATCCAAAATTTTCCTTTACTGTGTTTGGAGAAAGCCTACTTGTGTGAAATGTCAACAGAGGACCCTCGATTTTCAACAAAACTATCAATGGTTTCTTGGGAACTTTCAGTAAGAAGTCAATGAGACTTTTTCGTATCTTTCAGAGAACTGTGTTTCAAAAGTATTTTTTACACATATTTGTTTTGAAGGCACATGATGCAACCCAAAGTAATTTTACAACTGTCTAGAAGTCTCCACCATAGATAATGCGTTTTGATTAAATAATTTTGATAAAACCTGCTGAAGCTTCACTCTTACTATCCTAAATAAATGACAATCGAATACAATAAAAGCTTTAGAGGAAAATGGTCTGTAGAAATGTGATCGAAAGACTAAATTTGTAGTGAGTTATTCCTAAACAAAATGTCCTATGTAAGCATCCTGCATGACAACTGAAGAAATAGTAAACCAATTTTTAGGTTGGTAAATATCTTAATTCGTAAAATTTTCTGTAGCTATACAATCTGATTCTTACAACTTTAGCAATATTGGCTTTGGTCAGATTTACATTCAAAGCTTATTTAGAACTATGAGTCAGCTAGACTTCTGTGAAATTTACATAAACTGTGTTTGTGCTATCTCCATACATGTAACTCACTCATAATATCTGTCCTGATCAGAAGACGAACATTTTAGTCACAAAATAATTTTGATAAGCCCTCTTAAAAATAAATTAAACCTGCATCATGCTTCCAAGTTAATTAAAACCCATTTAAAGTACTTGTAAGTGAAATATTGCCCAGACATCTTATTTGTTTTCCATCACCATATATCCCATCTGTTTTCTGAGAAAATGACCTACAATTTTAAGATGGAGTAATTTTTATTAAAATCAAAGCATATTAACACAACAGAATGTGAAAAAGTTTTCATCATTCTTTTTCCATTCATAACTGGGTAAGGTGATTAATATAAGAAGTGCCACGGTTGGAAGAGCAACGGACTAGCAACCAGAGTGCTGGGAGTTCGAATCCAGCCAAAGACCGTCGTGTAGAAAGGGGGCTGGTGCATGTTAAATCTGATGTGTTCTTAGGTTGGCTTGATGTGGAAGTTTGGAGTCCCAGCTCGGGTGTTGCCTCGTTATTTAACCATGTTTCAAAATTATGTGTCTCAATATTTATTTTTTTTGTTTGATCCTGGACCGTCACAAATAGCCCATTCTGTTGCTCCACTACAACGTTAATTTAAAAATATCATCTCCAATGCCCCTGTTGTTGCTCCAGTGGGATGTTATTTAAAAATACCATTAGCTATATCACATTTCATCAAAATTTTAGAGGTCTTAAGACTAATCAGTAACATGGTATGACTCGTTAAAGATCTTTTGAATAAATAATTGCGCACTTAGTAATTTACATGAATATTACTCCGATTAATATTGTCATTTTATTATAAAACGAAGATTACTTTACTTCTGTTCATAATAAGAAAAATTACATTATAGCAGTGAAAAATGATATATTTAATCATTAATTGTGTACCTATTTTTTGGCATACCGAAGTAACACCTGATATAACTCCTATAAAAACACCTTTTTTGTATATTTAAAAAAATCTTAACTAGCTCATCTCTTGGCAAGCATCTAATAAATAACTATTTTGTTTTAGTGAATACATTGAGACAATTGGAAATCAATGCAATTTTGGCACTTCAAGTTAAGAGATGAATGGGTTCTAAAATAGCACTAATATAATCAAGAATACAGGGGTGGGTATTCATTTGCTAGCTACAAAGCAATTCCTACTTGCCAATTTTCATTCTACCCAAGTTATGATCAATGTTGATTTTCACATACAAAAAACCTTAATTTGGGAATTTCATCATAGGATACATTGAACTACTTTGTTAGAACCTATCCACTCAATACTTCTCTTTGATTTGTTCTAGAAAATCAACCATGATAATGCTAAAAAATGGTTCAGATCCTATTTACTTTAGCTGTTCGTCTGCTATAAACCTGAAAAATATTTATTTTCCCAAGCAATTAATAATTTTGATTGCTAATACATTTCCTCAGTTTACTGAGTGAAATCATTTTCAGATGTGTTCCTCCAAAGAATTTTTGGATTGAAATGTAATTGGGGAACAAACACTTTACATTCTACAACTGAGTTCCATAAATATGACATGACACATTCTTATGAGGCAATATAAATTGGTATAGTCGAGAATGCATTTTTATTATGCTTAACATGAACAGCTTCATTTAAATCATGCTTACATATCAACAAAAAGAGTAACTGCCTTCAAAATCAAAACTAATCACTCAATACTCCCTTAATAAACAAACAATAATAAAATAAAACTTCTTAAATTTATCTGATAGAAGCACAAAAAAAGGGGTTAGTTGAAAAATAGAATATTAATCAAACCAATTAGTTATCAGATTGTTAACTCAGCAATAAATTAATTAAACTATTTTTTACTAGGGTTTAATTTACTATTAAACTATTTTTTACCCGGAGGATTGCTTCGCAATCCTCATTGGTTCGCTGTGCGAACCTATGCTCGCTTCGCTCGCCTCAATGAAGACATGTGTCCTAGCAGAAGGGATTGTTTACAAAATATATTACCAAAAAAATGTTTTTCAAATCTAAATTTGCTGTATTACAGAAAAAATATATACAGTATCTCTAAAATCAGAATTCAAATGAAAACGTTGTGCAAATTTTGACTCGAAATGTGAGCGTTGCTTTGGAAATTGAATACCCAGCATGTTGTTTGTGTGTACATTTTCCCAGCACTCAAACGACCCACACTTTTTCATTGAGTTTGTTGCCGAAAGTTGTAATGCAAGCGTCTTGTTGAACTATAATTGTTGGCCCTGAAAAGGACCGTTTTTTAAATGGCCCTGAAAAGATCCTCCGCTTTCTTTGATTTCTATTATAAACTAACTGCAACAGCTCATTAAAATTTCCTTTTTTTTTTCAATAAAATTTCATCCGATAACGCTATAAATTCAATCGATGCGCGAGACTTCGCGATAAACAAACAATCGTACAGTGTTGCCAAATCGCGATTACAAATAACGCCTTTTTTGCGTGCCACGTAAGAGAATTATATATATAGATTTACACAAGTTACACGAAATAAGATCGTCTTATGAATTGCTTTGACTATATAAATTTGAATACAATTAAATAATCAAATACAATGAGCGAAATTTTAAATCTTGCATGAAGATAAATATAAAATTTAATGATTTTAGTTTGCAAAACATAAAATATATGGCAGATCAAGAAATACAACACGCAACCGCAATGTTATAAATATCAATACTTAAAATACTAAAGATATGACAGTATGAAGGCAAATTACTAAAGATATGACTTGTGAAGTGTTGTAAAATTATAAACCAAATCATGCTAAAATATTGGAATGATGGTGATGAAAAATAAACTAAATGCCGAGAGATTAGCCAGAGCAGGAATTCTAATGTAATAAAACTTCGTAATGAAGCAGTAGAAAAGAAGATAATCTAAAACGGATCATACACCTAAGTAAAACGATAAGAAAATGTGTTGAAATATCTCCTAGAAATGGTACGTAAAGCCGAAAAAAATAATGGAATTATGGAACCAAGATCTGTCAGAGGAAGAATCCTAATGTTAAATTTACCCATGTACAGATTTTCCCATTTGCACGAATATCCCTCCCTAAAGGCTGTTACACACTAGGCCAGTAATTTAGTCGAGTAGCGAGTAATTTAGTAACTAATCGTGTTGGGACAAAACTTTTTAGTCGAGTAGTTTTGTAAAACGATTTAGAGGACTCGATCCATTCAAATGGATAGTAGGCGGTCGAGTAGTGTTTCCCACCTCACTCCACTAACCACTAGCATGCCATTAGACAGGTGTGAACACGTCTGTTTAGTAGAGTTCATTAGTTATTCGTTTTCATTACGCGAGGTCTCTTTCTTGTGTGTGTTTTTTGTTAAAATATGCCTATTAGATATGAGTTTTTAAATTTGGGCAGCAGTTTGTTGATCGTCTGTCTCGCGGATCGTTTTCATCGCTGTAATTTAAATCCATTCTTTTTCTTTAGTCAATAAATCTGTCTGTTTAAATGTTTAACGTTTCTTTTTCTCTTAAAATAACATTTTAATCGGCAACATGATTCGTCGGAGTGATGATACTACGGTCAAATTTGTTACTGCTTATGTGGAACAGGAGGGCTTATGGTATGTGAAGTCTTCCCTGTACCAAAATAAAGCATCCAAAGCAGTTGCAATCGAAGAGTTAGAAAAAGCGATGGGAATACCGGAGTTTCACGAGAAGGAAATCAAACAAAAAATTTAAAACACTAGGAAAATATTTTGTATATTTTTTTAAACCAGCAGAATTAATTACCCGGCGCTGGTCGGGTTGAATTAATTAAATATTGATTGAAAGTGATATGACTAATGACTTCTTTCTCTCTGTATTAAAAAAAAAGTTACCGCCGCCTCAGGATTGAAAACTGTGTTGTTTAGCTCGATTCTTAGACGGTTTCCCGAGAAAGTACTGATCGGAAAAAAACGAAATTAACATGGTTTGTTCTTCATCGTATTCCCTGGACAATTATTAAGAATTTTTCCGATGCGGCTATTAGTTTAGGGTTTATTAAGTGTTAAAATTGAAGAAGCAAAATTTCTTCTGCGAGTGAGCAAAACACATACAAATTTTCAGTCTTCAGGCGTGAGTTTTTTTTAAAGAGTACCTCGCAACGTAAATTTTTGCAGCTCGTCGAGTTTTTTAAAAAAATTTCAATTTGGTTCTTGATACTATTTTTTTGAAATTCGGGAAAAATTGGGACATTTTTGTTACTTTTTTTAAAAACTGTCGTATTTATATCTTATTACTATTAGTTTTTAATTTTTTAAATATCGCAGTATACCTCAGAATGTACTCTTTCTTAAGGTACTATTATTTTTGAAATCGGTTAATAATTAAATTAGATACGATCAAAAGTTGGTCATACAAAATTCGGAATATTTGGATATTTTCGCTACTTCTTGTTAAAACAGTTATATCTACAGCAAAAACCATTATTTTTTTAAATTTGAGAACATCACTGAATACATTACATTACACTCTTTCTTACGGTACAATTATTTTTCAAATTGGTAAATAAATAAAGTCGATGCAATTAAAAGTTGGTAATACAATTTTCGGAACTTTCACATCGTAATTTCTGATACAAAAACTGTCATATCTATATCGTATTACTATTAGTTTATTTTTGAAAATATCACAGTATACCTGAGAATGTACTCTTTCTTACGGTACAATTATTTAAAAAATTGGTTCATAAATAAATTCGATGCAATCAAAAGTTGGTGACACAAATTTCGTATTTTTTATTTCGCGGAGCAAATTTCGAACGCGGGGGTTGGCGAGCGTAAGCGAGCATCCAATTATGGAACCAAGATCTGTCAGAGGAAGAATCCTAATGTTAAATTTACCCATGTACAGATTTTCCCATTTGCACGAATATCCCTCCCTAAAGGCTGTTACACACTAGGCCAGTAATTTAGTCGAGTAGCGAGTAATTTAGTAACTAATCGTGTTGGGACAAAACTTTTTAGTCGAGTAGTTTTGTAAAACGATTTAGAGGACTCGATCCATTCAAATGGATAGTAGGCGGTCGAGTAGTGTCTCCCACCTCACTCCACTAACCACTAGCGTGCCATTAGACAGGTGTGAACACGTCTGTTTAGTAGAGTTCATTAGTTATTCGTTTTCATTACGCGAGGTCTCTTTCTTGTGTGTGTTTTTTGTTAAAATATGCCTATTAGATATGAGTTTTTAAATTTTGGCAGCAGTTTGTTGATCGTCTGTCTCGCGGATCGTTTTCATCGCTGTAATTTAAATCCATTCTTTTTCTTTAGTCAATAAATCTGTCTGTTTAAATGTTTAACGTTTCTTTTTCTCTTAAAATAACATTTTAATCGGCAACATGATTCGTCGGAGTGATGATACTACGGTCAAATTTGTTACTGCTTATGTGGAACAGGAGGGCTTATGGTATGTGAAGTCTTCCCTGTACCAAAATAAAGCATCCAAAGCAGTTGCAATCGAAGAGTTAGAAAAAGCGATGGGAATACCGGAGTTTCACGAGAAGGAAATCAAACAAAAAATTTTAAACACTAGGAAAATATTTTGTATATTTTTTTAAACCAGCAGAATTAATTACCCGGCGCTGGTAGGGTTGAATTAATTAAATATTGATTGAAAGTGATATGACTAATGACTTCTTTCTCTCTGTATTAAAAAAAAAGTTACCGCCGCCTCAGGATTGAAAACTGTGTTGTTTAGCTCGATTCTTAGACGGTTTCCCGAGAAAGTACTGATCGGAAAAAAACGAAATTAACATGGTTTGTTCTTCATCGTATTCCCTGGACAATTATTAAGAATTTTTCCGATGCGGCTATTAGTTTAGGGTTTATTAAGTGTTAAAATTGAAGAAGCAAAATTTCTTCTGCGAGTGAGCAAAACACATACAAATTTTCAGTCTTCAGGCGTGAGTTTTTTTTAAAGCGTACCTCGCAACGTAAATTTTTGCAGCTCGTCGAGTTTTTTAAAAAAATTTCAATTTGGTTCTTGATACTATTTTTTGAAATTCGGGAAAAATTGGGACATTTTTGTTACTTTTTTTAAAAACTGTCGTATTTATATCTTATTACTATTAGTTTTTAATTTTTTAAATATCGCAGTATACCTCAGAATGTACTCTTTCTTAAGGTACTATTATTTTTGAAATCGGTTAATAATTAAATTAGATACGATCAAAAGTTGGTCATACAAAATTCGGAATATTTGGATATTTTCGCTACTTCTTGTTAAAACAGTTATATCTACAGCAAAAACCATTATTTTTTTAAATTTGAGAACATCACTGAATACATTACATTACACTCTTTCTTACGGTACAATTATTTTTCAAATTGGTAAATAAATAAAGTCGATGCAATTAAAAGTTGGTAATACAATTTTCGGAACTTTCACATCGTAATTTCTGATACAAAAACTGTCATATCTATATCGTATTACTATTAGTTTTTATTTTTGAAAATATCACAGTATACCTGAGAATGTACTCTTTCTTACGGTACAATTATTTAAAAAATTGGTTCATAAATAAATTCGATGCAATCAAAAGTTGGTGACACAAATTTCGTATTTTTTATTTCGCGGAGCAAATTTCGAACGCGGGGGTTGGCGAGCGTAAGCGAGCATCCAATTATGGAACCAAGATCTGTCAGAGGAAGAATCCTAATGTTAAATTTACCCATGTACAGATTTTCCCATTTGCACGAATATCCCTCCCTAAAGGCTGTTACACACTAGGCCAGTAATTTAGTCGAGTAGCGAGTAATTTAGTAACTAATCGTGTTGGGACAAAACTTTTTAGTCGAGTAGTTTTGTAAAACGATTTAGAGGACTCGATCCATTCAAATGGATAGTAGGCGGTCGAGTAGTGTCTCCCACCTCACTCCACTAACCACTAGCGTGCCATTAGACAGGTGTGAACACGTCTGTTTAGTAGAGTTCATTAGTTATTCGTTTTCATTACGCGAGGTCTCTTTCTTGTGTGTGTTTTTTGTTAAAATATGCCTATTAGATATGAGTTTTTAAATTTTGGCAGCAGTTTGTTGATCGTCTGTCTCGCGGATCGTTTTCATCGCTGTAATTTAAATCCATTCTTTTTCTTTAGTCAATAAATCTGTCTGTTTAAATGTTTAACGTTTCTTTTTCTCTTAAAATAACATTTTAATCGGCAACATGATTCGTCGGAGTGATGATACTACGGTCAAATTTGTTACTGCTTATGTGGAACAGGAGGGCTTATGGTATGTGAAGTCTTCCCTGTACCAAAATAAAGCATCCAAAGCAGTTGCAATCGAAGAGTTAGAAAAAGCGATGGGAATACCGGAGTTTCACGAGAAGGAAATCAAACAAAAAATTTAAAACACTAGGAAAATATTTTGTATATTTTTTTAAACCAGCAGAATTAATTACCCGGCGCTGGTAGGGTTGAATTAATTAAATATTGATTGAAAGTGATATGACTAATGACTTCTTTCTCTCTGTATTAAAAAAAAAGTTACCGCCGCCTCAGGATTGAAAACTGTGTTGTTTAGCTCGATTCTTAGACGGTTTCCCGAGAAAGTACTGATCGGAAAAAAACGAAATTAACATGGTTTGTTCTTCATCGTATTCCCTGGACAATTATTAAGAATTTTTCCGATGCGGCTATTAGTTTAGGGTTTATTAAGTGTTAAAATTGAAGAAGCAAAATTTCTTCTGCGAGTGAGCAAAACACATACAAATTTTCAGTCTTCAGGCGTGAGTTTTTTTTAAAGAGTACCTCGCAACGTAAATTTTTGCAGCTCGTCGAGTTTTTTAAAAAAATTTCAATTTGGTTCTTGATACTATTTTTTTGAAATTCGGGAAAAATTGGGACATTTTTGTTACTTTTTTTAAAAACTGTCGTATTTATATCTTATTACTATTAGTTTTTAATTTTTTAAATATCGCAGTATACCTCAGAATGTACTCTTTCTTAAGGTACTATTATTTTTGAAATCGGTTAATAATTAAATTAGATACGATCAAAAGTTGGTCATACAAAATTCGGAATATTTGGATATTTTCGCTACTTCTTGTTAAAACAGTTATATCTACAGCAAAAACCATTATTTTTTTAAATTTGAGAACATCACTGAATACATTACATTACACTCTTTCTTACGGTACAATTATTTTTCAAATTGGTAAATAAATAAAGTCGATGCAATTAAAAGTTGGTAATACAATTTTCGGAACTTTCACATCGTAATTTCTGATACAAAAACTGTCATATCTATATCGTATTACTATTAGTTTTTATTTTTGAAAATATCACAGTATACCTGAGAATGTACTCTTTCTTACGGTACAATTATTTAAAAAATTGGTTCATAAATAAATTCGATGCAATCAAAAGTTGGTGACACAAATTTCGTATTTTTTATTTCGCGGAGCAAATTTCGAACGCGGGGGTTGGCGAGCGTAAGCGAGCATCCAATTATGGAACCAAGATCTGTCAGAGGAAGAATCCTAATGTTAAATTTACCCATGTACAGATTTTCCCATTTGCACGAATATCCCTCCCTAAAGGCTGTTACACACTAGGCCAGTAATTTAGTCGAGTAGCGAGTAATTTAGTAACTAATCGTGTTGGGACAAAACTTTTTAGTCGAGTAGTTTTGTAAAACGATTTAGAGGACTCGATCCATTCAAATGGATAGTAGGCGGTCGAGTAGTGTCTCCCACCTCACTCCACTAACCACTAGCGTGCCATTAGACAGGTGTGAACACGTCTGTTTAGTAGAGTTCATTAGTTATTCGTTTTCATTACGCGAGGTCTCTTTCTTGTGTGTGTTTTTTGTTAAAATATGCCTATTAGATATGAGTTTTTAAATTTTGGCAGCAGTTTGTTGATCGTCTGTCTCGCGGATCGTTTTCATCGCTGTAATTTAAATCCATTCTTTTTCTTTAGTCAATAAATCTGTCTGTTTAAATGTTTAACGTTTCTTTTTCTCTTAAAATAACATTTTAATCGGCAACATGATTCGTCGGAGTGATGATACTACGGTCAAATTTGTTACTGCTTATGTGGAACAGGAGGGCTTATGGTATGTGAAGTCTTCCCTGTACCAAAATAAAGCATCCAAAGCAGTTGCAATCGAAGAGTTAGAAAAAGCGATGGGAATACCGGAGTTTCACGAGAAGGAAATCAAACAAAAAATTTAAAACACTAGGAAAATATTTTGTATATTTTTTTAAACCAGCAGAATTAATTACCCGGCGCTGGTAGGGTTGAATTAATTAAATATTGATTGAAAGTGATATGACTAATGACTTCTTTCTCTCTGTATTAAAAAAAAAGTTACCGCCGCCTCAGGATTGAAAACTGTGTTGTTTAGCTCGATTCTTAGACGGTTTCCCGAGAAAGTACTGATCGGAAAAAAACGAAATTAACATGGTTTGTTCTTCATCGTATTCCCTGGACAATTATTAAGAATTTTTCCGATGCGGCTATTAGTTTAGGGTTTATTAAGTGTTAAAATTGAAGAAGCAAAATTTCTTCTGCGAGTGAGCAAAACACATACAAATTTTCAGTCTTCAGGCGTGAGTTTTTTTTTAAAGAGTACCTCGCAACGTAAATTTTTGCAGCTCGTCGAGTTTTTTAAAAAAATTTCAATTTGGTTCTTGATACTATTTTTTTGAAATTCGGGAAAAATTGGGACATTTTTGTTACTTTTTTTAAAAACTGTCGTATTTATATCTTATTACTATTAGTTTT
The DNA here is from genome assembly GCA_947359465.1 of Metellina segmentata. NCBI lineage: Eukaryota > Metazoa > Arthropoda > Arachnida > Araneae > Tetragnathidae > Metellina > Metellina segmentata. The sequence continues at coordinate 104,336,046 of OX375880.1, forward strand.
TAATTTTTTAAATATCGCAGTATACCTCAGAATGTACTCTTTCTTAAGGTACTATTATTTTTGAAATCGGTTAATAATTAAATTAGATACGATCAAAAGTTGGTCATACAAAATTCGGAATATTTGGATATTTTCGCTACTTCTTGTTAAAACAGTTATATCTACAGCAAAAACCATTATTTTTTTAAATTTGAGAACATCACTGAATACATTACATTACACTCTTTCTTACGGTACAATTATTTTTCAAATTGGTAAATAAATAAAGTCGATGCAATTAAAAGTTGGTCATACAATTTTCGGAACTTTCACATCGTAATTTCTGATACAAAAACTGTCATATCTATATCGTATTACTATTAGTTTTTATTTTTGAAAATATCACAGTATACCTGAGAATGTACTCTTTCTTACGGTGCAATTATTTAAAAAATTGGTTCATAAATAAATTCGATGCAATCAAAAGTTGGTGACACAAATTTCGTATTTTTTATTTCGCGGAGCAAATTTCGAACGCGGGGGTTGGCGAGCGTAAGCGAGCAGGGGGCGGAGCCCCCTAGTTTAATAAAAGAATGCTAGCTTCATTAAAGTGTAGAACCGAAAAACCTAACGAATGGCTGCATATAATTTCTAAAATCCTTAATGAAATACCACAAGAACCAACAAGCGTAAAATTTAAATCCATAATATCACAAAATTGGCATAGACCACCATCTAATAATTGGTTGCCTGGAACTTACACCCAAAATTCAAATATCTTTGTACGCCAAAACTAGGAGCAATATCATAAGAATAACCCACATAATATAAGACAAAATCAATATAATTTTTAACGACAAAATCTATTTAGACCTAGATTTATAAATTTCAATAGGCAAAACAAGACATCAACGACACATTTTGCTCAGAAGTATCCTCCCAGACCTTGTAAATTTTGTAACCCCAACAAGGGATAACAAATATTTTTCATTGGGAGTCGGAGTGTATAAACCAACCAAATAATTCTCGTGTTGAGATACCTTTGTCAATGTACAAGCAAGACAGTATAACCCAGAGAAGAGTATTGGAAAGAGACTATTTAAATGCATATTGACAATTAATTGTACTAGAGTACATTCAAAATAAGAAAAATCGGGGAAATTTTAAGCGAAATGAAATTTTAAATTCCTCAAATCAAATTTTACTAAACATTGACTCAGGATCCACCCTAAATCTAATTTCAAATATCCTTGTAAGTAGGATAAATGTCCCAATTAAAGAACGAAGTAATGTATTAGTTCAACAAACTAAGGGAGTTTTACAGCTAAATAAGACATGGCACTTTATACCTTAAAGTGGAAGATATTGTTAGGCCGGTAGAATTTTTTGTTCTCGACACCGATCTACCATATGCCATTTTGGGATTAAAAAGTTGCATTGATTTTCACTTGGTGATTGATTGTGTGAAACAGATTGTTATGCAGGATGGGAGAAAATTGATCACATTTTCTGATCTTGTAGAGAGCAATGACTCTGCACATTTTTCCAGAAACTCATTTCACAAACTGTAGGAATGAAATTAGTTTTAAATAAAATAAACAAGTTGAGGAAATAAAAGATGAAATCCTTAGAGAAATAAATTTTGAAGAATTTACAAACATAGTTGCTGCAAAAATTATGAATAAATTAAATTTTGAGGAAAACAGAAACACGAAAGTAAACCCTGTTCAAAATAAGGTAAATTTCAAAGAAAATGTAGGAAAAAACACTAAACGTCATAGTAAAAAGGAAAGTAAGATTCGAATGAACAAAAACATTCCAAAGGATTCCTGCGCTAATTTTGGCGATGAATGCATACGTTGTCTGGAGTTGAGGATGTTGAACAAAATTGCGAAATAAAAGACATCATAGAAACATATAAGATTATTCAAAAAATGTCAGAAGTAATTTATGAAATTAGTAAACCAAACTTTTACACGAAAGAAAAATCAGAAGTGGTCAAAATTAAGAAAATATTATTCACCTGGCAATTTAAAGTTATATCATGAATAAATTGATTTGATTGATAAGCATTGAAGGCTTGAAGTTAAATGTTTGGTATTTTTATGGTCATATTAAAAATATGCAAATATTCAAAAATATTCTTGAAAGATGAATTAAAGTATTACATGTTGAAAAGTGTAAATATTGTTAAATATTGGAAAAGTATTGTCTAATATTGATGTAAATTAACTGTCATAATGTTTTATGTGCTTGAAAAGTGCAATTTTTGAATTATATCTGATGTTTAAATTTGTTAACTTAGTAGTATTGTATATAAACACTACTATTGTAGTTTTGAAAAAAGGTTTGAAATGTTATAAGATGAAGAGCCAGAATTACACAAAAATTTTCTATTTAATTTTAACTACGGGAAGTGTAATCTGGGGGAGGGGGATATAATATTAAAATTACATTTTAATATTATTCACTATAAAATTCTATTCTCCCTTCTCAAACATTAACAAAACCAGCGTAACCTTGTTGGATCCCACTTTGCGAGATTGACATCACATGGCGTGAAACCTCTGGCTATATAAAGCTAATAAAATAAACTAATCAAGAGTTAATTTAGTAAACAGTAATTAATTAAAAAATTAATACGATACTAATTGGTATACTTTGGCCAAGCTATTTAAACAATGTACAGCAATGCAAGAGTTAATTTAGTAAACAGTAATTAATTAAAAAATTAATACGATACTAATTGGTATACTTTGGCCAAGCTATTTAAACAATGTACAGCAGGGCTCGAAATACCCGGGTGCATAGGTGCACTGTGCACATGAAAATAAAATTGTGCACCTAATTTTTTCCCGCTAGGTGCACGCAGTGACTGTTGTGCTCTGGAGAAGGGATAATTTAGATTTTAAATATTTTTATTTACAACTACAACTAACCTATCTAAACATACCCAACTAATAAAGTAGTTTACATTACAAATCTGCACCTAAAATATAACCTGTGCACCTAATTTAAAAACTTAGGTGCACAAGGTGCACATGTATTAAAAAATCTATTTCGAGGCCTGATGCACAGTATTATTATAAATTCTTAAATTTTGTTTTGAACTGGGGGCATCAGTCCCATTTGCCCCAGGTCCCAAAAAGTTCCCCCGATGCCTTTGAGTGTCAGCGACATACAGATTGACAATCCTCTTCATTGAGTTTTACCTCAGGAGCACTTCTGTTTATGTGTGGTGTTTCGTTCCTAGGATTTTCCAAGCGATCTTTTACTTTTTCATTGTTTTACTCTATTTCCCAATCCGCCTTCAGTCCCTTTTATGCCATTAATATAGAACTGATCGTAATGTCTTGTCTGAATATGGCCCTTGCGTCATAAACCTAGAAACAACCAAGCCTCTGAACCAACTAACGTATTTGAATGTTTGTTTCGTTGACTTTTCTCACATTCGTCAGACTGCCAACTTTGAACTGATGATTTCAACAGACTCGTCTGGCTCCAGATTTCGTTTCTCTTTAACAAGACGGACGCCCTCATGGTTTAGCGGTCATTGCATACTTGGTCTACTATTGACACCAATGCCGCCCTAGTACCATTCTAAACGAAAATCCCCCCACTCACAAAACTCAGCGATTGCACCCATTTAAACTTTCACCACACGACGAGATTAAAACGTGAGTTGCGATACCGAAAAATCGCTCCCGATCTAAGACAAATAATCGACAAGTAATGATAGACTTTTAGAACCGACTTTTTCCAAGCGTCCACGGCTGTGCGATGGCCGACGATTTCTCATAACTCCCAAACACGACATTCCCCAACACCACGACCTCCTTCGACCTCCGCTCATACGTGGGCCGCCCTTCTCCAAGCAGGTGTCGAAGTCACGCTTTTCCACCAAATCATACCTCGCGCCCACATTCCCGCTGGTCCTCGGCTGAGTCCAAACAAGAGACGAGAGGTCATCGGGTGGTGGAACTTGAATCGTGAGCTTCGACGTCGTTTGGGAGGAGTTCGTGTTTTTCTGGTGGAAGACTTATTGGCGATGTTCTTCACTGTCGTTGCCGCTCTGATCACAATGCACTTAATGACTTGGTCCGGACAAGGCTTCAGTGGGAATACTCCCTTCTCATTGAGATTCTTGTTGAGGGTTTGAGGTCTGTGTTTACGATCGTTATCCGTTAAAAGATCATTACCATACGAAATTATCTTTGGCCCTTTTTGGTATTCTTTCAAGACCAGGCACTTCCCTTGACTGAAATAGAGCGAAACCTCAAAACTCCGGATCCAGAAAACTGGTAGCTACAAAAATCCGCTACTTTTACAAATACTGCTACAGTGATTAAAGAGTATTTGGAATGCTGTCATAAAACAACAGGTATTAATTTATTGTTCAAAATGTATCACATCTCCTTCAAAGTAATCTCCTCCGACGTCAATGCGCTTCTGCCAACATTTATTCCAATCCTCAAAACATGCCTTAAAGTTGTTTTTGTGAAACCCCTTTAGGGAGTTCGTATCGAATTTTCTTTTATCAAATCAATGGACTCAAAACGGTGACCACGAAGAGGGAGTTTCATCCATGGGAAAAATAAAAAGTCACGCGGTGCCGTATCATATGAATACGGAAATTGTGGAGCCGTATTTGTTGAAAGCTTTGTCAAAAAATCACGAATAATAATGGCACTGCGAGAAGGCGCTTTATTGTGATGCAAAACCCATGAGTTGTCTTCCCACAATTCAGGTTGTTTTCAATGAATTGCTTAACGAAAACAGCGCAAAACACTCTAATAGTAATTGTTATTGACCGTCTGGCCAATTGGTAGAAATTCATAATGCACAACACCACGGCAATCAAAAAAAGCAGTCAACATGCTCTACCAGATCACGAATCATCTACGACGGATTCTCTACCTTCTTTAAACTTTTTATACCAATCAAATACTGTTGTTTTTGATAAACAGCCGTCTGTAAGAGCTTTTTGTAGCATTCCAAATGTGTTTTTAGCAGAAATTCCATTGCAGAAACGAAATTCAATGCATATTCTTTGCTCAATTACATTCTAAAAAGTTCTTCTCTTATTAAAAACAAATTTATTTTCAGACGATAAATGAAATAAATCCCAGATTGCTGCCTCATGTTTAAATAAGTCGTAAAAAATATTCGATAAAAGTTTTCATATATATATATATATATATATATATATATATATATATATATATATGTGACGACTTTCTACAAGTCTCACTACTTAGTTCTCATAATATACGAGCAGGACAGAGAGCAATGAAAAATACGATTTTATTAGACCACAGTCATGGTTCGAGTGCTACAAGAGATGGCGCAACAAGTTACAAGTTGCGTATCAACAAATTAATTATTCCATATGTGACGACTTTCTACAAGTCTCACTACTTAGTTCTCATAATATACGAGCAGGACAGAGAGCAATGAAAAATACGACTTTATTAGACCACAGTCATGGTTCGAGTGCTACAAGAGATGGCGCAACAAGTTACAAGTTGCGTATCAACAAATTAATTATTCCTTGATCAGCAATACTCAGACAGATTTCATTGCCTCATATGGTATCATTTGATGGGACATCTTATAGTAAATAGACGGGAACAGATGGATCATGGCGTGGGAAGATGAATTTAGCTTGCAAAAATTAATTATTTCTGATGCAATGGGCTACGAAACTGTAAAAGGCACGTGAAAAAATATTTGGAGGCGCCGGCCAATGTCGAAGCAATTTTCTCACGAATCATTTTTTAATGTTACATCCCCCTTCCCAAGAAGACTACATCCTATGCGTCCATAGGGTGTAGGACATCTAGGAAGAAGCTGTTAATGAAAACCTAAAATTTGGAATAAATTAGCAACCCTATAACCCAAAACTTATATCTACCCACTTGTTATCCATCTATTGACTTACAATCTAACATAAAAACACTTTTAACATTATTTATCCTTTATCTCAACCATGGTAATGAGTATAAACGCAATAAACAATTAGATTAGAGGATCCATTAAAATCAAGTTAAACACAATAAGTGATTTTCATAATAGAATCATCAATGAGCATCAATACCACATAATAGAATTATCAATTAGCATTAATACCACATAATATAATTATCAATGAGCAATTATAGCACATAATACTATAAACAGCATATTATAATAATCATACAATAAAAACCAAAAAAATATAAATATTTCCAACTATAATATATTAACTTGTGTGACCAGTACGGACTTCAGAATATCAGGGACCCAGGGGCTTACCCTAATCTGTTCATTTAATTACTGTTGCGAACAAGTTAAAAAACCCAACATGAAAGTACAACATTTCTTGTAAATCATAAAATTATCATCACTGTAATTTAATTATATGCAAGCAATAAGTAAGTAGCGCTACTATAATCCACGATTTAGGATGCATCAACAAATTCTCAAAGAGCTTTTAAATTATATTTCCACATAACAAACAAAAAAAAAAAATTCACAAATTTCTTTCAATTATTTCTACATAGTAAATAACCCTGAATATTATCTACGACTCTCTGCATCTATTCATTTCTTATATACATTTCACCTCCTTCAAGTATTAAGTACAAATAAACAAATCTACTCATCCTTACATTCTTCATTCACTTTTCAACTTACAAACACAAAACAATTCTCCTATGTGATCACTTATTTATTTCTATAGCTCCATCTCAAGATACTTGCGAGATAAAAAACACAAAATACAATAACTTTTAAACAAAATCTCATTTATTTCTCTTGGTGCATGAATCTGGATGAATATGTCTTTACTTAATTCCAATTAATTTATCAGAGTAATGTTTTCTCGTGATAACAATTGTATGCTTAAGCTGTTAATAGAAAAATATGAAACCTTTATATGTGAAAGAGTAAAACAACTCTCCTTCAATAACCAATTTCATACAAAAAAAATTATATAAAAAAAAAAAAAACAAGTGTAACATTTATTACAGACTTCATGCTGCCAAAGTTCCATTCTAATTCGTCCAATATCAAATTTGTCTTTGGAAAATATGTGCCGGAAAGAGAGTAGCAGAGATGCGAGTTCTGTGTTTTGGTCAATTTCTGCAAATCCAGGTAAATTTTCCTGCATAGCGAAATGACTTTTAAAATTTTCAGTCAAGGGGGTGTTATCCCCACTTTCTGAAATTGTTGTAGAAGCTCAACATCTCCAGCACTTCTCTCTGACACATAAACATTATCAAAAAACTTAATATTTTCATTATAATGTTTACCATATTTCTTATTATAAAAATATCTCGTTTCTATCACATCATAATTCTCACTATCTGTAACATTATTATAACTTTATTTTATTTTCTTAATTTCTCCTATTACTTACCTCTATGATTTTTATTACATCTACTAGTCCATTGGTTTGCCGCATCACCTGCAACTTTTCACCCCCCCCCCATTTCTTCATATTTTAAAGTCCCGACAAAAGACTCGCTTATTATAGTCACATTGCTGCCAGTGTCAATGAGTCTCTGTAAGTCTTGTCCAGTATCTGGAAAACACATCTCGGTGACAAGAAATACATCACGGCAGCGAGGCAAAATTTTAACTTCGTCAGCTGTTTTGGTTATGCACTCACTCTTTCATCAATCGAAAAGAGAAACAACAAACAATTCTTCTTTCGCCTTACCCGCGGCAGAAAAGTCAAACCGCCGTTCTTGGTCATTTTCATCGTGCTTAGTACCTTTAAACACTTCAAATTAGCATCGTGCCGTCGGTTTTCGCGACAGGAATTAAATCCTGTCGACTTGTGACGACTTTCTACAAGTCTCACTACTTAGTTCTCATAATATACGAGCAGGACAGAGAGCAATGAAAAATACGACTTTATTAGACCACAGTCATGGTTCGAGTGCTACAAGAGATGGCTCAACAAGTTACAAGTTGCGTATCAACAAATTAATTATTCCTTGATCAGCAATACTCCGACAGATTTCATTGCCACAAAAATTTGCGCACCAAGAAATAATAGTGGGATCGTAACGAAACTTGGCATGGAGGTACATGTCGTCCAGATATGCAGAGATATGCTATGCAAATGGTTAGAAATGCATCGTGATTGCGCATTTCGTAATACCACTAGAGGGCGTTAAACTGCGTTCTCCTTGGAGTATAAAACAGGTAAGCAGAGCTTGTTTGAGTGTACTCAATCTTTTGCAAAGGAAACGCTGAGGTAGACATGCCGTTACGCCGCCATCGGAGACAATGTGAGCAGCTGCCAGAGTTCGAGAGGGGAAGAATCATCGGGATGATGGAATCTGGGTGGTCAGCTCGGCGAGTAGCTCGTCAAGTAGACCGTTCTGATTTTACTGTGAAGAGGTGTTGGGACCAGTGGACAAAAGAGACGTCATTTACACGGCGACCAGGCTCAGGACGCCCTCGACAGACCAGTCGTCGAGAAGACCGTCACATCGTACGAAACGCATGCGTAGAGTCAACTGCCTCATTGGCCGCTATCCAGACACATGCAGCACCGTCACTACGGGTCCCTGTGTCTTCCCGAATCATCGCAAGGCGCCTGACTGAAGGACATCTGGTATCGCCTCGCCATTACGTGTGCTGCAAATGACACCCACCCACCGACGCCTCCGTTTGGAGTGGTGTCGTGCTCGACGGGATTGGACTGCAACGGAAAGGAACCAGGTCGTCTTCAGCGACGAATCTAGATTCAATTTGAGCAGTGATGACAATCGTGTTCGTGTGTGGAGGCCTCGTGGTGAAGGCCTCAATCGTGCCTTCGCTTTACAGCGACACACCGCTCCCTCAGCTGGTGTGATGGTATGGGGTGTCATTGCTTAAGATACACGGTCACCCCTAATATTGATCCATGGCACAATGACAGCCCAGCGTACGTCCATGACATCCTTCAGCCACATGTGATGCCACTCATGGCAGGGCTCCCGGAAGCCATTTTTTTAACAAGACAATGCTCGGCCACACACAGCAAGGATGTCACAAGACTGTCTCCGCCACATTACCACCATTCCCTGGCCTGCTCGATCCCCAGATTTGTCACCAATCGAGCGTATCTGGGATCATTTGGGATGGCAAGTTGGACACCCTACGAGCTTGGTCGAACTAGAGGCGCTTTTACTGCAACTGTGGAACGAGATGTCTCAGGACATCATACGGAAGTTTTATGCCTCAATGCCCGCTCGTATCGCATTATGTGTCGTTGCTGCTCTTATCATTATCCGTTAAATTCGGACAAGGTTCTAACGGATATACTTTCTTTTTATTGAGATTCTTGTTGAGGGTTTTGAGGTTTGCTTTATGGTCGACATAGAAAAACAATCACTGACCATGAAATTGCTTTGGATCCAATAGTCATCTTCGGTATTCTTTCAAAACCAGACAGCTCTCAGAACTGAAGTACAGTGGAATCTTGGAAATATGACATCCAGAAAACCGGAACTGTAACAGATTTTGTTTTTTTTGTCACATCATTTGACGGATTCGCTGTCTCTATAATTATAATTACCCTCAAAGACTTTATCTGGAAACGTCTATTGGATAGATATCATTCTCATTGAAATTCTTGCTAAAGTGTTTGAAGCATGTGCGTAAGCCGTTATCAGGAAAGCGATCATTACCGCAGGACATTGCGATCCAATGGCCCCTTTCGGTATTCTTATCCAAGACCAGACACCTTCAGCAGCAGAAGTACAATAAAACACCTTAAAATTTAGGAACCCATGAAACCGGTAATTACAGAAATCCCTTCGTATTTTAAGATATTTTATTTCCCCGACAGATTAGCTGTTGCTGCTGCTTTGACCATAATAAACTTAATCACTTTGTTCAGACATGGCTCTAGTTAATATTGTCCCTGCTCATTGAGATTCTTGTTGAGGACTTTGACGTTTGTGCATATGGTCGACATCAGAAAATCTATCATTACCATAAGATGTTGCCTTGGATCCTATGACCCTTTTTGGTAATATTTCATGACAAGACACTCCCAGAGCTTAAAAACAGTGAAACTACGAAAATGCGGCACCCAGGAAAATGGCAACTCCAGAAATCTGGCAATTTTTAGATTGTTTTTATTGATAGATTTGAGTATCGCATAGCATATGGCAGTTTGAAACAATAACGAAGCGGATAGAATTAACGACCAGACGATGAGGATGAGGCTGAATAACAATTGAAAAACAGAAAATATCAATATACTCGTGCATAAGGATACCTTATGCTCGTATATAAGTATACGTTAACCCTGCAAGTGATTTCATTGAGATATCTAGTTCATAAGGATAATTTTGCGAATGACTAGATACTATAACGTCCTTAAGAATGCTGATTGAATTCGGAATGATGAAGATACTACCATTTTATGATGATGGCGGACATCACACACACACAAGATCAGGATAGTTTTTGCTAATGAGATACCTTTTTTGGACAATCACTAGGATGGTTAAATAAGTTAATAAACATTAAGCAAGCATTTAATTTCCACACTAGAAAAGCATAGGTGTATAGCTGAGTAGGAAAGTTTACCACTTTATAAGATTTAAGACAAATTGATAAAGAAGAGGCCGAAACAAAGAAATCAGTTACAATTTACAGAGATAATTGGTGAATCTTAAGCATATGTAACAAATATTTAGTTTCTATTAAGAGTGCTTTGTTTAATTCATATTTATAAAGTGTAAACGCGTAAATTTTTGCGGAAGTAAGGTAAGGTAATTTTAATTAACGTCGTATTAGAGCAACACAACGGGCTATTGACGAGGGTCTGGGATCAATCCCCTAAGGTAAAGATCCGAGGTCAACACCACGTTATTTTGAACCACAGTTAGACGCCGATAAATTTTTGCGGAAGTGATCTGTTGCCTGAATTGTAATTGTAATTTTAGTTAACGTCGTACTAGAGCAACACAACGGGCTATTGACGACGGTCCGGAATCAGTCCCTTAAGGGAAAGATTCGAGGACAACACCTCGTAATTTTGAACCACGGTCAGATGACGAAGCAACACCTGAGCTGGCACCCCACTCTCCAAACTTCCACGCCAACCCAACGTGAGGACTTTCGGCCACGACAGATTTAAGGTGCACCAGCCGCCTCTACACCATACGTTTACAAACACCCATGCCCGGACCCGGATTCGAACCAGGAACCTTCCGATCTAGAGGCTAACACCTTAACCACTATACCGGTTGGTCGGCGATCTGTTGCCTGAAGTACATGCTTTACAAAACGCCGTATACCGAATTTTAGGAAAGCTTCGGAAATCTGGCACTCGTCCTGTTCCGACTATATGTCAGATTTTCGTGGTTATACTGAAGTATTCGAAAGGAGCAAAAACTTTTCTTTCAAATAAGCTTCGAAATTATTAATTATTTTGCAACATTAATATTCGAAAACGTGTACTTGATCTTAGGGATCATTTAAGCCGTCCTGAGAAATAATGGGATTGATCCACAGTGGTCAATAGCCCGTCATGTTGCTCTAGTACGACGTTAATTAAAATTACCTTACCTTTCCGTCTTGAAAAACCGTTCATACTTGTTCTTTCTACAGCTGGGTACAGAAAATGTGAAACTTGCGAAAGGAAACTGAATGTGAAGGAAACTTTTGAGATGAACATGATGAGGGACCAACATGTCAATTAGTTGTCACATGAATGCGCACTGGAAATGTCTCGGTGGTTGACTAATATCATCCAATCAGATACTGAATGTTCGTTTGCCAAACATATTCAAAATGGCGATAAATCGTAACTATTAGTTCCTGACCGGAAACATTTCGTCACTGGTAGTTTGTTTACGTTAGCACTAAAACCATCTCGGATCCTCAAAATTATTTTATTCCGAAATTTTCTCACACAACAGCTGCACAAAATGAATGTGTTACGGATATTTCCCTCCTCGCTCATAGATGGCAGCACACGCAACTAATTATTTTATTTAGTTGACTTTATGATATAAGAACAGAAATTAAAGAAATGTACTAGATAATTAACGTCGCTCTGAAACAAAACAAAGGGCTATCGGCGACGGTTCGGGATCAAACCAGAAGGTAAGACCAGAGGACACCACGTAATTTTGAACCACGCTCAGATGGCGGTGAATGCTAAGAGCCTGTCGCTAGTTCATCAACTGAAGATCTTTTCTACACTATCACGAATTTTATTCATCCAAAGAAGTTATTTTAGACGTTCACCACAGTTATAGCAACACGTTTCCCTGTGTTAATCACTAATTGCATCCGAACTGAAGTTACAGCATACTTCAAATAAATGCGTTTTAGAATAAAGATGTATTGTGGAGCACAGTCACTTGATTTAATCTCTTGAAAATGTATTCGAATGGCCATTCCAATAATTTAGCATACATCTTCTCGTAAAGAAGTTTGAACAATGAGGTGATGTTACACTCTGGTTTGATCAAATCAGAGCATCAAGTTGCAAAGTATTTCTTGATCAAATAAGTTACCACGAAAATAGGAACTGTTTACTCAAAGGGAAGTAGAGGAGGATATGAAAATAACGGGTGCTCCGTTATTTTCTTTCTCTGTTAGCAACTTAGGCCGAAGGCCTTCTATCTTCTTTTGAAGGTTGCCTAGTACTGAGAAAAATTTTAGTTCGACGTAACTGATAAACGTAGGTGTGTGTTGAATTGGCGAACCAATGAGGATGACTGAATGAGTAGTAAGGCGGAGTCATAGGTGAGTCCAGTTAGTGCTGTACAGCATATACAAAGATGATTGATTTAAAGCGAGAATAAAAATAAAATAAAAACAAAAAGGAAAATTTTAAAAACAACAAAAAAAGAAAACGATTAAACATTTAGGATGGCCTTAGGCTATTTACTTTACTGAGGTTGGCGAGGGTCGTATCTGGGGATACACTGAATTGGGGGATTATCTATTATTTCTAGATTAGCGTAGAACTTTATGGCGAGTTTACTGAAGAATTTTTTAAGTTCAGGAATTACTAGATCTTTACGGATTGTATTGTTTCTGTAGTACTAGAGATAACCAATGATAAGACAGATATAATTTTGAATAGCTTCTAGTTTTTGGAGGTTACTTTTCGCTGCATATCTCCAGACAAGGCAGGCGTAGCTGATTTTTGATCTAATCATGGTTTTGTACAGGAGCAGTTTATTGCCAATTGAGAGTTTAGGATTTTATTGTTTCTGTAGTACCAGGGATAACCAACGATAAGACAGATAGAATTTTGAATAGCTTCTAGTTTTTGGAGGTTACTTATCGCTGCATATCCCCAGACAAGACTGGCGTTGCTGATTTTTGGTCTAATCATGGTTTTGTACAGGAGCAGTTTAGTGTCAATTGAGAGTTTAGGATTTTATTGTTTCTGTAGTACCAGGGATAACCAATGATAAGACAGATAGAATTTTGAATAGCTTCTAGTTTTTGGAGGTTAATTATCGCTGCATATCCCCAGACAAGACTGGCGTTGCTGATTTTTGGTCTAATCATGGTTTTGTACAGGAGCAGTTTATTGTCAATTGAGAGTTTAGGATTTCGACTAATTAAGGGGTAAAGCTTGCACCTAGCAGCAATGACTTTATTTCTAAGGGAGGAGATGTGGGTTTTTCACGTTACACGGGAGTCTAAAATAACTCCAAGATAAGTGCAATTAGGGGACCAAGGTATAACAGTTTTTTATTTTAAGAGAATGATAGAAATTTGCATCTTTAACATATATTGGCTTAGAGCCACAATATATGTTAAACTCATTAACTACATATACATAACATATACGAAACTCATTAACTGACAAAAATAAGTTGTTTAAAGACTAACTATCAGTTCAGAAAATAAAAATGTTTAGCATTTTGACAACCTTATATATGTTTTAATCATAATAATTTTTTATACGTATTTCTCATCATGAAAATATCGACGAAACCGATTGTACTTTTGCCTTGAATGATATTTTGTAAGTAAACGGAAGATTCCTTCCGAATCTGCCACTTTCGTGGTCGCATCAAAAATAAATCCACAACAGAATGTACCAAAAAAATCCTTTTTAATTACATACAAAGATTAATAATATTCACAACATGGCCTTTTTTTCGTCTCAAAAATCCGATACTGTAGAAAATAAGTTCTGTTCCTCACCATCAAACCAAACAGACTTCGAAACCGAGTCTCTAACTAAAATTGGCACACACACATTGAAAGACTTCAATGAAGTAAAAGGTCAATTCACGTTTTCTTTCACGGGATGTATCCCAGCTCGTCTTGGATATTGGTGTGCGACCACCTCTTGCCCGGGCCGTGGTTCACCTCCACCCGAGTCACATTGGCCAGCCGTCCCGGGTCGGACACCGACTTCCGACCACTGTTGTCCGAGTGATACGCTGCCTCGACCCCCGAGTCCGAGGAGGATGAGCTTCGTCCGGCTTTCCTGCTGCGTCGCCGGTGCTTCCTCCTGTGGTGGAGGTTGTGGCTCTTGCGGACCACGGGTCGCTCAATTTCCGCGGACCTCAAGTCATGGAAGCTCCAGGACTGCTGGCGACGCGCGGCGCTTTTCTGGGCGGGTTGGCGAGCCGGGGAGCCCGATGCTTGGCGACCGCTGGGGCTGAGGCACACCTCGGAGGTGTCGTAGGCAGAGTCTTCTGAGCCGTCCGCTGAGGACCTCTTGGTGCCCATGATCCTCGTCTTCATGCTCGAGATGAACCTGGAGAGGAGAAAGGATGCAATGAGAAACAATTTGAATGGAAGGTTGTTAAATCAACGTCGCACTGGAGAAACACGACGGGCTATTGGCGACGGTCTGGGATTAACCCCAAAGGGAAAGGACCTTTAACACCTTATAATTTCGATCCACGGTCAGATGACGAGGTCAACACCCCACTTTCCAAACCTCCTGATAGCGCCAAAGTGAGAGCATCTGGTGTCCTGGTAAAGGGGACGCACAGAAATAAACTTGTCGAAAGATAACACGAAATTTATTGGTAGCGTTACACTGTGAGATTTTAGGTAGCAACGGATCTGCGGATATCTGCCAAAGTTGGTTATGCGTACGAATGACATCCTAAATCTAACCGGAATGGTCGTCTGGTAGCACAATCTGTGTCTACCGAAAAGTATAGGCCGCAAAGGATCTAGCCCATCTGCCAATATTTGCTATGCATAGGACGGACGTCCTAAATCTAACTGGAATGGTCGTCTGATAGCACAATCTGTGTCTACCGAAAAGTATAGGCCGCAAAGGATCAAGCCCATCTGCCAATATTTGCTATGCATAGGACGGACGTCCTAAATCTAACCGGAATGGTCGTCTGGTAGCACAATCTGTGTCTACCGAAAAGTATAGGCCGCAAAGGATCTAGCCCATCTGCCAATATTTGCTATGCATAGGACGGACGTCCTAAATCTAACTGGAATGGTCGTCTGATAGCACAATCTGTGTCTACCGAAAAGTATAAGCCGCAAAGGATCTAGCCCATCTGCCAATATTTGCTATGCATAGGACGGACGTCCTAAATCTAACTGGAATGGTCGTCTGATAGCACAATCTGTGTCTACCGAAAAGTATAGGCCGCAAAGGATCTAGCCCATCTGCCAATATTTGCTATGCATAGGACGGACGTCCTAAATCTAACCGGAATGGTCGTCTGGTAGCACAATCTGTGTCTACCGAAAAGTATAGGCCGCAAAGGATCTAGCCCATCTGCCAATATTTGCTATGCATAGGACGGACGTCCTAAATCTAACTGGAATGGTCGTCTGGTAGCACAATCTGTGTCTACCGAAAAGTATAGGCCGCAAAGGATCTAGCCCATCTGCCAATATTTGCTATGCATAGGACGGACGTCCTAAATCTAACCGGAATGGTCGTCTGGTAGCACAATCTGTGTCTACCGAAAAGTATAGGCCGCAAAGGATCTAGCCCATCTGCCAATATTTGCTATGCATAGGACGGACGTCCTAAATCTAACTGGAATGGTCGTCTGATAGCACAATCTGTGTCTACCGAAAAGTATAGGCCGCAAAGGATCTGGCCTATCTGCCGCTAACGGCGAAGTCGCCCTCCGCTTGAGGTTTCCGGGTTGTCGCTTAAGAACAGTCTTTCGGATCATGTCCGCACTCTCGAAGTTTTAAGTGGCAAGTCTCTCGATCGATGGTAGTCAAAATCCTCTTCGGCTCGGCTTCGTGTAAGGCAAATCTGTGTTTACCCCCACGTCCGATGACACGCTGGCATTATCTCTGTTGGAGGTCATCAAAGGCGACCTAAGCAGGGGGCTCCACGAAGAGAATGTGGGTGGTCGAATATAACAAGGTAAACACCCTATTTTCCAAACTTCCTCATATCGCCAAAGTGAGGGCACTCGAAAACACGATTGATTTAATGTACGTGTAATAGATCCCACGTACACTGCGGTCGTCGGTTAGAACGAGTTTCCTACCAAAGATATTGGTCATCCTCACAAACTCCCCCTAATCCGCCATTCTTTTATTAGCGGTTTCTAATCCACTATTCTTACAACCAGGCTATCCCTGCCCATGAAATTTGAAGGAACAAGTACATGTTCTACAGTTTGTAAAAAATGCAACACTGTGAAAAAATGATGGCAGTCATTTTTCTCTTATGGAATTTGCAGATCAGTGTATGAAATACAAATGATTACAATTGCAGAGTGATTGCACTTGCATCGACCTGCATCGTCATTTGAACTGGGTTGTCAGACTTAGAAATAGAACGCTGTTTAGGAGCTACATAGCAGTGTGTATTGAGGACAGTGTAAGAGTTTCTCCAGGAATCACTATACCTCCTTGGTGATAAGGGACAGTATAAACAAGTAACAGAGTTAAAAGGAGAGTGTATCGTATGAGAGATGATAAGAGAGAGAAGAAAGCGAGAAAAAAGGATAATAGAGAGGTGAAAGAGAAGAGAGAGAGACAGAGGATAATAGAGAGATGAAAGAGCGAGAAAAAAGAAGGATAACAGAGAAGAGAGAGAGACAGAGGATAATAGAGAGATGAAAGAGCGAGAAAAAAGAAGGATAACAGAGAGGTGAAAGAGAGAGAGAGAGGATAATAGAGAGATGAAAGAGCGAGGAAAAAGAAGGATAATAGAGAGGTAAAAGAGAAGAGAGATAGAATAATAGAGAGATGAAAGAGCGAGAAAAAAGAAGGATAATAGAGAGGTGAAAGAAAAGAGAGAGAGAATAATAGAGAGATGAAAGAGGGAGAAAAAAGAAGGATAATAGAGAGGTGAAAGAAAAGAGAAAGAGCATAATAGAGAGATGAAAGAGCGAGAAAAAAGAAGGATAATAGAGAGATGAAAGAGCGAGAAAAAAGAAGGTTAATAGAGAGGTGAAAGGGAAGAAAGAAGATCACAGAAACAGTGATTATACGTGCAGATGATAGGAGAAAATATAAAGAAAGAAGATTTCCAAGGTGATTATGTAGATAGATAATAGACTGTCAGAAGAGAGATTGGAGACCTATGAGAGAACAGAGAAAAATGAGAGAGGATATTAGAGAAGTGAAAGAGAAATAAGAGTGATTTAGAGAAACAGTGATTAGACATGCAGAAGAAAGATAACGGGAAAAGTTAGATAAAAAGGAAAAGCAGAAGGATGACAGGAGAAAGTATAAAAAGAGAACGGACTCATGTCTTGTAATTAAATTTTGCAATGAGAGTTGGAAATTTTAATATGGTTCAGTTTAATAAAGCGTTTTATAACGAGTACGCATAACCTCGAAGATCATTCAAAGTATTTTCTTCACTGAAGCAAGAGATTCAGAAATTGATAGCATTTGTATATTGAAGAATGTGAGCAAACTGATGTAAGTAATGGAAAATCAACCACCACACCATGATTTTGCCGCTTAACTTAAATTTTTGTCTGATCAGCAGATCTGGATAGCATTGATAAGACTACGGAAGAACTCCAGTGTCCCTGTAAAGAAGTTCTTCAGTCTGGTTGCAGATAGGAATGAAAAATCTGAAAGATGGAAATTAACGTGGGCGATAAACTGTGAGCGAATTGAACTGCGTTTATATATTAAAACATACACCGAATCGTCTTTGTTAATGGGATGTAATTGAAATTGAACGTCCAAAAACTAATTGTTATGATATGGATGAGGAATGCACTGTTTACCACGTACTTTATTGGAGGAATAAGCAACCAGTAAGATTCACAAGAAATGTTGCTTTACGTTTTTGATTCATTTTTATTTAATTTGGAGGTATGCTCATATAGATGCTTATCAATGCAAATATGGATTTAACTATATAATTTCAAAACTATAACATTAAAATAAGAAATAAGAATAACAAGAATAGTAAAATAATTTTTTTTAATTTTAATGTTTTGTTTTGTATATTTGCTTTTAATGGTGTTTGGGGGAAGTATATGAGTAATTTCTTACCGTTTTGCGACTCATATATATGTAGAAAATACCATATTGTGTTGTATGGGTCAGGCTCCTCCCTGATGACGCCCTGATCCACCAACACTTTCATTTTCAATTAATTCCTTTTGGTTTTTATTTTTTGAATTTCTTCTTGTTTTAGAAATTATATTGCTTACCATGATATGTCTGCAGCTTTCATCGCGCTTGCATGGTTAGTTTTAACTTTCGTTTATACGATAGAACACTGCGGAAAACATAGGCTATTTATTTCTTGTCTTCAGACCAATCTGTAGCCATGAAATTGACATACAGGTAGTCCTAAAAATGCCCTCGAAACCCCAGTTTTAAAATCTAAAATTTGTTTTTCTGCAATAAATGGACATACATAAGGAAACACGTTCTACAGGGTTTGTGTATTTGAAGGGAAATGTCGCGGTCATATTTGAAACCCGAGCAACGACGAGTTATTCAGCTAGTAAGGTATAAAATGTGAGTGGTGACATTGTTCTCAGTAGATATAAACAATTAAGAAACTGTAGAGTAGATGCTATGCACAGGTCTGGTAGTTTATTAAGTGGTTTCGACGAGATATCTCGTCCAACAAGATCTGTATAGTTTTTGTTAATGACGAAATATCTCGTCATCAAGATAGTGCTATTTTTTCCCATGACCAAATCTGTTGAGTTTTTTTCTAGTGACGAGGCATCTCGCTCACCAAGATTTGGTCAATGACAAGATACCTCGTCGAGACAACATCCAGGTGGGTATGCTCCTGTATGTTGTCTCGACGAGAGGATGTTGTCTCCTTACTAGCTCAGCGAGGGTAACAACTAGACTCGTGCATGGCACAATACACAATGGAACGGTCGGAGATTGTGTTGAAAAAATATACAATTTTAACAAAGCAATTCTCACTTCCCAGTCTTGTGCTTGGCTTTGGTCAGCGACTGGATGCTCAACCTTTTCAAGCTCCAGAAGAACCCTCCGCTCTGTCTCCTCGGCAGTCTGTCCTCGGACGACCACCGGATGACCTTCTGGGGGTGATGTTGCTGCTGCTGACCCTTCTGCGAGGACCTGTGTGCGGTGGCGGGCAGTGTCTTCATTCCCCGATACGACGAGGACGAGGACGCAGAGGTTTGGCTCAGCGAGGACCAGTTGCGGACGTGTCCGTTCTTCTGGAAGGAGCGGACCCCGTGGGGGACTGTCCTCGACGAGCTGGACGAGTTCCGGCTGTCCGGCCTAGGGGTGTTGTATGAGACGTTGATGGTCACTTTACCCGTGCCGTTGCCTTTGATTATGCCTGGTTGGGTTAAAAAAAATGGTTTTGATTTTGGTTGGGATGCATGGCGTGAGGTTCTGGTTATTATTTCGATTACTTGCCTTAAAAATTTTAATGCGACATTTATTTAGATTCATGCACATTTTCACCTCTTTTATAGCTATTCAGTCTCTACTGTTTTTATTCGGTCTTGTGTTTAGCGTAACTTGTCCTATTCTTGGATCTTGGGATAGAAAATCCAACTTACTATCATGGCGTCGAGGTCCAGAACCCGGACGACATGCACCAAACGAATACACAATATCAAGTATCGAGAGAAGTCGGTCAAAAAAATAAAACCGTGACCTTAAAGTCGCTATAAAAGCTTATGGAAACTATAGCAAAGTACTAAGAGCGTCAATTGAAGTGATGATGAGCCGCGGTAGCTCAGTCAATAGAGCGTTGGGCTCGCATTGGAAGGGTTGTGGGTTCTGTCCTCAGCGGAGCCTGCAATTCTGATGGTTGCGAGATCGGCGCTTAGACCTGGCTAAAGACCGTTCATGTTCGCTAATGGTGTCTGGGGCACGTTAAATAGGTCGTGGTCACAAAGTCCCCTATGTTCCCATACCAAATCAGTACCCCTGGG
The DNA here is from genome assembly GCA_947359465.1 of Metellina segmentata. Taxonomy (NCBI): domain Eukaryota; kingdom Metazoa; phylum Arthropoda; class Arachnida; order Araneae; family Tetragnathidae; genus Metellina; species Metellina segmentata. Next base: position 104,356,352 of record OX375880.1, read on the forward strand.
GTTACTTTATTAGGAAGTTATTGGGATCTAAATTACGATATGTGTGAGTGAATGGATGTGTGAAAGGGACCTTCCTGTAAAACGGATGTGTCATGTATGAAGAAGTCCAACCCTCCGGGGCAATGACACCCCCAATTGGGCCATATATGGCCCGCACGACAACAACAACATTTGAAGTAATGGAAATCATTCAAGAATAAGAGTAATAAGAAATGTAATAGTAATAAATACATGATCTATGAAAACAATGTTGTGAAAGAAGTCAAAGGCAAGTAAAAATACCCGGAGATTTGAATGGAGAGTTAACCCAACTAAGGGTCAGATTCAATTGAAAAGTGATCGATCTCCTCGATCGACTGAAACGCCACGACAGTCTTGTTTTGGTATTCATTTCCCCTGTTTAAACACTATCGAGACTGTTAGGGTTACCACAGGAGAAAGATGATTGCCGAAACGATTGTGACGTCACAAGATCGTCAATTGACCAATAGGAGAACGTGGAATTGCGCCCTGTTTGTTTACTATTTTTTAGCGGTTCTGTTATCTCTGAAAGTTTTACGAACTGAGACATTGTGTAAGTTGGTGAAACCTATTCCTTAGATATTCTGTTTTACTAGAGTATCCCCAAGTGGGGAAGTGAATAGTGGAATATAAAAATACAAAAAGTAGAATATGAAAATTATGATGCTTGAAAATTTGAAATTGACTTTTTGTATTTTAAAAGATTGACTATTTTTGTATTTGTGCGTGTGTGTCGCGTTGTTAACCGTCGAAATATATATTTTTATATTCGAAGCATATTCCTTCATATTCATCCGCCTGATATACGCCATGTCGCGAAGATACGTCAGCACAAAAGGATCGCATCGAGTGTACTCGCGACGTGGAGAGGAGTAGAAAATTCTCGATCAGTGAATCGAGTATACACGATCGTGTCGTTTCAGTAGAAATGAAACATCGACGTTGAGTCGCGGTGAATAAAGTTTCGTGGCGACATGATCGAGAAATGTTGCAGTTGAATCTGGCCCTAAATGTTACCTGGTTAAAAAAAGTCTTCAGGAGCACATATCTTTTAGGTATGTACTCCCTTCACGAATCTCAGGCATTCTAGCGATCTTTTCTGTTCGAATGGTCACTGTCTTTAGTAAACACGAGGATCGCACTTACAGGATTCCCACAGGCGACCTTCTGCTTTCACTTCATTTCTCTGTTTCCCAATGTCTCTGTGTTTCCTTTTCACATTTTGTACTTGACGATGTCTTGTGTTTGGCACAGCTTGACCAAAGATGGTCCTTGCACCATAAATCGCCAAAACAACTAATCAATCGTGGTTTAAAAAAATAGTTTCGTTGAAATACCGAGTGGATAAAAGTTAAAATCTGAGCATACAATAAAGATATGAGGTATATAAGTAGGGTATGGGTATATAAGTAGAGTATGGGTATATAAGTAGAGTATGGGTATATAAGTAGTGTGGGTATATAAGTAGGGTATGGGTATATAAGTAGTGTGAGTATATAAGTAATAAGGGTAAATACAAGTAGTGTGGGTATATAAGTAGTAAGGTTTATAAGTAGGGTATGGGTATATAAGTAGGGTATGGGAATATAGTAGTATGGGTGGGTATGGGTATATAAGTAGAGTATGGGTAAATAAGTAGTGTGGTTATATAAGTAGTAAGGGGAATATAAGTAGTATGGTTTTATAAGTAGGGTATGGGTATATAAGTAGTATGGGTATATAAGTAGGGTATGGGAATATAGTAGTATGGGTAAATAAGTAGTATGGGTATATAAGTAGTATGGGTATGTAAGTAGTGTTGGTATATAAGTAGGGTATTGGTATATAAGTAGGGTATTGGTATATAAGTAGGGTATTGGTATATAAGTAGGGTATTGGTATATAAGTAGGGTATGTGTATATAAGTAGTATGTGTATATAAGTAGGGTATGGGATTATAGTAGTATGGGTAGGTATGGGTATATAAGTAGAGTATGGGTAAATAAGTAGTGTGGGTATATAAGTAGTTTGGTTTTATAAGTAGGTTATGGGTATATAAGTTGTATAGGTATATAAGTAGTGTGGGTATATAAATAGGGTATTGGTATATAAGTAGGGTATGGGTATATAAGTAGAGTATGGGTATATAAGTAGTGTGGGTATATAAGTAGTAAGGGTAAATATAAGTAGTACGGTTTATAAATAGGGTATGGGTATATATAAGTAGTACGGTTTATAAATAGGGTATGGGTATATTAGTAGTATGGGTATATAAGTAGGGTATGGGAATATAGTAGTATGAGTATATAAGTAGGGTATGAGTATATAAGTAGGGTATGAGTATATTAGTATAGGTATATAAGTAGTGTGGGTATATAAGTAGTAAGGGTAATATAAGTAGTATGGTTTTTTAAGTAGGGTATGGGTATATAAGTAGTATGAATATATAAGTAGGGTATGGGAATATAGTAGTATGGGTATATAAGTAGGGTATGGGTATATAAGTAGGATATGGGGTATATAAGTAAGGTATGGGATATATGAGTAGTATAGGTATATAAGTAGGGTATGGGTGTATAAGTAGTTCAGCATGAGGGAGCAATATCAACCAACAGTAAACGATTATAGTAAGACGCATTTGCCCGATCGGACGCATCGAGAAGAGAACGGACCTGGGTGCATCTCGTGGTCCGCAGCTTCTGCGATGTCATGACACGGGTGTTAAGATTCATCGAGTCCAAGAATGTCTTTTTGTGATTTATTTTCGGACATCAAACAAACAGTACAAACGGTACAACAACACAACAAACGATAATATTACGCTGAGATACATAAATTCAAGTTTCAAGAAAAAGGAGGGAGCTCATCAAGAAAGCTCACACCCGAAGCCGTGCCATTCAGGAAGTCTTTGAAATTGTTTTGAATCACATTACTTTACGAACGATCACGTGGTCTCGCCGAGAGTGTCAGCAAGAAGCTCCACTCTCAACAACACCCACGTGGTACATTCCTATTCTCAACAACGGGTCCCTGTGGTCAAAAGGATCCATACGTGAAGTTTCCGTGATTAGACGGAAACAGATAGGAACATCTCGTTATAAACATACACATCAATCCATGCTTTCCAAGATTTAAAACAAAAGGCAGATATTCCTTTTTTTCTGTTTTATTTGGGATATAATTTTCATCTACAAAAGTATTTGCTCCTTTGTATTTCCGGGATTCATTAAAGTGTTCAGATCAATTTAGTAATTTCCATACAGATGTCAGGGTACAACATAATTCTTCAATATACAGAGTATAACGTTGGACGGTTACCAATTAATTAGATAGGCATTAATTATTCATTTTTAAAAGGAATATGAGTATAGTGTAGAGCACTCTAAAGGCCCCCCCCCCCAATAACATGTAAAAAATTATCATTTAAAATTTATAAACAATGCATTTTTATAAATGCTTATCATTGCTTAACATGGCAGAGTCACCAAACAAGTGGTTTCGAAGAGATATCTCGTCCATCAAGATCTGGTTAGTCTCGCTAATGAAGATATATCTCTTCGAGACAACCACCCGGAGGGTTAATCCGTGGTTTGGAGGGGTATATCAACTGAAAGAAGATCCTAGATATCAAATAAAAAGAGGAATTCGTTTAGAAACTACACAGAACTATTTTCTAAGAACTGACTATATAACTTGTGGTGGTGTTAAAGAAGCTCATGCTATTGCTTCCTATATATATATATATATATATATATAATGGGAGAACCCAACACGCGCGTGTCATATTTTAAACTTAATTTTAATGCAACTAGTGTAGGAGTTATAAATTATGTATATATAATCGTATAGGGTTAAATTACAGAGATCGGAAATACATAAAACTAAAATATGACTTTTATGTAAAAAGGAAATTGAAAAAACATTTTCAATATTTCACTCCATATCCTAATGCTCTAAACTGGGAATGTATAGCATTTCAAATTGATACACATACAATTGACCATATCACACCCTGTTCCATTCAAGTTTTCATTAAGAACGGTATCAGTTTTTAAGTAAACATGTATTGGCGTGACAAGAAAATATCATGGCAAAGAACGGATAGAAACATTAGTATTGGGAAGAAGACAAAACTAAAAGTGGTCTAACGCCTAGTCCCTTTCTTGTTCGTCCAATCCAAACAATGTGTTTGGTAATATAGATGAATGGAGCGTCACGTATTTGAAACCCCGTTATTTGTTTGATTACAGAGAAACAACTTTTTATTGCAATGGCATGAAAGTAATTGGATAAAGTAGAGCAGTTTATTCCCAATGGTGAAGTTTCACACTCTTCTTTTTCACGTATCACTCCGATTATTTTGGACTACACAATAGTGAATCGGCAGTCGCTCCCTTTCCAAGAGTTTTATAAGTAATTTTGTTGCAAAAGTAGGCCCGATTTTTTTTGTCTATCAATTCTCATTGTATAGAGTGTAATTATAAAATGCAAAAATAAAGAATCTTTTCAAATTATAGCTTGAGGGTTTCAGATCGGTAGAGTTCAGACATCGTATGATTTAAAACAATAGTCTCAATCTTTGAAGTCACCGGGTGACACCAAACTGCCAGAATGGACCAAGACAATCTTTTTGTTTTCAAAGTGAATTATAAATTGGTGTAAACTGCCAACAAATTGGAACACTAGTGCGTTTTTGTGATTGACGGCACTGAAATGAATGTGATTTTGTTGTGTTCTGATTTTTCAGTGTTGAGGTGATGACTGATTCTGATGAAGTTTAATGGTTTTGTACAGTCCGGCTCCCGCGAGTTGGCAGTCGATATTTGGTCAAGTGGGTTTTTGAAAAGGTGTGAAATCCTGTTAGGAAATCTTGTTATCCTCGGGTAATGCAGCAGGGTTTTTCAGTTGAAGAGTAATAAAGAAAATCGAGTTTTTTTCTTTTCAGTAAAAAACCGCCACCAGACCACAGTTTGGTTGTTTGTTTGGGGGTTTTATGACGCATGGGACATATTTTCCCATGTTGCATCATACACAAGACACGCAGTATCAAGTACTAGAAATATACACAATGAGAGTTTTAATGACACGGAAGAGAGAAATACACCATGGGAAGAATTGACCAGACAGAAATAGAACAAGTGTCGCGTACATAACAATTTGGAAAACGCTGTGTAATCCAACATATCTTCAATAATAAATAATAAAATATCGGGAAACTGATACTTTTCTTAGTGACTGGTGGAATGTACCAGTTAGGAAGATGCTCGGTTTGATCTTTATTTCAGCAAGATGTCCAATTCAGAAAACAATAAAAGAAAGAGAAACAAAAACAACCATCCTCTAGAAGTGGGAAACACTGGAAGTCCATAATTGCAGCAGTGCCATCAATTCAGAATGTAATCAAGTGAAACAGGAACCGTTGCTCAAACCAAAATAAAAGATTTTGTCGAAATTAATACTCTGTTCTTCTTACTACTTTGGCCCACTACATCCAGACTTCTTGGTGACTCTTTTGCGTCTTGGTCCTTCCTCTGATCGTCACCTCTTCCCACAACCTATTCTAACGGATCCTAGTTTAGGAAACGCTGGATTGAACCTTTGTTTAATCTAATAGGGACACTGAAGTAAATCAGTGAGTAATCCTTGGAACCAGTAGATCTTCCACTCGAAGAGAAAACAAGAAAATAGGGATTTTTTCTTCCTAGAGACTTGTCCCAGACTATATATCAGAAAATGCTGTATTAGCCAATGAATGAAACATGCTATTCATTTCAGAGAGTGATAAAAATATCCGGAAACAGAAACTTTTTCTATACGAACAGGTACCTGGACAAATGTGGGAAATGCTTAGGTGGTCGTATATTGCATCAAGGTCTTCGATTCAGAAAGTAATAAAATGAAGAGAGAAAAATCCATGTCCCCTCTACAGACTGGAACCAGATCAGAATTTAGGAAACAGTGGGTCAGTCCATAATTTCAGTGAGGCTTTCAATTCAGACAGTTTGACGCAGCTTGACCAATCGATTTAGAGGGTAGTAAAGTGAAACATATACGGTTGCTCAAAACACTAAAAGATTTTGTTTAGATTAAGATACCGTTACTTACTACTTTAGCCACTGGTCCTGAGCTTGGTTCTCCTCTGCTCCCCATTCTCTTCTCATGGCCTATATAAAACGAATCCAAGTTCGGGAAACGCTGTGTTGAATCTTCGTTTACCTAAAGTTCGAATTTCAATGTTTCAAAAAGAAACATGCATTTTACTATGGACCGATATTGGCCAGTTTAATCCAGTACTGACAGTGAAGTAAGGCAGGGACTAATCCTTATAGACAGTGCAGCAATATTCCACTCAAAGAGTAATTGAGGGGAATCAGGTATTTTTATTCCAAGGAATTGGAACCAGGACCAGTTTGGGGAATTCTCACATTGCCCTAAATAGCAAGTTTTCAATTCAGAAAGAAAAAAAATGAAGGGAACCAAAACACTCATCCAGATGATCATATTTCGTTAGTGCTGCGCCAGGAACACGAATGACAACGTTAAGTAATGGACATGCATACACAAAAGTTTTACTTACACAGAAAAAATACACTCAGAGAGGAATTGAATCCTGTGTTCCCCATTCTCTTCTCATGACGGATCCTAGTTTGGGAAACGCTGCGTTGAATCCTTGTTTAACTGAAGTTCAAAGCTCAAAGTTTCAAAAAGAAACATATATATACTTATGGATCGATACTGGCCAGTTTAATCCTGCAGGAACAGTGAACTAAAGCAGTGACTAATCCTTATAGATAATGCAGCAATTTTCCCCTCAAAGAGTAATTAAAAGAAGAATCAGGTATTTTCCTTCCAAATAGGAACCAGGAACATTTTGGGGAATTCTCACATTACACCAAATCGCAAGTCTTCGATTCATAAAGAAAAAAAAAATGAAGGGAACGAAAATATCCATACAGATGGCCATATTTCGCTATGCTGCACCAGACACAAGACTAACAATTCATGCAATGGATATGCACACACAAAAGTTTTACTTACACAGAAAAAATACACCTGGAGAGGAATCGAACCTAACAGGAATCAAATCGCCCCACTTACCATTGTCATCACACCGTCCGCAGGCGTTGTGATGGTAATTGTAATGGCAATTGTAATGGAAATTGCAATGGTAATTGTAATGGTAATTGTAATGGTAATTGTAATGGTAATTGTAATGGTAATTGTAATGGTAATTGCAATGGTAATTGTAATGGCAATTGCAATGGTAATTATAATGGCAATTGTAATGGTAATTATAATGCAATTGCAATGGTAATTGTAATGGAAATTGTAATGGAAATTGTAATGGTAATTATAATGCATTAAAGTCGCATGCTACAACTCCCAGGTTGCTAGCACAGGAGCATACACAAGAAGACCCCAGAGGGTAAAAGGAATGGTTACTCAAACACAATAAAAGCTGTTCAGGTTAAGACTCCGCTACTTACTGCCTTGTCCACTCTCCCCAGACTTCTGGTGGCTCTTCCTCGGCTTGGTCCTCCGCTGCTCGCCCATCCTCTTCTCCGTGGCGGCACCAGGCGGTCTGTCGTGCACCTCCAGCAGCGGGGGCTTGAGGACGCACCGACTGCCGCCGAAGTCGGGACTGTCACCGGTGGGCCTGGCATAGGTCTCGTAGCCGAAGTACGTGTACTTGATGAGGGGCGGGCCGTCGGCGGTCGGCTCGGCGGCCGGCAGCAGAGGTCGCCAACCCGCCGTCGAAGACGCGGAGGAGTCGGCGGACGAGGCCGACTCGCTGCTCAGGTCGATGGTCTCCGCCAACACTTCGGTGGGCGGCGGCAGGCGAGCTTCTTTGACGTCCGTGTCATCGCTGGGGCGGGGGTCGGTCATGGTGGACGTGTTTTTGTAGCGGGTGTCTCTGGGCAGCCCTTCTCTGGGTGCAAGATCAGGCTCACCTGGAAAGAGACGGGTCCATCACTATGGTGACGCGAAAACAGTGGGAAACAAAAGTTTTGATCGTACTAAAACTTGCCTGTAATTTAAACAATTTATTGCAATACTAGTCCTCATTCCAGGTAATCCAAAGTTATATTGTCCCAAAACAGCCCAGTACAGTAGAATTTCAACATATAACGGATCTTGCTGTCCTTGAATCTACCCCCTCGGATTTGATCCTGGACCGTCGCCAATAGCCCGCTGGGTTACATCAGGGTGACGCTAATTAAAATAGCTTCCTCTACCCACCCGCCGACCAACCGGTATAGTGGTTAAGGTGTTAACCTCCAGATGGGAAGGTTCCTGGTTCGAATCCGGGTCCGGGCATGGATGTTTGTAAACGTATGGTGTAGAGGCGGCTGGTGCACCTTAAATCTGTCGTGGCCGAAAGTCCTCACGTTGGGTTGGCGTGGAAGTTTGGAGAGTGGGGTGCCAGCTCAGGTGTTGCTTCGTCATCTGACCGTGGTTCAAAATTACGAAGTGTTGTCCTCGAATCTTTCCCTTAAAGGACTGATTCCGGACCGTCGTCAATAGCCCGTTGTGTTGCTCTAGTACAACGTTAACTAAAATTACCATTACCATTACCTCTACCCACCGAACTAGTCCAGAAGACAATATCTCCACGTTTGGCCATTTTGACTTCCTTCAAGACCCTCAACTCTCCGAGTTACCAAGGAGGTGTAGAGTATTTTGACTTGCTTGAAGGTAGTAGTTGAATTAAAGTAGCACTGGAGCAACACAACGAATTTTTGTCGACGGACATGCGGAGGAAGTTTCAATGACAACTCCTCACAACTTTGGATCCCGATCAGATGACGAGGTCAACATCTGAGCTAGCACCCCACTCTCTAAGCTTCCACACCACGATCACGTGTGGACATTTGAGGCAACGACAGATTTAACCCGAACTCGGCTGGATCTAGTTTAAAACTCACAACCCTCCGCTTGCTAATATGTTGCTCTTCCCACTGGTCTGCAACGGCCCTACAAGAACAGTTTTGGGCCTCCTAAAATTTCCAACAATTTGTCTGTAGTTAATTCAAGTTATTGCCGAAAACATGATCTGGATGACAATATCTCCAAGTTGGACAGTTTGAAGTGAATATAGGGATGAGTTAACGTCATGCAGGCGCAATAGAGGAACACAATGGGCTATGGTCAGGGTAGGTAGGTATTTAAATTAGCGTCGCACTGAAGCAACACAATGGTCTATTGGTGATTGTCCGGGATTTAAAACCGAAGGGAAAGAAAGATCTAAGAATACCACGTAATTTTGAACCACGGTCAGATTGATGAGGGCCATACCTCAGATGGCAATCAATTACCGATCGAAAAGATCTGAAGACAACACCTCGTAATTCTGAACCACGGTCGGATTGATGAGGGCCATACCTCAGATGGCAATCAATTACCGATCGAAAAGATCTGAAGACAACACCTCGTAATTTTGAACCACGGTCAGATTGATAAGGGCCATACCTCAGATGGCAATCAATTACCGATCGAAAAGATCTGAAGACAACACCTCGTAATTTTGAACCACGGTCAGATTGATGAGGGCCATACCTCAGATGGTAATCAATTACCGATCGAAAAGATCTGAAGACAACACCTCGTAATTTTGAACCACGGTCAGATTGATAAGGGCCATACCTCAGATGGCAATCAATTACCGATCGAAAAGATCTGAAGACAACACCTCGTAATTTTGAACCACGGTCAGATTGATGAGGGCCATACCTCAGATGGCAATCAATTACCGATCGAAAAGATCTGAAGACAACACCTCGTAATTTTGAACCACGGTCAGATTGATGAGGGCATACCTCAACTGCCAATCAATTACCGATCGAAAGATCTGAAGACAACACTACGCAATTCTGAGCCACGGTCAGATGATAAAATTCACCCCTGATCTGTTACCCTACTCTCCAAACTTCCCCAGCAAGCCTACCTTAAGACATTTGAAGCCACAACAAATTTGACGAACAACGGCGGTCTGCGGTTGGATCGAGTTTCGAACTCATAATCTCATGTCAATTCGCCACTCTTGCAATCGGGCTACCTCGCACCAAAACATATTCTTAAGAACCCTTGATATATGGATTGCCCCCTTAAATACGAATATTGGTTTTACATCCCTTTGGAAAAAGATGCTCATTCATGTATTGCAAAGCAGAATGGGTGTAATTTGTTAGCTCTCAAATCGGGTGTAATTTGTTAGCTCTCAAATCAATTAGAATTTTCCATGAAATTTGGAATCGGTGGTACTAGTAATTAATAAATGTAGCAACTTAATTAATTGCCATCATTCCCTGAGGACAACACCACGTAATTTTTCTTATTTTTCAGTTTAAACCTTCTTTGCATGATTTTTTCTTTATTGGTGAAATAAATCAAGGTGATATAATTCATGTTCAAAATTAAAGGAAAAATGGTTAAAAAAATCTTAGTATATATTTATAGTATAAATTTAGCAAAAAACAATAGGATGGTATCATGTGGTATTTTTAAAATTAAAAGCAAACTTTTTCAGAAATTGCTCTAAAAATAACAGAAACACATGTTACAAACCTTTCTTCCACTCATTTTCACTTTTTTAGCACAATAGAAACTCAAATATAATAAAACAAAATTAAAAACGAAATCTCATACGTTTATTGCAACTACAACAAGCAGCGGAATAACAACTTCAAGCTCGTTTTACTGATAGTGACACTTGCTTATTTTTGACAGCTATGTTTTTTTTTTATGCAATGGACATTAAAAAGGTATCCAAACACGATCAACTTAAAGTGAACTTGTTCTTTTATATAATTTTTGGGCATTCAATGTTATGATGGAAATTTCCACCATTATGCAAAGAAGGGTTAAGCAGATCCTTGAGATTTCGTTGAATAGTGATTCGATTTTATTTACAGAGATAGTTAAAATTACGAGTTAAAATTATAAAATTAAAATCTTGCGACACCCAAAAATCTTTCTATTTTTCTACTTTAGACTGTTATTAAAATAAAATTGAACAATAATGAAAAAGTTTTCTATACTTTAAACGAAGTAACAGAGTATGGCTAAATGCAAAATAATTCATTTAAGTTTGCATATGGACAATTGGTAATTTTTTAATTAACGTCGTACTAGAGCAACGCAACTGGCTTTTGGGCACGGTCTCCGGGATCGATCCCCTAAGGGAAAGATCCGTGGACAGCACCACGTAATTTTGATCAACGGTCAGATGACGAGGCAGCACCTGAGCTGGCAGCCCACACTCCAAACTTCCCCACCAACCCAACATGAAGGCGCTAAGCCACAACAGATTTAAGGTGCACCAGCCGCCTCTACACCATACGCTTACAAGCATCCATGCACTGACCTTGATTGGAACCAGAAACCTTCCGATATAGAGGTTAACACCTTAACCACCAGAACGTCGTCGGTTACAAATGAAAAAATTAGTGGTTTAGTATTCACGAGGTATTGTCACTACGTAAACGTTTTTGTGGATTCGACAAAGCCCAAATACTTTTAAGTACTTAATATAAGGTCTACTAGGTTACGTAATCCTGTTAACCCTCCTAGTTATTTTCACAAGACTTCTTCTAGGTCTGAAATCCTCGAAATCTATCTGAAAACCTTCGACTCGTCGATTCCCTTAGTTTGTGACCCTCTTAATCCTCCAAGAGGTTACGACGAGAAATCTCGTCGATCAAGATCTGACCGATTTTTCTAATGACGAGATATCTATTCTAGACAATCGTCACCAAGAGTGTTAACTACTTAATTTAATAAGGACCACTAGGTGACTTAATGCTTTTGGGACTAACCTATTTACGGGTGTATCAACATAGTTACCCGCAAATAATCAAAGCAAACGAAAAGCAGCATAATAAGGCTGGTAAAAGCAGGTGGAAATTACAAGTATCGGTAACTATGAAAACAATGGAGCAGTCGCTGGGAAACAATATGAAGGTAATTTTCATGCGAAACGTACAATTCTATTCAGTAAGGAATTGCCCATAGCGTAGGCAGATGCACGCTTTTAGATTACGCGAACAGCCAAGAACGAAGTAACTAAGTTAGGTTTGTGTGCTGAAAAAAATATATATGTATACGTATGTACTAGGCTGGCCGATTTTATATAAGAAATATTTTACTATGTAAGGTTTTATGAATGTGATACAGAAAGTGGCGTGTGGTTATATAACCTTCTATATATAAATCTTTCTCTCTATTTATCTCTTTATCTATCTCTCTCTCTTTATGTCTCTTTCTCTCTCAGACATCACACACGCACACACAGAAGTGATAGTCAGTGTCTATTAAATGACCCCTCAGGGGCATATCTTCTTAGGCGTGTACGGACTTCACGACCCGAATTACCCTGGTGATCTAATCTTTTCACATGGGGTTTACCGCTTTGAGTAAACATGGGGGGGGGGGAGGGCAACTCAGGATATTCAAGAGTGATCTTCCTCTATACTTTCTCTTCTCTCCGTCATTTCTTTTAAGTGGCCGCAATTGCCCATTTGGAATAGTAATGGATTAGAGATCGCAAGGTTTTGAAATTGAAACTCGGCTCAACCAAAGATCGTCGGTGTACACTGGGGCTGGTGCACGTAAATCCCTAAAACCCAATCAACCAATCTATTAAATGCAATAGATATGTTCTGTCGAGCTAATATATGCATATATCAATTGATAGTCCAGTTTAAAATAGTACTGCAAAGCCTTGCCTTCAAATCCTGATACATTTTCCCATGATCTTCCAATTTGTAGAAATGTTTTTGGAATGTTTTAACCTCTCTTGCCTTAGTTCGGTGGGTACTAACCTGATGGGTATTCTATTATTGGACCCTCTTTTCTGTTTTGCATATTTTCATGTGATTGTAAATAAATAAAATTGAAAAATAAAACTAAGTATAAGTACACTCTAAGACGAAAAAAAAAGTTACACCTGCAAAAGGAGTAGACAGGCATAAATGAAATTTGGAGGAGTGGTACATCTGCGTTGGAGATGGTAATGATCAAATTTACAGAATCATTTGAGCATGCGCCACGCGGAGGGCAGCTCTCAAACACATTGCATACCGGGGCATAAAAGGACAACCAGTAGCGCAGAAAATTCATTTCGAATCATGCTGTTGTGTTGGTTACATCGAGTTATGCCTGGGAAAAAAGTTCGCAAGCAATTTAAGCAACTGGGAGAGTTTGACCGAGGCCGAGTAATTGGCCTCCGAGAAGGTGGATGGTCTAATCGACGGATTGGGAAACATATTGGTTGTAGTGATGTTACTGTTGCACGCTGTTGGCAGCTGTGGATACAACAAGGCACATGCCAGCGTCAAAAAGGCATAGAGAAAGCAGATCGAGAGAGGATCGACGTGTTGTAAGACATGCGCGTACTGATCCAATAGCCACTGTTGCAGACATTCAACGGGCAGTTGGAACCTATCTCAATCCTTCAAAAAGTGATTGCACCATTTGTCGACGGCTTCACGACGTGAGACTAAAGTCCCGTAGACCGTTACGACGACTGCCTTTAACAGCATTGTATCACCGTCAAGACCGGAATGGCGTCGTGCCAGACGGACATGGGTCATCGAGTGGTCTTCACTGACGAATCTAGCTTCTATCTGGCTGGAGACGACAGTCGAATCAGTGTGTGGTCAGCGCCAACATTCACGGTTTGTTGTGCATCGTCACACGTACAGAAGACCTGGTGTCATGGTGTGAAGTGCAATTGCGTATGATACCAAATCACTTCTGATATTCGTTACGGGCTCTTTGACAGGCCAGCGTTACGTACAAGAAATTTTACAGCCTGTCACACTCCCATTCCTGAACTCCCAGGTTCACTCGCTTTTTCATCAAGACAATTCTCGACCAAATATTTTTGCCGTCTCTAGAGATTTTCTGAGACACAACGGTATCTTACCATGACCGGCATACTCACCGGACCTGTCCCCTATCGAGAATGTATAGGATGCCATTGATCGAGATGTCACCACTCCAACCGTCCCGCGTTATCTGCTGGAACTACGTGACAGAGTTCAAGCAGCATGGGATGGACTGTCGCTGGACTTCATAAAGAGTCTGTGGAACTCACTACCAGGGCGTTTGGCATGCTGCATTAGGAATAATGTCGTTCATACGCCATACTAAATGAGATCACTTTTTTGAATTTTCTGAATAAAGTTTGCAAATTTCAGTCACAAATTTAAATCATTTACTCATTCATAAGCACTTTACAAACCATGTAAATGTCATTGCATTTTGACAATTCCTTTTAGGCGCAACTTATGTTTTGTCTTAGAGTGTACAAATGCGGAATTCATTCTTTGGAATTGTATTGGCGAAGAGCTGAAATCGAATTCGAAAACCAAGTTCACTGATGTTGCGTTCGGAATGAATAATGGAAACACTTTAGCTGCATATATTTAGCATGACAAAAAAAACCTCAGTTGAAGTCTGAGTTAACATCAACTTAAAAAAAGAGTTTAGCATCCATATTCTAGAACAATATATTCAATCATATGTTTCTGCTTGTGATTTATCCCTATTCTGATGGATAGTACACCGAAATGGCCATTGACGATCGTTTATGATTTCCTAACCTTTATTTGTCGTGGTTTTGAAGGATTTAATTTTTTACTATCAATTCGACAAAGTGTTTTCACCTGTTCATGTACTAAATATTGAGTATTCACCAATAGTCTCCAGTGAATACTGTGCATACATTAATAAGATTTATGACAGCGATAGAAATTAACAGAAAAAATAAATGTCGACAACAGACCATGTAACAGATAAGAACAGTAACCTTGATACATCATATGTGAGAAATTATTTCCTGACTTTTTGTTATTTTTAAACCGGAATAGTAACCTGAGATATTAATGAGCTTTATGAAATTTATCTCTTTCTTTAATGTAACAAGTGATACGCTGATCTTGACCCATTTACATTAATTGGAAGCTATTAATCGTTTTGTTCCATGGCCAGTCAGAAGTGAGAACTTTAGGGGACTGTCAATCAGCTAGTTTAAAAGACACAAAGGTTGATGTTTGATGGTGGATGAGCCAGATTAGATTCATGGACACATATGCATTTAGAAATTAATAAATAGTCCGAATCCTCATCAGTGAACTACGGGATTCCTTTGATCAAATATTTCCAGTGTTTTCGTTTTTACGTGTGCCTTCTTCCTTGTTTCGGCGTGGACATGTTTCTCTGGGTCTTCGGTTACTAGCAGAACCGTTTTCATCTGCGCATAATTTTCTAACCTTTTGACTACGGCTACAGATATAACTGACACGAAATTCTTATAATTTCCAAAGTATAACTGCTGTGTAGCCTAAATTCTTTCTTGGCGCGATTCTTATAACTTTCAAGAGGTACAACAGCTGTACCGCGCGCGGCAGTAGTTTAAATTCTTTCTTGGCGCGATTCTTACAACTTTCAAGAGGTACAACTGCTGTGCCGGCTGTAGTCTAAATTCTTTCTTGGCGCGTTTCTTATAACTTTCAAGAGGTACAACTGCTGTGCTGGCTGTAGTCTAAATTCTTTGTTGACGCGATTCTTATAATTTTCAAGAGGAACAACTGCTGTATCGGTTGTAGACTAAATTCTTTCTTGGCGCTATCAAGGTACAACTGCTGTACCCGCCGTAGTCTAAAGGTTAATTGCATAAGCACTAAGGCAATCGTATAAATTGTTTAAAAAATAGACAATGTCCAATTTGGAGAAGTTCTTGATAACAGATTATTTAATAATACTTACTACTTCTATACAAAGCACAAAAATACTTTCTAATGTTTTGATACTTTCATAATTTTTTTATAGTTTCATAATATTTTGATAGTTTTATAATGTTTTGACAGGACATTGGCACCTTCTATTATAATTTTTATTACCTTTTTTTATACTATACCAGTCTCCGGCGTAATTACTATCAATCAAGGAGCAGCATAAAGACTCCGGAAGTGAAAAAATATGGCTTAAAAGAGCCATCTCTCTACAGCTTTTATAATTCCATTGTCATGAATTCGAGGGCAGTCCTTAAGGTGGTCTCCAGCCACTTCGTTAAGTTCGTAAAGAGGACACAAGATGATCTCACTACTCCAGTACGGTGTAGGTGTCTTGGTTGATAGCCAGTAAGAGTCGAAAGCTCCTACAGCACTGGGCAAGGAACCGAGATATACGAGATCTGTTCTTGAATAAAACCATCCTGTTATTTCCTGTAGAAATGTCTTTGTAGATTTGATAGTCTACCAGTATACCTTTATAGATGAGAATATTAGCCTCTTGATGATAAGTAGAGATAAGGGGGATTCAGGTTAGGGAAATGTGTAAAAAATTGGTGACCTGTTCACTGCTATTTTCCCTTCTGTGACTTGGAATCCGCTGTAAAGCAACTAAGGAAACAGAAAGTGATTGGTGAACGTAACTCAAAATTACTGAATTTGGACAGTGGTTCTTTTTTGTATTAATGTATAGATATATTTAAGACTGTGTCGGTGGATTCTCCTTTTCATACCTAATTTAAATCCATTTATAATGAATACAACCACTGATATGCCGTTACATATTTCCAAGTGAAGTAAAACGAATCAGAAAAATAAAGAAGCATTTTGCGCTTACTGTTGTTAACTAATTTTAAATAAAGAGCATGGAAAGTACTGCATACCTCAGTCATGTTACCACAATTCTAAAAACAGACGACTAAATAATTTGAAGGTTTTTAGAAATGTTATGCAGCTCTATAGCTCACTTCAAGCATATTCAAACTCCCCCATTGACAGCAGGAATAACTGCTATCACCCTCTGCTGTCCTGGATGATAAGATTGAAAGGTTGAATCGTCAATGCGAATCTTGCATCGAATGTTCGGTTCATGAATTAATAATGAGCTACAATTTTCAATACTTTCTTTCTAATTGTAATTAATAACAAACTAGAACAGTTTCCCTATGTGGGTAATATTGCCCAACTGTAGGTGCCGAAGAAAAATTGAATGGGGGTGGCACTACCTGCTCCGAATGAAATAGTGTTACTCCGAAGGAATATAGTTGCGTAGAAAAAGTAGACAGTCAGAAGATACGGAGATGTTATTCCGAGTAGTTGGCATAATATTTTAAAACTATTGGATTCATTGATTCGAAATCTTTACAGAATATCCAGCAAAAACACTTTTATCGTTTAATGATTCAGAGCTGACCAACCGGTCTGGTGGTTAAGGTGTTAGCCTCTAGATCGGAAGGTTTCTGGTTCGAATCCAGGTCCGTGCATGATGTTTGTAATGGACGTGAATGGATGTTTGTAAGCGTATGGTGTACTCGGTATCATGATCGAGAAGGATTAACCGGAGCGATTCTTGATTAAAAACGCTTTTTTGAGAACCCAAAATACTAGCAAATAGATGTACAAAGTCTAGTTATTTGATTCCAAAGTTTTGTCAATAAAAAAAAATCTCCCACAAAAGTTAGAGACCGCGTTTACCCAGTTCAAGGAGTAAAGGATTAGCTACCAAAGGGTTGCGAGTTCGAAGCTCGCTCCAATCAGAGACCGTCGTGTACGTAGGGGTCAGTGCATGTTAAGTATGTCAAGTCCTCAAATGTACTCAGGTTGGCCTGGTGTGGAAGTTTGGAGAGTAAGAGTAACACCTCAGTTGTTGATCTCGTAACCTGAGGATGGTTCAAAATTACGATGGGGGTGTCCTTGGATCTTCCCCCGGGATTCATCCTAATCATCAATAGCCCGTTGTGTGCTTCAATGAGAAGTTAATTAGCTTTCTACCAACCAAAAGCCTTAATTTCAGCGGGGAAAAAGTCCCGTTAACACTACTGTAATTTTCAGTTGCTTACTTCGATCAAAGCCAGGAATCAATCTCTGTTGGTCTTCCTTCGACTCTGGGGCTCTTCGATGGGGCAGCGCCCTCTCCGCCCTCCACACTGCCTCGTCTTCGGGCAGGGGCCTCCCAGGGGCCCCGCACCTTCCTATCAGGGCCCGGGCCTCCCTGTGGTTGGTGAACTTCTTCCGGGGTCTGACTGCGTAGTGGGGAGAGCGGGCACCCAGGACGTAGCGCCTCCTGCCAATGCTGGGAGAAGAGGCCTTGACCACGCTGGCGTAAGAGTTGGATTCCTGCAAACAGTTAAATAAAAGGTAATATGTATGTTAATAAAAGTAAATATGTATGTTAATAAAAGTAAATATGTATGTTAATAAAAGTAAATATGCATGTTAATAAAAGTAAATATGTATGCAAATAAAAGTAAATATCATATGTTAATAAAAGTAAATATCACATGTTAATAAAAGTTGATAAAACGTACGTTAATAAAAGTAAATATGTATGTCAATAAAAGTATATATGTATGTCAATAAAAGTGTATATGTATGTAAATAAAAGTTAATATGTATGTTAATAAAGTAAATATGTATGTTAATAAAAGTAAATATGTATGTAAATAAAAGTAAATATGATACGTTAATAAAGTAAATATGTATGTTAAAAAAAGTAAATATCATATGTTAATAAAAGTTGATAAAACGTACGTTAATAAAAGTACATATGTATGTCAATAAAAGTAAATATGTATGTCAATAAAAGTATATATGTATGTCAATAAAAGTGTATATGTATGTAAATAAAAGTTAATATGTATGTTAATAAAAGTAAATATGTATGTAAATAAAAGTAAATATGATATGTTAATAAAGTAAATATGTATGTTAAAAAAAGTAAATATCATATGTTAATAAAAGTTGATAAAACGTACGTTAATAAAAGTACATATGTATGTCAATAAAAGTAAATATGTATGTCAATAAAAGTATATATGTATGTCAATAAAAGTGTATATGTATGTAAATAAAAGTTAATATGTATGTTAATAAAAGTAAATATGTATGTAAATAAAAGTAAATATGATATGTTAATAAAGTAAATATGTATGTAAAAAAAGTAAATATCATATGTTAATAAAAGTTGATAAAACGTACGTTAATAAAAGTACATATGTATGTCAATAAAAGTATATATGTATGTTAATAAAAGTATATATGTATGTTAATAAAAGTTAATATGGTACGTTAATAAAAGTTACTATGTATGTATGTTAATAAAAGTTACTATGTATGTTAATAAAAGTTAATATGGTACGTTAATAAAAGTTACTATGTATGTTAATAAAAGTTACTATGTATGTTAATAAAAGTTAATATGGTACGTTAATAAAAGTTACTATGTATGTATGTTAATAAAAGTTACTATGTATGTTAATAAAAGTTAATATGGTACGTTAATAAAAGTTACTATGTATGTATGTTAATAAAAGTTACAATGTATGTTAATAAAAGTTAATATGTACGTTAAAATAAAAGTTGATATGCATGTTAATAAAAGTAAGGATGCATGTTTAGAACAATTATCTGTTAGTAAAGGGATGAGAGGAGATGTTCTTTACCACACATTAAATATGCTTAGTTATAATGAATAGGGGGAAAATATTTACAGAGAGGGAATCATCGTTATATCACGTGTCGTCCTATGTGACCGTACGCCTCCTTCTTCAGGATTCTCCAGCGTCTCAACAGAACGGGGTATTAGAGACAGTCTGGGATCAATCTCAAATGGAAAAATCCGAGGACAATATCTCGTAATTTTAATCCCAGATACCCACATGAATGATAAATAAAAGCTAATATGTGCGTAAAAAAAAAAGAAACAACGGTAAGGCATATATGTTAATAAAAATAAATGTTTGTATGTATATTGTTATATTTCTAAGATATATATGTTAACTAAAATTCATGTTAATATGTATATGTGAGGGCCTGTCTATTAAAGAAATGACTGGCTATTAACAAGGTTTAGCTAAAAATACTAGGAAATGCTATAACTTAGGAAGAAAAAAACATCGTGTGGGCTTTCTTTCGAATTTAAACTAATAATAGCTTCTCACAAGCTATTTTAGTTATTTTCACAGAAACAAAACATCAATTATACCTCCCCGTACACAACAGCTCCCACGTATAAGAATGTATTTGGTTGGACCGTGCTTTAAACTAACAAGCCTTCGGTTGGTAATCCGTTACTATTGCAACAGGGCAATTGGGGCCCTTGCTCTTGGAGAATGTGAAAAAGCTTAATATTTTTTCTATGCATACAGGGTATGTAGAAATGATATTTCATGCGTTTCATATAGAGCAATATCGACTGAGGCTGAGACGGTGGTACCTAGTTGAATATGGAGGAATATTGTACAGTTTTATATTATGTTCTTCTTAAGGGAAATATAAAATTTTCATTTGTATCCTCAAAAATTGAAGTTGCCCTGTTCATTCTTGTATCATAATTATTGTTTGAATGTGGTGTTGTTCAGTTAACCTTTACGCTGCGGCACTTAGATTTTTTTCAATCGTCTCACAGAATGGCTCTTTCGCCTACATGTCCGACCCCCTATACCTAATTACCTAACTTGAGCGATAGAGCCTTGAGTGGCACACATTTAGTACTGACGCTTTCCTTGGTACAGCTACACTCTACGTTTATGAGTGATGGCAACGGTTTGGCGATTTTTTTTTGGCGCACTTCTAGTAGCGAGTTACGATAACTTAAGGCAACCCATCTTTCGTTACTGATGTTGTAGTTTCCATGGCAACCTCGGCAAACGGAAACTTTCAATTTTCATTTTGAATATTCTAGAAAGTTCTTCCAAAATTCGTTAAAGTCGTTTGATTTCATTGATTCGTTTGAAATTTTTTCTTTCCTTCCATTGGCTATTTTGTTTTGAAAATATCCTTTGATTGCATTGGTTCTTTTAAATCGTTTTCTGTGATACCATTGGTCTATTTATTTGTATTTTGACAGTTGTGGAATTTTTATTTTACTACAATAGTTTTTACGATAGAATTAAAAGTTTGTTTTTTTTTGACGATTTTCGTTTTCATTATTTCTTTACGAAAGAATTCAGACATTATCAGGTTGTATTATTTCTTGCTTTTTTTTCTTTTGTAGATCTTTTTCTTTTACAACATGCCCACTGTATTTAGTGTAATTGATAAGTTTCAGGGTATTCTTACCATTCGTAGCTTAGTTTCTCTGCTGGTTCACAAATGTGTTTTGATATGTGATTAATATTACTACTTTTTGTGAAAGTTTTTTAAGAATATACTTTTTAAAACGTTCTGAAATGTGCTTAAAAAGTGTGTTGTAAAAATAAAAAAAAATTGTGATAGGAAAAGAGTTAAGAAATAATTCTTTCCTTGGCGACTTTAGAAGTGCGCCAAACAAAATCGCCAAGGCCGTTGCCATCAGTCATAAACGTAGAGTGTAGCTGTACCCTTTCCTTTAATAGTATTGTGTAGCGTATCGTTTGGCGTGAAGTAGATATCACCGGAGCGGTCTTCAACCTTCCCCCAAAGCGTTCACACCTCACGGTCGACAGAGTAGGGTATCGAATAAAAGGAGGAACCCTCTCGAAGGTCAGTCGCTGACAGCTCGTAAATGGTGATCGATGCCAGCGGTCACTTAAAAGGAGGATAACATCCACAGTACACAGATCGATACCATGCCGCTGGTGTATAAGAAATTTTAGTGATAAAAATTGCCTATCTGCCGCATCGTAAAGGTTAAGGAACAAATCATCCAATAGATTCAGACAGTATCCAATGATCGCCAGTCTGTATCGTTAACCCTTAACTTCTGCGTCACAAACCGTCTCGTAACTAGTGTGGAGGTTTCTCTCAGACCTCGCTCACTAAAGTGCGTATAAAGTTGGTTAATATAATATATTAATGAAAGATTCTTCAAATAATTATTATTAATACATTTTAAATTTAGATAAATTCAATTCTTAACATGAAATATATTTTATATTACTAAATAAGTTAAGCAGATACCATGTCTCTTCAGGCTCAGCTTTCGGACTTAATTTTGCAGTACGTTTCAACCCTAGAAACTGTAAAACTGTGTTGTGTTTTGGTGTTCTAACGGCACGATTAGGTTCCCTCAGGCAAACCATTTGAAGTTATTTTTTCCGTAGAAATATTCTTGTGAAGTACACTTGAAATGTCTTCTTCTTTATCTGCATAAATTTCCGAATCCGTTTCGTGTTCGCTTTCAATAATATTATCCGAAATTTCACTGTCCCAATACTCTTGTTCCGACCAACTATCAACAATATCCTGAATTTCTTTTTGTGTAAGATACACAGGTCGTTTCTAAGAAAAGTTTGTTGACATTTTAAGCTCTCTGCCGAAATTCCCTACTCCAACTTATACGATTGCATTCAACTAGAACGGTAACGCAAATGCTGTGAATTGGTCTAAGAGATCACGCGGGAAATGCAAATAGTATGAAATACGAAATACTTGGGGCAGCCAAACCAGTCTTGGAATGTGGCTTCTGTTGGACGTAGTAGGTAGGTACTGAATAGGACAGAGACCAATATTCACTTTAAGGGGTGGAAACGACCTGTCAAAAATGACTCGGGGTCTGTGAGACCCATGACAGCAGTTAAAGGTTAAGGTTATAATTTACAATAGTGACCTTAGTCGGTATTGGAACCTATCTTAATCTGTTCAACATGATTCTAAAGCTTACAACTAGCAACCGGAGGGCAACAATTTCGAAATTCGATCCAATCGAAGACCGTATTGTAAATGGGGAATGGTACACGTTGAATCTGTCGAGGGCCAAAAATGACCTCACCTTGTTGTGGCGTGAAAGTTTGTGGTGTGACAGCTCAGGTATTGACCTCGTCATCTGACCGTAGTTCAAAATGATGATGTTGTTTTAGGACTTTTCCCTTTTGTGTATTGATCCCGTACCATTTAAAATTGCCCGATGTGGTGCTCAAACGAGAAGTTAATTCTACTATCTACCTCTTCTGAAGCTTAAATATCCCCTATTTGATTGGAGAGTGAGTCATCTGACCGTGGTTCAAAATTACGTAGTGCTGTCCTCAGATATTTTCCTTTGGGGATTGGTACCGGACCGTCGTCAATAACTCGTGTTGCTCTAGTACGACGTTAATTAAAATTACCTTACCTATATTTCAGTTTAAAGTTAAATGGTCTAACTATCTTCTTCCTGTTGCAAAAAAATGACAGAACAGGGAGACGAACCGAAGAGGATGGCTTGCCAGTTGAGTGGCAATTGCAAGCACCCTTTTTTAGAGTTTAACTGATGGTTTGGCTATGCAGATTTTGGTAATAAATCATCATGTGTTGATTTCCTTTTTATTTTTTTAGTAAGAATGGATATTAAAACGATCATTCAAGAGCCACAAGCACAAACCTTCGCGAACAACATATTCGATATAGATTGAACATACATCCAACTGAGGTCCAGAATGGATAATCCTGTCACAATGTGCAGCCTTTACAGATCATCCATTATGACAACATGCGCCTTAGATGAAAACAAGAAATTGCGAAAATAAGCTATTAGAAAAGCGTGTGGGATCTGGCCCACGCTACCAATAGCGGAACTGGAATAAGGGCCGATGAACGACCTTGGTATTCGAGGGGGGAGGCGTATTTTGATTTCACGTATCAGTGGGCAGCTTACAAAAACAACAAAAGGAAAAATATGGCGTGTAAACACAGCAACCTGATATTCTAAATCGGATAAATATGACTGTGAACGTAACCTGAAATTTTAAATAATTTTAAACGTTGAATGCAGGTAAACTTTAGCCCTCCAAGTGGTTAAGACGAGTTTTCTCGTCCATTCAGATCTGATCACTTTTACTAATGACGAGATATTTCGTCATCGAGATATTGCCGAGTTTTTGATGATGACGAGTTCAAGATCTGGTCAGTTTTTTCTAATGACGAGATATCTCATCCTCAAAGATCTGGGCAGTTTTTCAAATAACGAGATATCTCGTCAATAAAGATCTGATCACTTTTACTAATGACGAGATATTTCGTCATCGAGATATTGCCGAGTTTTTGATGATGACGAGTTCAAGATCTGGTCAGTTTTTTCTAATGACGAGATATCTCATCCTCAAAGATCTGGGCAGTTTTTCAAATAACGAGATATCTCGTCAATAAAGATATGATCAGTTTGGCTAATGACGAGATACTCGTTAAGATAACCACCAGGAGGGTAAATAATACTAAGTAATATAAGCACTCTAAGTCGTACTAATGTTATTCTTCACAACTTGTTTGCCACAATGGATGATACAGTACGAAGTCCCAAATCCGGACGTCCGAAAACCGGAACTGTCCGAAATCCAGACGTTTTGCCAACCAGCGTTTTCCTTTTCTCACTTTTTTACATTTTCCGACAATTTTTAAAGAACAAGAAGTTAAACCTGGATCTACCTCAAGAAACAACGCAAAAAACGGACATGTTCAGAGTAAATACCACACAGAAAAATTAGATTTGCAAGTAAAATTTGTTGCATAGTATTAAAAAGATTTTTCCTTTTGTAAAAAGGATTCCTATTTATATATATGCTATTTTACTATTGCAAACGCAAAATTCGAGCGGAGGGGGGAAGGGAATAGATTAAGGTTTTTGTTGACAAAAAATGGCAAATAATCTGAAATCCAGAATGTCCGATGTCCGGGGGATTCCGGATTTTGAACTTTGTAATGTATTAACGTTTGTTTACTTTTGTTACTTTTTGATGAAGCTATATATTTTAATGATGTAGAACTTGCAGACGTTGTAGATTCAACATTGTAAAATCAACTAAGTAATAGTCTAATGAACTGTCTTTTCTAATAATGACGGTGGTAACTCTGACTTTCCCCATCGAAATGTTTGTTGGGGAAAGGTTGTCTCGACGATGTATCTCATGCTTAACAGAACTGACCAGATCTCAATAAAACGATATCGCGCGTCATTAGAAAAAAAAACTGACCAGATCCTGATTTTGTGTGTGTATATGTCGTGATAAAAAAATCTTCACTATTTTCAATATTAGTCATCATAAACAATCGCAATATCTTGATGATATATCTTGTCAATAGAAAATTAAGATCTTTATGGACGATATATCTCGACGAAACCATTAGGAGGTAAACATGTAAACATCAAGTAAACATGTACTAATACACACAATTTTTTTAAAAATGGATTACAAAAATGTATTCAAATCTTGAGGAATAAAGATACGGCAAAACCTGTTAGCGACATTAATACAAGAAACAATGAAAGCATAATAAGAACTTAAAGCATGATCAATGCATTTACGATAAACTTCACATATTTTATCAGTGTATAGATGTGTTTCTTTTGTTGATTGTATTAGATATATTATTAAAAACATTGAATTTTCTTTCTAAACCAATAACTTATTTCTTTTTGGAGTTTGTGGTCGATTCTTTGTCTGTAGGGTTCCTAAAAATGAGCTACTTCCTCAACACACTTTTCTCATTTTCCTGCATGGAAGTGTTTTGCTGTTATTGTAGGACTGAGTGTTGGTTAGAGGTGTTTGGAATTCAGTTTTTATTGATGAAATAACGGAAAAATGAACTATATATATAGTAAGCTCTATTGAAAAGCAATTCTAAATATTGCCTAAAATTTTGATTTAGTCACATTTTTTGTCCACGCATAAAGTCTCCATAAAAAGATCATATAGTTGAATTAAAGTTTCTGTTCCACTTGAAAATGTAACTATACACTCAACAATAATCTTTGTCCCTCAAGATCTTGAAAATCTGTGGGCCTAGCGAAATAAAGGGGTTAGAAACATAAAGGGGTAGTAGAACATGTTTTTTTAAAGAAAAATGGCAAATATATGCAGTAAACATTTTACTATTACAATCAAACATTACTTTCGATGTAACTGAAAAGAAAAATTCAGTATCGGAGTTTATAATGCCGGATTGTTGCTTTTGGTCTTATATTTGACATAAGATCAACATTAGATCAACGTTATTACATATACGTGCCGCGGTAGCTCAGTCAGTAGAGCGTCGGACTCGCATCAGAAGGGTTGTGGGTTCTGTCCTCGACGGAGCCTGCAATTCTGATGTTTGCGGGATCGGCGCTTCGACCTGGCTAAAGACCGTCGTGTTCACTAATGGTGACTGGGGCACGTTAAATAGGTCGTGGTCACAAAGTCCCCCATGTTTCCATACCAAATCAATACCTCTGGGGGTACCTGATCAGGGGGTTATCGGTCTCTGATTGGGATCTAAATTACGATATGTGTGAGTGAGTGAATGTATGTATGTATGTATGAAAGGGACCATCCTGTAAAACGGATGTGTCATGTATGTCGAGCAAAGACGGACTTCCTCCCAACGGGGCTCAATAACATGGAAGGCGCATCCCCCTCGCCTCTTGCCGTCTTCGACGGGCCTGGCACTCCTCCTGTCTGCCAGTGTAGACATAAGAAACAACAGCATATACGTAAAACTAATTGGTTTAACGTACAAAAAATTAAATTAAAACATATTGATTGAACAATTAAGTAATGACAATATCGATTAGCATCTTAAAAATATTACCAGTTTAATGTAACTATGTGCATTTATACGATAACAGCATTAAATATTTTTAGTGAATATTTGCAGTGTGATAAGTGTTTTTAAGTGTTTAAATGGCCACAGTAGAAAACAATCAAGATAAGTGATTCTCAAATTGAATAAAGGTTAGTCAGCACGACGTTTTTTCTGCATCATACAAGATATTGAACCTCTCTGATTGCCTACCTAAAGTCCGTCGTTTGGACACTGACCCCCTTACTTCGCTATAACCTGTAGCTTAATTACACTTTCCAAAGGGCACGCTTTCCCCAGTAATGACAGGAATAACCAGAACTCAGCATAACACTCTTAATGACCACAAGGTCAGTGGTGCCGTTTATTAGCCCAGATCGTGGTCATGCATTAACCCAATTCTCATTTCAAATCGAACTTCTCAGTGTCGAATTTCTTGCGATGTGCCTATTCGCTTTCTTCAAGGTGAGCATCTGGACACGTAACATTTCTCAAGAAATTGTACATTTTCTCTTTTCCCCGGAGGAGATCTGTCATTACTACGGTTAAGGGTGACGTGGGTGGATACACATGTGATGGAGGTCCGCCATCATCCGATTTGACACAGATTTATGATGGTGACTGTTCGTTGCAATGACTTGGAAAGATTTACTATGTCGGCTTGTTGTATTCCACCTCATGATCTAACGAAAGCAGTCCAAAGACCTTTTAAAATTCAAGATCATGTCAGGGGAAATCGAATATATCTGTTAAATCTGTATAGTATATAAAAAAGGATGTGGGTGGGTTTATATATTCTCTATATAAATCTACACCGTTTGACCAATCCACACCAAATTTGGTACACTTATACTTTAGAACACTGCGGAAAACAAAGGCTATTTTTTTCCTGTCTTCAGACCAATCTGTAGCCAGGAAAATTGGCATACAGGTAGTCCTAAAAGTACCCCTCGAAGCACCAATTTTAAAATAAACTAAAGTTTGTTTTTCTGCAATAAATGAACATGGTTAAGGAAACATGTTCTACAGGGTTTGTGTTAACACAGGAAAATGTCGCGGTCATATTTTAGCTGTCGCGGTAGGAAACACGTTCTACAGAGTTTATGTATTTGAATTAACACAGGGAAACGTCATATTTCAGCTGTCGCGGTCATATTTGAAACACGAGCAACGTCGGGTTCATCAGCTAGTCCTATACAATTAAAGAATACTAGGGGGCCCTACCCCTGCTCGCTAACGCTCGCCAACCCCCAGAGGATTGCTTCGCAATCCTCATTGGTTCGCTGCGCGAACCTATGCTCGCTTCGCTCGCATCAATGAAGACATGTGTCCTAGCAGAAGGAGTTGTTTACAAAATATGATATTCCAAAAAAATATTTTTCAAACCTAAATTTTATGCTGTTTTTCAGAAAAGATATTTACAGTACCTCTAAAATCAGAATTCAAATGGAAACTTTGAGCAAATTTTGACTCGAAACGTGAGCGTTGATTTGGAAATTGAAAACCCAGCATGTTGGTTGTGTGTACATTTACCCAGTACTCGAGCCACTCACGCCTTTTCATTGAGTTTGTTGTCGAAAGTTGTAATGCAAGCGTCTTGTTGAACTATAATAGTTTGCCCCGAAACGGACCCTTTTTTTAAAAATCACTATGAAAAGATCCTCCGTTTTCTTTGATTTCTATTATTTACTGCAACAGCTCAACTAAAATTCATTTTTTTTTCAATAAAATTTCATCCGATAACGCTATAAATTCAATTGAAGCGCGAGGCTTTGGGAT
The DNA here is from genome assembly GCA_947359465.1 of Metellina segmentata. Taxonomy (NCBI): domain Eukaryota; kingdom Metazoa; phylum Arthropoda; class Arachnida; order Araneae; family Tetragnathidae; genus Metellina; species Metellina segmentata. The sequence continues at coordinate 104,384,596 of OX375880.1, forward strand.
AAACAAAGAATCGTACAATGTTGCCAAAACGCGAAAACAAATAACGTCTTTTTTGCGTGCCACGTAAGAGAATTATATATATAGATAGATGACTGGTAAAAGTCAAATTACCATTATACGATTGGCACATTAGATATAAGTTTTGGTTCTAGACGTAAAGGTGTGATCTAACATGATTCCCAACCAGTCTTGAGCAGTCCACCAGTTTATGAAATTTTCATTTTTATCTGGCGTGTAACATTTCTCATGAAATTGCACTTCTCTTTCACCCGGAGGGTATCTGTGATTAATACGGTCAAGGGTGACGTGGGTGGATACACGTGCTGTAGAGACTCGCCATCATCAGATTTGACACAGATTTATGATGGTCATTTTGTTCGTTGCTGTGCTGTTGAAAGATTTTAGAATGTTCCCTTTCATCATGAAATTTAATGCTGTTTTCAATTCATCATAATCTAGAACAAGTCCATAAGTTCATACCTGAAAAATGCAAGATTGTAACAGGTCTCCAAAGATCCGTGAACTCTAATGCAGGGAATTATAGATGACTGGAATAATTATAGATGACTGCGATGTAAATCGCAGAACAAAGTCTTTACAGAATAATTTTCCTTAATTTTTATCAAAATTTTGGCCGATTTGTTTCCAATCATAAGTTACAATGTTCTACAATACAAAGCGCGCTCCTTTCTACACCTTTTTTTTCTTCTCTAGCTACGGAACAACCTCCTACAACGCCCAAATTACCACAAACACTTTATAAATAACACATGTTCTGTGTCAATGACAAAATATTTAACTTCAAAAGTTATCGACAGAATTGTAAATTCTGAATGTATGCCTTGGTATTAAATAAAGTAAGTTAATTAATTTTTTTTATTATAAATAGGCAATACATATTTAGCCGATAATTGTGTTTTTCGTCTGTGTTTGATCTGCAGCTTTAAAAATTCGGACAAAATTCCTGCAGAACAATTGTAATTGCTTGGAGTTGTGTTGCAGAACAACGAATATAAATGTATACTTGGGGGGCACCTTTTATGACACAGGATATGATACAGAGAGTTGGAGTGAGGTGCCAGATCAAGTGACTTCATCATTTGACCGTGGTTCAAATTTACGAGGTGTTGCCCTCTGATCTTTTCTTTCGGGATGGATCCCGAACCCTTGTGTTGCTCCAGTGCGACGATAATTCAACTACAGTGAAACTTCGACTAACTGTCACTCTGTTAACCGTCAGTACGTTATTAAAAATTATTAGTACGCGCACACAGAAAATTACAAGGTATTTTAAAATTTGAATACGTATGTACGTCTGAATAAGTATGATCTGTACTGTACATAATTTAAATTTGGAAATTGCGTTCTTCTGTAAAATGAACTACATGCATGTACAGTGTATTTCTAGTTCGTAAAAGTGCATTTTTTAATCATTCGTTCATCTGCAATGGATGGAGGTGGGTTTTTAAGGTTTTTCTGTTATCCATCTATTCTATTAACCGGCACGATCCCGGTCCCAACCCTGACGGTTAACCCACTGGCTGATTATCCCGCGATTTCCACGGGTTACTCAAATGTAGCAAAATTTGCTCATCCCGCGATTTTCGCGGGCAGGTGTTTTTTTATCTTTATTGAGGAGCGCATCCCGCTTTTTCACCGTTTAACCAATGAAATAAATTACATACAGTGTTAGACGTTAAATTTAGATTTTGGTCAACAGTTGTCGCTAGTCGTCCACTAAATTGCGGCATTTGAAGGTACTTTGTATTTACCGCTCTAACTTCGCGCCTTTTTCTAATCAGAAATGGCTGCTAGAAAACGTTCAGCGATTGACAGAGTATATATTCCTGATGATTTATCAGATTCTGAAAGTGATTTTAGTTTTGATAGTGATAGTGATATAGATTTTTCGGACTGCTCCTCAGATAGCGATGAATCTGATCATGATTCAATAAACTTGCAAAGCGTTAGGCAGTGGTTCAAAATTGATATGAAGAATATTCCTCCTCCTCCAGTTCCTTTTCGTGGAAATCCGGGAATTACTGCGCATATAGCTAACAATAACTTCCGACAGTTTAGTTTCTCATGATAAAAATCTATATAAAAAGTCTTTTCTAGAAAGAAAAAAATGCATATTTCAATTCTCCAATATATATAGATTTTTAATATGCAAAAAAAATACACGATTTTTGTAGCGATTTTGGTCCACAAATTGAGCAGTCAGAGGGTTAATCGAAATTTCACTGTACCTACCTTGACCTAATGGCAATACAGCTGGAATAAAATAGCTTACAAATTTATGTAAATAGGTTGTTTTTAGCATGTTTGTGACAGTGACGGCATGAAAGCTAGACTACAATATAAACCTTTTTCTTATTTCTTAAGACCAACCACAAACCCCTTCGGCTATAGGTTCTATAAGGGGAGAACTAATGGGTAAATGTGAAAATTACTCCAAAAAGAGACAGACACCAACATTTAGGTACTAACTTAATAACCAGGATTTAAACCGGGACAGGCGGCAGAAGAACGCCATGACCACTATACCAGGTAGGCCAGCCTAATTAAAGCTTAAACTTATTTCAAGGATTAGGTACGATTATGCGTGGGTTCTTTTTCAATTATATTATTGTAATAAATTTTTTAATTTAAAGTTATTAAACAAGACGCTGAAGGTCTTTTGTTGACTGGATTAAGGAACGAAAAAGCAGGGTAAGTAGATAGTTGAATTTACCTCGCACTGAACAAGGGGCTATTTGTAACAGCCTGGTATTAATCCCGAAGGGAAAGATAACAAATCGTAATCTTGAACCACGATCAGATGATTAAGTCAGTGCCTGAGCTGGCACCCCACTCTCCAAACTTCTACTCCAGGCAAACATGGGGAAATTTGTGGCCATGACAGATTTTAACGTGCATAAGCCCCTACGTACACGGCGGTCTTTGGTTGGAGTTAGTTTCGAATTCACAACCCTCCTGTTACTAATCCACGAATCTATTAACTGGGCTACCCTGGATCACAATAGAAACGGAATGTATGAATTCTTAATGCCATCTTTTAAGATGAAGACATCAGTTCCGTATAATTATGACCATTTAAAAATAATTCCGCGGGCCTATATTGATGAAAAGAAACGGAGGGAAGATATGATAAAGAAACAAAAAGCAACTATTATGAAAGTATTTGAAGCATACGTATAATTTATACTTTACACACATTGTTCTCCCCCCCCCCTGCAGTTATTTATCAAAAATATAATCTTTCTTTGTATCCAAAAGAATGTTTTTCTGAAAACTTCATTACATATAATATAATGCAGACTATTATTTTAATGCTTTACAATGAGGGAATTCAAACATATACTTATGTAACAAAGCATTTCCTCTAAGCTATAAAATATCGTACTTTGTGCAAACATGAATAGTTTAATTCAAATTTTTGACGTGGAAAAACATTCACACGCTCTAATCAAAATGCCATTAAAGAACTTTACACAATTCATACAATAGTTAAGGAAGAAAATACAAACACAACGGCTTAGTTCTTCCAAAAGTCATTATCTCTCATGGCACAGTGCCATTTTCGAAATAAAGTGCTTTAATTATCATTGTGAATCAACTCTATCTGGCAGGTTAAATGTTCGTTTTATCGCATCAGCTATCAAATCCACTTTATTCATCGAAAAAAACGTGGTTATGCGAAGAGAAAAACAAGGACATCTTTTGATACCAAGAGAAAGACAACGAGAAAACGAAAAATTTAAAGACGGTGTTTAATGCATTCGATATAAATATGACTAGTAACTTTTAGAAGGCCATTTCTTTATCAATGAGAGAATTATTTTAAGGAATCTTCCCGGGAACTTTATAACTATAAAAGCCAAATGTCCACTGAGTCCTCAGTAATTCATCAAATTACTTGAAAAACCAAGCCAAATATTTATAATTAGTGACCGCAAAGTGGTTTAATTCGGCTTGAAAGTTTCAATAGGAATGAAAATAATTGCTAGTTCAAAAGGATTCCCAACGGAAAGGTTCTGAGGTGAATTGTGGTTTGACATTTTACACATGGTCTGACCATCCTCCACACACTTGGTACCTCGCAAAGCACCCTAGACTGTCATTGCTATTTAAGGGTTCAAGAGTGAACCAAATTGCTATGGCAAAACTAGAAGCTGACAAAAAAGATGCAGTACTTTTTAAAGATGGGTTAAGAAATATCCAACTAGTCCAAGCTCCACAACTCTTAACATATTATAGAGTGTATTACTGTGTCTGTGCGATAGTTTCTGAATGATCAAGAGTTGGTCGATGTACGGTTTGGACAGCATGGTGTTTTCGAGTAGGTACAAATTATACCTTGACCAAAGGAATGAGTAATAAGACTTTTCTATATATATAATAGTCGAAATCAGGGATTCATCAGAGTAATTGGAAAACTATGCAAAAATAATTCCTATTAGTTACCACAAAAGGATTTACACTTTTTGGTGGTGTTTGGGGGAGTGTATGAGCAATTTTTTCAGCCTAATGCTGCTCATATGTAGAAAACACTATTCTATGTTGTCTGAGCCAGGCTCCTCCCTGATGACACCCTGATCCCACCAACATTTCTTCATTTTTCATCATTTTTTAACACTTTTGTTGTAATTTTTTTCAAATTCTTGTGTTTTTGAAATTATATTGCTTATTATGCTATGTCTGCAGCTGTGTGTAAAATTCCAAAACATCCATTTACTTATCAATAATTAATCAGCAAGAGCTAGGAAAACCATAGTGTGCCTGACTCACTAATATGTAAAATTTGTCATTATTTTTATCTTTACATTGAGCATTGTTGCTTTTATTTTTGATTCTTGCATTTTGCGAAGCCCGTCCGTTTCTGGACCTTTGGCTATGAAACCAAATGTCCAATCCATCGTAGTATTGCAAAAAATGACCGTAGAGCACAACAAACCAAACCGATCCAACGCTTCATTTCACCAAAGTAGGCAACATGCAAGAACTACAACTCTGATGGCATCCTAACCACGTCATCACCTTTAATAATGTTATTTCAATGACTGACTTTGAACTTTGACTTTAATTTTGACCTCCGTCAGAAAACAGCTGATAGTAGTGCATTGAAAGTGAAAACTAGTTACACAACGAAATCTTTCAGAAAAGGCAAGCAAAGCCCTCGCACTAAATCAAGCGGGCGAGGTATTTCGGATGTTGGAAATGATTAACCTTTTGCTTGTAAGACATTGAGAAAGAACCGGTATCGTATTTAAACTTTCAAGACGTAACCCAATAACTGGATCAAGATGAATTACGCATTCTGGCATCTCATTTCTTGCCTAATTAAGTATTCTAGAAGAGTTTCTTGACAGCACTGATCTTTTCCTCATCAGTCAACTCAATGACATAAAGAGGTCCACGCTGTTTTAGACGAATACTAATTACTTGATTTATACAACGCTGTAAGCACGTGATAGCTTTCTATAAACCTAACGAGGCTTAGTTTCGTTTAAAATGTATTGTTTTGCCAAGTCCACAAGTGAGATAATTTCTCACAAAACTTGACACGACATTACAGTTAACTGATGTCTCTTGATTTGAGCAGTACTAATATTCGTCAACTTACAAATGAAACACACAGAGTCTAAAAACATAGTTATCAGAAAACGATGGGAAAGAATAAACTAATTTTCAGCAATCCGAAAATTAAATTTTATCATTTTAACAATTATTCATGACTGCTAACTCAATTTAGCATTTTTCAGAGAAGAACACTTACATCAAAATTTTGTATTGATATAATAATTTACCAATAAAAGATTATAGTAAATACTATTCAGTTATTATTTGATTTATATATTCTCAAGAAGAAGAAAAATCTAGCAATATAATTTAGAATTTGCCGTTCCTTTCCCCAAAATGTGTATTTTTTAGCTGGATTGTGTTCTTCTATGGGTGCGATATTTAAAGAGAAGATAATATTGATGTGTAGAAGTGTAGTGTATCACAAGTCTTCTTACAACCAAATATTACCGTACATTATTAAAGAAGTTACTTTACAATGCAACGCAGCGTATTTGGAAAGATTTATTTTCCAGGAAAATGTGTATTTTTTTAGTTGTAACAGAGTTCTAGGGGGTGAGATGCAATTCATGGAAAAGTACAGAATCAAGAGAGTTTCAAGAATTAATTATGGATGTGTCACCAAAAAGAGATCGTTTTCAATACTAGAAATATAATTTACAAAAAAAAGAGTAGATATAATGTACCATATAGTAAAGAAGAATACATATGTTGTATCACATATAGGAAGAATACAAATGTTGGATCACATATAGGAAGAATACATATGTTGGATCATATGTAGGAAGAACACATATTGTTGTTCCGATTGCTCTATAGTGGACTGTATTTTAATTGATGCAATTCGTTGTAACAAAAACAAGTTTTATTGACAACATCTTATTAAGGCTAAGGAAGCCTAGTTATCGTTAGGGCTAAGAAAACCTCGTTTTCATCAGGTCTAGGAGATCACCTCTCCCCTCCCTGTCTGAAGCCTGAATGTCACACACGCGCTCACACAGCGCCCTTTGCAATATATGAGAGATTTATCACATATGTTGGATCATAAGCAGGAATAATACATATGCTGGATCATATATAGGAAGAATACAGAGGCTGTTTGCACATTTTTTAGACGATTTTGGTTAGCGGTAATACAAAATCGTTTGCTGCAAAAGAAATAATTGCAGTTGTACTCTATGTTTTTAAAAATCAAAATTATCGTCTGCGGCTTGAGAGGTTTGTTTTTATTCAAAATGGCGTTTATTCAAAATGGCGAAGGCAAAATTTATGCTCTTTCCGAAAAGAAATATTCATATTCCGTTATCCAAAAACGACGTGAGAGTCATGGTTTTGTGATATCTAAAGCGTCGATAGGTAATATCGTCAACAAGAAAGGGAAAAAACGTCAAATTGGAGCCTCAAGTGGGACAAAAATTCCAAACAAGTATCCAAGGAAGAAACGGACATCTTCGACTATTGCAAAGGTACGTTGTTTAATGTTAAAAGAAAATCCCCCTAGTCAAAGGACAGTTTAAAAATCATTAAAATGCTCGGTGTCCACTGTAAACAATCATTGATTTAAATCTTAAGAAAGCGAAAAAACGCAATGTGCATCGTCTTTCTCCAAAGCATATCGCTGAACGCAGGACACGCTGCCGAATTCTATATGAAAAACACTTATTCAAAGAAAAATGGAAAAAAAATTTCACAATAGATGAATCATGGGTGTATTTAAAAGATTGCAGCAAAAAAAAAAGCCATTTATTATCATAAAAGGTGAGATAAAAATTTAAGTACGTGGTTCAGAAAATCGAAAGAAAGTTTTTCTAAGGGATTCATGATTGTTGCTGGTTTTTCATATAATGGCAAGTTAAAAATAAAGAGAGTGGAAAAAAATGTCAAGATTAACTCCAAATACTATCAGGGACATATTTTATCGCCAATTTTTGGGAATAAAATACCATCGCTTTACCCACAGTGCCATCAATCTGTAGAACTCCATCTAGACAAAGCTAGCAGTCACACATCAAAATCCACTGTAAATTTCCTAAAAGAAATGGAACAAAAAAACCAGTATCAAGGCCATACCCTTCACTGATATCCCTACTAAATCTCCCGATGTATCACGTATGGATTTTTGTGCTTTCGGACTTTTAAAATCTGCATTAAGACAACTTAAGGAACTCCATCAAGACAAAGCTAGCAGTCACACAACCAAATCCACTGTAAATTTCCTAAAAGAAATGGAACCAAAAACCGGTATCAAGGCCCTTCACTGATATCCCTACTAAATATCACCTAAGGATTTTTGTGCTTTCGGAATTTTAAAATCTGCATTATCCAAACGTCGTCCCATAACCCTTACAGGACTCTGGAAAGCTGTTCAGGAGGAATGGGATAGAATACCTCTTCTGACACTTCAAAATGCATTATTATCCTGGGAATTTCCAACTACTGTAGTTTTACTTTTACCCCACAGCACATTTAACCTTCAAAGTGATTTCTACGAGATATATCTCGCTCATCTGATCAATTTTGATAAGGGCAAGGTGTCTCATCGTCAAGATATTGCCAATTTTTTTAAGATGCCGAGATCAAGATCTGGCCCGTTTCGTTCAATTGAAGAGATATCTCGTCCATCAAGATCTGGTAAGTTCTTCTAATGATGAGGTACCTCCTTCATCAAGATCTGGTCGGCTTTGCTAATAACGAATACCTCGTCGAGACAATCACAGGGAGGGTTAGAAGCAGCCAAGTGATGACTTGGTTTTAAAGAAACTGGTTCACAGTCGTCGTGAGTTTAATTGTGGATCCATGTCCCGTTACTCATCTCTGAGCTTTATGGTCACTGTTAGAAAGAACATAATTTCATATGTTCCTGGGGATTTAAGCAAAAAGAGCCCGGGATATCATCTACAATCAGCACATACACACACCGAGACAGCAATGTCCATAGAAAAGCGTTCAAATTCAGTGTGAGAAAGAAGAAACAAAAAGTGAAGTTAATATAATACTAAGTGAAGTAAGCTAAATCACAGGAGGCGGTACTTAATGACACTGTATAATAACTGTATATGTATATACACTGTATATGTAAAACACAATATAGACCACGTAACAAATAAAAAGACATACAAATTTCTATAAAGTAAAAAATAATGTACATAAGATATATAATATACAGTAAAAAATAGTGAGTATTAAGTTAAAAATGGAGTAAAAAAAAAAAGAAAGATATGTGGTACATTATGTAGCAAAGAAGAATAGATAAAGCACCCTGGTAGTAAAAACTAATAGGTATCATAATACCTATTTAGTATGAAACACACTGCGTCAAAAAAATGAGGATATGAGAATTTTAGCTTTTCCAGATCAGAATACGGTAAAGCGTTCAATCAAGTCATGTTTTCTTTGCATGAAAGTTAGATTCATTACAGGCTTAGTGAGTGAAATGAAACATAGTGAGTAGAAGTTTTCCCTTTCGTTTTCTCAGATCTGTTTTTTAACATAGGGTGTTCTACTTGTAAGCGACGATAATATTGGCTTAAAGCGGAAACCCATTACTGACATTTTTATGAAAGGCATTTTTTGACACTAAGTGATTATTTTAATAATCATATGAAATACATTTTCACATTGTATTCGGTTTGAAAGAAAATATAACGCTATCAAAGTGGTTATCATTTTTATTTTTGGCCTAAGACCTAATAAGTCTTTAAACGGCTCTGCTGTAAAATTTTACTTCGTGTCAGTTAATGAGTTTCTGCTCCAAGTCGGAGATATATTTCCATGCTTTTGGTACAAGGTACTGTAAAGTATTGCCAGCTGTTTCGGTTAAGTGGCTCTCAGAGGTTCCCGGCCTCTCAAAAGCCTTGATGACGATGTTCGCGCCCACGCATGAAACAAAGACAGTTAGCTTTCGGACTCCGTTTAGTTGAGTCGTCTCCGTAGCAAGGGGATTATTTTCATATTTTAGCATAAGTAATCATATTTTAGCATAAGTAATCAGATTTTTAGCATAAGGAGCATAGTAATGCTCTTCATGTTCCAGTATTTAACAAATCTATCGTACCGTCTGTGTTTAAATGTTTAAATAAATGTTACGTTTAATATCCTAAAAAGTTTGGATTAATTCAACACAGTACTGACCTCTTCCGTATCGGTCCTGAGCGTTACGTTTTCCCGGAACGGCGGTCCATACACTCTGTCCTCGTCCTCCCTGGAAGCAGGAGTGACGTCTGACGGAGTGTAGTAGTCAGTCCCGGAGTCCACGGAAGCCGCTATACGGCGTCTCGGACCGGCGTCCAGGTAGAGTTGACGTCGGACGGTCGGCAGGTCACTCTGCTGACTGGCCAAGGTGGCTAGCCCAGCGACTGCCAGAGCGTCTTCGGCTGTGGCACACACGAAAGCATGACACTCGAACGTCGTGGGGGAAGACACGCTCCTGTAGATGCAAGCGAAGACGGACGGATGGGTCAAGCTGACCAGGAACCGCTGCTTGGACGCCAGGCAGATGTAGGACTTGTGGTCCAGCACGCCGTCCGAGCAGGCCAGAGGCACGAAAGCCGCACCGAAGACCTGTGGGAAGATTTAACCCATTAAGGAATGGAGGCGTTTGAAAGTAGGTTTTTTTTTATCCGAGCCACACACTTGCAATAAATTCGATTAGAAAGTCCTTGAGGAAGTTGCCAATTATGGTGGGCAAGATTGCTTTATTTCAATTACGAAGTCGTGATTCCTACATTCCACCCAGGTGAGTGATATCCTTGGGATGTTGACGCCTCTCTTGTTAGCGGCGACAGTGAATCAATCAGGAGCGCGAGGAGGTTGTGAAAGCTCCTTTTAGCAATAGATTTGTCATAATGTTAATGGAAACCGCCAGTGTAGTTATGACGTCAGGTTATCACTATCGAATAGACAGATATCGCTTAAACCACCCGAGTGGTTTCGACAAATTATCTCGTCCAAGATCGGGTCTCTTTCGATAATCGCCAGATATCTTGTCACGATGAAACTGTCCTTTTCTCCAAGGGAATGAAAGATCCGAGAAGGCCTAAGAAAATCGTCCCTTGCCTAGAACGGTTAACAGTTTGAAACAGGTTTTTGCATCTAAGGCTCGACACTACTGACAGTTTTTGAACCGTAGATAAACCGCAAGGAAGGTTAATGAAAGGTTAGTAAATGTTATGTTAATGAAGGTTAAAGAAAATTATCCTTTGCCTAGAACGGTTACCAGTTTGAAACAGGTTTTTGCATCTAAGGCAGGACTCTACTGACAGTTTTCAAAGCGTAGATAAACCACAAGGAAGGTTAATGAACGGTTAGTGAATATTAGGTTAGTGAAGGTTAAAAAAAATTGTCCTTTGCCTAGAACGGTTAACAGTTTGAAACAGGTTTTTGTATCTAAGGCTCGACACTACTGACAATTTTTGACGCATAGATAAACCGCAAGGAAGGTTAAATTTATATTTGCATTTTGCTGACACATTCATTGAAGACGTCAATTCTGTAACTCATAACAAGAAATAAAATTATGAACAGTAGTTTTTAATGGAGGTCACATACAATTTGAAACTTAATCCGACAAGCGCAGTACTTCAGCTATCATGCACTAAAAGTCGTGGAGGGGTCATTGGGTTGGGTCTTATGGTACAAGGGCCATATTTGACCAAACTGAACCAAATAATAATATGCAAAAGTACACACACAAGGAAAATTTCAGTGAAACAGATGTAAGAAACCTTTGGAGGAATGGAATCTGCGCCGATTACAACTTTACAACTTGCAATGTCATAGAGGGAGGATATTTTCATGTGAGTTATTTAGTTATACACACTTTGAACAACCTTAACTAACGAGTGGTTAGAGCACTTGTAAGGTAGACTGAAGCGCTTGGGGTTCTGGATTTGATCCTCATACACAGAGGCGTAGTCAAAGGGTGTCTGGGGATCCGAGTCTGACCGAAGGTATTTGTTTCTGATTTTCAAAATATCTCTACAAATTAAATATTATATATGTGTATGATACACGTTTATACTCTCCAAATAGTTTGATGAGAGTGCCAAGAACGTTGCCAACTTGTCAGTTAGTGTTTCATCTCGCGACGCTATGGTACAAATCACCGACATTCCTCTCCAGGAAGCACTCTCCATGTATTTAGGATAGTACAGTAATCAGAATATGTTTGCTTAGAATAGAACAGAAATTATAATCTGTGTATTTAAGATTTTACTCAAATCAGAATTTGTGTACTTAGGATACACACACTATAGTTTATAGAATGTGTGTTTTCTTAGGAGCGTACAGTAATTAGAATATGTGTGCTTAGGATTGTACAGTAATCTCTCATGAATCAATGCTTATAAGATATAGTTTCAATCCTCTAAGTTTTGTTTTTATGTACGCCCAAGACAGTATTCAAAATAATTATTGGTTATTGTAAGTTAAAGGTAGATAGGTAGCTGAATTTTCGAGAACTAAAGATGTACAACGGTTACTTGGCGACAATCCACGACCAACCTCGAAGTTTAGTCTAATGTCTTAAGATATCTCTCATAAGATATGATAAAAATAGTCCAATAAGATATAATAAAAATATTGGGTTCTATGACCGCGCAACCATTTTCTAATCTATTGACATGGGTTGTGGCGACCCAGCTGGTAGAGTCACAGATTAGCCAAAACGGAGGGTTACGATTTTGAAACTCGATCCAACTGAAGACTGTCGTGTGCGTAGAGGGCAGCAGATACAGTAAACGTAAGGACACAATTGGAACGGACATTTAAAAAACTTTACAAAAAAATATTTAACCACCTACCCTCTTCTTGATAATTCTGGCATGAAACCTGACTGCCGCCCACAAGATGACATTGGACAGCGGCGTGATGACCTTGGTCATGACCGTCTCCCCACGGTTCGTGCCCTCGGCGACCACCAGCCCATAGTCGCACACCTCCAACTGCTGGGTGAGGGCCAGCGGATGGACACTGCGGTGGTTCTCGCCCCTTCTCCGGGCCCCTGTGTACAGGTCCAACAAGGGCCTCTGCAAGGACACTATCCCCTTCAAGGGTTGGCGCTTCTTCCTCGTGAAGGACACGGACCCCAAGTACTTGACTTGGAATCCACTGTTGAGTTCTGAGTCCAATGACATTTGAAGCCGGTTGTCAATTGTGTATGGGATATACCACGGCTCACATGTCCTTGGAACGGAAGGTGGAAATGTGAATCCCACTACTCAAAATGGCCTGGTTTTGGCGTGTATCCTATATAATCAATGAAAACAACGGATGGAATCTCATGACAAAGACACATGTTTTAGGTTGTGTTGCACTCTTGTTGTATCATAGCACATTTTCACTAGCTGTGCATCGTAGTGTGAAGATGCATTGCCGGATACAGCGTCAAGTGTGTCCTTCATCTGAAAAAGTAATAAGGAAAATTAAATTACTATCAATACACATATGCAAAAGTTCATACATTCACATATTTAAAAGACCAACACTAAATCAGGAATTCTATAGAGATCCTTCATTGGGGCCAGATCACCGCAGGTTATAGGATTTTGGGTGGCTTGAAGATTGACTAGTGTTGTATTTTAGGCATGTTGAAAAGCTGTATTGCCCTGAATGAAGGTTGGTTGGTTTGTTATTTTGGAGCTTAATGGCGCAAGGGCTATATTTGGCCAAGGTGCATCAAACACAAGACAACGCCATCGCTTTAGCATCCCGAAAACGCGACTTTCGTGTTTCTAAAGGTAAGTAAACCCACTGGAGAAGAAAAAGTAGCAAGAGTACCCCGGGGCCCGTAAATACCTAAATGAGACGCGCCCTTAGGTGCGCCCTAAATGAATTATACAGATCGAATATGGCGCACTCACAAGTTGTTGATTATACACGACAAACGGCTAAACGACTTTTAAATTTGTCACGATTCCCTGTCTTTTACCACGTTGGTTACGAACACAGGTAGGTTACAAGAACTGTTGTTCTTGTGTTCGACTTGCTACTTGTTCCAGTGGACGAACATCGATGGATGACAGTGCCGGAGTTCTGATACGATCAAGAACATGAAATATTGGGCGCCATTCTAAAAAAGAACACGAATAAGGACAGAATTGTTTAAGAATTTAGAGGAGTCAGACATGTTTTTTCACCGGACGGAGCGGCGTGTATATTTGAAACTTTATATTACATTGTAAATAAATGTCCATGTCCAATTTAGGTGTGCAGTGTCTCTCTGTTCTTGGCCACTACTACACACACTTGTCCATCAAAATAGACATCGCTAGGCCACTATGACACAAACTTATTTTGCAATGTATTGTATTTAAAGACTGTTCATGAACAGTGTTTGTAATTATTATGAATATCACTAAATTAACGAGTTTCATGTTACAGTCAAAAGTTCAATTGCTTTGAGTGTGCTATTAAATCTATCTCCAAATTGCTTTTTAAGAGACAGCATGGAGGATTCTTAAATATTCAAACGTCATGAGTGCTAATATACGCCTTAACCATCCAAGAGTTTTCGACGAGATATCTCGTTTTTACCAGTTTTGATAATAGCGCGATATCTCGTCACTAAAATATTGAAGATTTTTTTTTATAATGACTGAGATCTTGAACAGAATTTTGCCTGTTTTCTTCTTTCGGCGAGATATCTCGTTCATTGAAGCTCATTGGTTAATTTTTGCTAAGACGAGATACTTCGTCAAGACAACCACGAGGAGGGTTAAGAAAATATAGTAGCTATCATAGCCATGTAGGCTTTCAACTGGAACATCAGAGTGTGGAGCCTGAATTGTTTGCATTGCTCTTTGCACCCCTTTATGAGATGTTAAAGACATCTTTAAAAATTGTAATTGCATTATTTACTGTTTATTATTTGACTTTTTGTTTTCTTTATTTACTTAACCTATTTTTACTCGTATTTTATGTATCAGTTCTCTCTGCCTAAGGAAGTCATGACCATGGCTCAAAATAAAGCGGCATTGTCCAATGATCTTACCCTTTGGGATTGATCCCGGACCGTCACCAATAGCCAGTTGCGTTGCTCCTCTAACTACCTCTCTGACAAAAGATGTTTCTCTATTGGATATGCTTTGGAAATTGAAAAAAAACTAACATCCAAGGAATTTTATAATTGATCTGGTTCTTTCAAGCGCAACACGTGTAAAATTACTATTAAAAGCAGTTTACAAAGGAAACCTAATTATGAAATTTTGAATACTTTTCAATCTTTCCATTAACTATTTACAACTATCCAAAGAACAAGAGTATGTCTTAAAAAGAATTATGAATGTAAGAAACCAAAGCCTTTGAACAACTAAAATCTTTCTAAAATTGTAAAGGATGCGAATCCTGTTGGAAAACTGAAAAAAGATTAACTCAATATCACAAAGCAAGCGAGAATGAAAGGTCTTTAACTATACCGAAAACAAGAATCAGCTACGGTTGTAATAGGAGAACAAGTATACCACGCCTTCTATTGTTTGGAAGGTGTTCCTAGAGCAAAAGTTGTTAGCATCATCAATTCACGAGTTCTTGGCAGGTCAAGTTTCTTTTAGGCCGAGAATCAGCAAACAAAGCGTCTCGGAACAAACAGTATATGAAAAGTAGATTAAAGTTTCTATAGTTAAGACAGCGATCTTTACAGAGTGTTTGAAAACATGTCAAATTCTATTCAAGGGAACTGAGTATGACTAATTGTATGCCATCTTCTTAATATTGCAACCTCTTAGAAATTAGGGATAACAGGAGTGTCAGTTCAATAGTATGGTTGTTTTTATGGGATTATCGCTCTAGGGCCATATTTGGCTGAGTCAAATACAAGTGATAAAACATCATGCAAATGGTTAGTTGGTGGTGGTTAATTGGCCTTGGGTTTAATGGCACAAGGGCCACATTTAGCTTAGCTGCTCCAAGAGCAAGTCAACAAAAGGGGAATATAAACAAAACGCAGAATGATAGTTGAGGGTAAAACAGATGAGAGGACAGATTACAGGAATACTTCGCAAGTTAATGGACATACACATAACAAGGAGTTTCACTGAAAACGAAAATTTTGGTTAGATGGATTGGTTTAATGGCGCAGGACACTATGTGGACCAGTTGCGTCAAAGAACACACAAGTAAAGTTTTCGATCACATAGAAGAGAGAAATCCATACAGGAAGGAATCCAACACGCCTCGCCTACAAATCGCAGGTTTTGATCAAACCAACTGAGCCACGGTGAAAGCCCCCAGTCCAAAGAAAAGATTCAGAGAAGAATTTATAAATCTTTACTTTACTGTAAGATCCACTTTAGATAAAATGATGTAACACAATTAATCAAGGTGTGAATCAGAAATGAAATCGACTTTTAAACAAAATAATCAACGTCGAGGTACGCAGTGAGATATATCGTTGCGAAGTTTAATGAACTAGGGGGCTTGCCCCCTGCTCGCTAACGCTCGCCAACCCCCGGAGGATTGCTTCGCAATCCTCATTGGTTCGCTGCTCGAACCTATGCTCGCTTCGCTCGCCTCAATGAAAACATGTGTCCTAGCAGAAGGGATTGTTTACAAAATATGTTACCAAAAAAAAGTTTTTCAAATCTAAATGTGCTGTATTACAGAAAAAATATATACAGTATCTCTAAAATCAGAATTCAAATGAAAACTTTGTGTAAATTTTGACTCGAAATGTGAGCGTTGCTTTGTAAATTGAATACCCAGCATGTTGTTTGTGTGTACATTTTCTCAGCACTCAAACGACCCACACTTTTTCATTGAGTTTGTTGCCGAAAGTTGGTAGTGCAAGCGTCTTGTTGAACTATAATTGTTGGCCCTGAAAAGGACCGTTTTTTAAATGGCCCTGAAAAGATCCTCCGCTTTCTTTGATTTCTATTATAAACTAACTGCAACAGCTCATTAAAATTTCCTTTTTTTTTTCAATAAAATTTCATCCGATAACGCTATAAATTCAATCGATGCGTTAGACTTCGCGATAAACAAACAATCGTACAGTGTTGCCAAAACGCGATTACAAATAACGTCTTTTTTGCGTGCCACGTAAGAGAATTATATATATAGATAACACTAATATTGATTTCACATCTTTCGAAGTGGGTATGCCTGCCTCCGTGCACATTTATTTTTTTGTACTATTGCTGACTGTATTTTTATGTAATGGTAGACAACCCATGAGACGGCTCAACAGTTAGACACGTGCACTTCACATCAGGATTTTAGTTTTAGAGTACAGAAGTATTGAAATGCCAAATGGCGAATGACGTAAGGTCAAATGCCTGGTATTTGTTTCATTCACTTCTCTTTCAAACGTAATTTGGCGCGATAGAAAATGAATTTTATACCCATGTAGCAGGCCCTATTCAGGAAATAATTTCAGAACGGGCCCAGTCTTCTTTCCTACCCTACATTTTACTTGTATGTTAACCTTTAGAATACGGCCGGTACAACAGTTGTACCATAATCGCGCCAAGAAAGAATTTAGAGTACGGCCGTTACAGCAGTTGAACCTTGAAATTTAATTTATAAGAATCGCTCCAAGAAAATTTGTGTTTGTCATATCTATGGCCGTCGTCAAAAGGTTAAGGTACGTATGTAAGAATCTTCTATTTGTGTATAATTATCGAAACTATAGCTACTTAAACCGGTTTTTGAGTGTATTTTTAATTGTTTGTAACCTAAAATATATGACTGGGCTCGAGCTCCTTGAGCACTTCTCTTGAATTCAGGTGTTGACCTCGTTGTCTGACCATTGTTGAAAATTATTAGGTGTCCTGGGATCTTTCCATTAGGAAATGATTCTGTATAGTCGTCAATAACCAGCTGTATTGCTCCAGTTTGACGAAAATTTGGCTATCTACCTAATTGGATTTATTGCGTGGTGTGGAAGTTTGGAAAGTGTGGTGCTAGCTCAGGTTTTGACCTCTTTATCTGAATGTGGTTCAAAATTGTGAGGTGTTGTCCTCGGATCTTTCCCTTCGGGATGGAAACTCGACCAGTCACCAATAGCCCGTTGTGTTTATCCGACGTTAATTCAACTACCAATTATTACAAAGAAAGATTTCCGAATTGATATGGCCGACCAACCGGTATAGTGGTTAAGGTGTTAGCCTCTAGATCGGAAGGTTCCTGGTTCGAATCCGGGTCCGGGCATGGATGTTTGTAAACGTATGGTGTAAAGGCGGCTGGTGCACCTTAAATCTGTCGTGGACGAAAGTCCTCACGTTGGGTTGGCGTGGAAGTTTGGAGAGTGGGGTGCCAGCTCAGGTGTTGCTTCGTCATCTGACCGTGGTTCAAAATTACGAGGTGTTGTCCTCGAATCTTTCCCTTAAGGGACTGATTCTGGACCGTCGTCAATAGCCCGTTGTGTTGCTCTAGTACGACGTTATTACGACTATTCTAGTACGACGTTATTCTAGTACGACGTTAATTAAAATCACCAATTGATATGGGGCCGCGGTAGCTCAGTTGGAAGAGCATCGGATTAGAATTTGGAGGGTTGAGAGTTCGAAGCTCGATTCAGCCAGAGATCGTCGTGTACACTACCCTATAATAATAGGCCGGACAGCAAGATGTGATGGTATAAGGGAAATAATACATGGTTTAATAGGGGATGGTCTACCGCGTGCTACAATTACACTAGCGACCTTTCTGAGAATGCTTTCAACAAGGTTTTGATACACAACTATGGGTATTTGTGTCCATTCATGCTGCACGAATGTCTCGCCAGCTCAGCTGTACATTTCGGACGTGGTTCCCTGGTCCGTAAGCGTCGCTCTAACTCGTCCCACAAATGTTCTATGGGGTTTAGGTCGGGACTCTGAGTAGGCCAGAGAAGCCGTCTTACATCCATATCTTGATAACACTGCTTGACAGAGGCTGCAACATGACAGGTAGCGTTGTCGTCTTTGAAGTAACATTCGTCCATTCCATAAAATTTCCAGAGCGTAGGAAGAACCTGATTGTTCAAAATGTTCATGTAGGCAGCGGTGTGCAATTTACAAGGAACAAGATGTAAAGGTCCCAGGCCATACCACGAAAAACACCCCAAAACAAGTAGTAGGATTTTATGGAAATCCGCTGGCGTCCCGTCCGTTTTTGTAAGGTAGTGTATTTACCTACCTTGATTACGTCTTTGCGATAAAGCGAACAAGAACGTAGCCAAGAATCTATTTTTCGCTGACCATCGTCAAAAACGCGACAGATGAAATTTCTACTTAAAATAGTTTTCTTCATACGTTGTTTGTTTACACTAATAAATAACCTCATTGACTGTCAATTAAATAAAAAATACTATTAATTAATTAATAATTTCCCTAAAATATTTAATTTAAAAATCCGTGTTTTTGTGAAGATCAATTGTTATGTCCTCTACAATATGTCCTCTATAGAATGCAGAACTGTCTTCATGTTTAAACTTTTTTCTAATTCGTTATGCTATAACAAAATAAATAAATTGTTCCAGCCTAATGAATGATATAAATATTTGTGTACCCTTATATAATACACGCAATAATAATAATTTTCAGGAAACTTTTTCTGTAAAAAGTATCTGAAAAAGATTGAGATTTGAAAATTGGGTTCTTCCTTTTTCTCTGTGGTTGGTAATTCGACCGAGATTTAGCTTCCATATACCATGTGAGAATTTCGAGGAACAAGATTTAAAACATTTTTAATGTTACTTTATTCTTAAAATATATTATATGAAAACACAGCAGTTGTAAAATGATTTATGAACTCGGATTATCAAATACTGTTCACAGTAATTCTCGACTTACAAATTTTGCCGGGTGATGAAATATAAGATACAAAGACTCAGATAAACTTTAAAATCTAATCAAGTCTTTATTTGACTAAACAAATGGTTCTTTTTAGCATTTATCCCGAGTTTGTCTAAAGAAATGCTACTTCTTATTTTTTTTTATCAAAAAAACACTATACCTCTTAACGGTTATTCAGTTTATCAAAAGAAATGGTACTTATCGGTGTTCATTTGGAGTTTGACAAAAAAGAAATGGTACTTCTTGATGTGTATTTGGATTTTAATAAAATATGATACTCTTTGGCGTTTTCGGAGTTCCACTAAGACAGGGCTCGAAATATTCGGGTGCACAGGTGCACTGTACACATGGAAATAAAATTGTGCACCTAATTTTTTCCAGCTAGGTGCATGCCGTGCGTCTAAAGTTAAAAAGTGGAGGGAACATTTTATGTTATTATGATGCTTTAACAAACTATTAGTATCGACCTATCTCGCGCTCTATGTAAACGTAATTAAAATTACTAAATACACACTATGCGAATTCAAAATCGCTGGGCCGTAAGGGGTTTATGCAGGATGAAGGTTTACTTGTGCCATGCCACCAGAACTTTCCGATGATCGAAACATTTTTCAGGTAGCTCTGTTGAAGCGACTGACGAGACAGCCGTACGCCGGAGAAAGGAGAATGTGGATGTTTAAATATTTTTACTTACTATCTACTACTAACTTATTTAAACATACCCAACTAATAAAGTAGTTTACATTAGATCAATGCTCTTATATTACGTTTTTGTAAATGTGCACCTAAAATATAACCTGTGCACCTAATTTAAAAACTGTGGTGCACCTTGTGCACCTGTATTAAAAAATCTATTTCGAGGCCTGCAGTAAGGAACACTACTTCTTGATGTTTATATGGAGTTCGTTAAAAGAAACGGTACTTCTTGATGTTTATATGGACTTCGTTAAAAGAAACGGTACTTCTTGATGTTTATATGGAGTTCGTTAAAAGAAACGGTACTTCACGTCGTTACTTCGGAGTTTGAAAAAATGTTTCGATGGGTGTGCAGTCGTGACGTTTGCAAAAAGAAACGTTTCACCCCTTGCCATGGAATTTCCTCGAGAAGTGAGTCGACAGCCACGTGTTCGGAAATAACTCAGGCCGCAGAAGGCTTGGAGATCACGTAGAGTCAGCGTCCGACTTTTACACCCCGATTTATTGCACCTGACCTTCTAACGGTCCCCAACATTCGAAAGAGAGGACACTCGTACGTGGGGAGCTGACATCTTTACGGATGTTGCTTGGATTGGAAAACACCCGTTCAAGATTCCAGGGGAGAGTCGAACGCTCTAGAGAGAAACGGAAAGAAGACTCGAGCGACAGAAGCCACAGGGGAAGGTGGTGGACGAGATATCTCTCGAGACAGTGATACGGGGAAGTCAAACCCCGGGGAAACAAAAGGACAAACTGTGAGAAGAGAAACTTAGTGTTTCTTCATGAACAATTGTGTAGTGATCGTTTGTTGTACATAAGTCTGCAAATACTGCTCCAATCTCTATATATAATTCTCTTACGCGGCACGCATAACAGACGTTATTTGCTATCGCACTTTGGCAACACTGTTCAATTGTTTGTTTACCACGAAGCCTCGCGCCTCAATTGAACTATAGCATTATCGGATGAAATTTGATTGAAAAAAAAATGAATATTAGTTGAGTTGGTGCAGCTTACAAACGACATGATGGGTATTCGATTTCCAAATCAGCGTTCACATTTGGAATCAAAATTTCCTCAAAGTTTTCTTTTGATTTCCAAATTGTTCGAATTCTGATTCCAGAGACATTGCATGTGTTTTCTGTAGTGCAACAAATTTACATTCGAAAAATATTTTTTGGAATATCATTTTTTGTAAACAATGTCTTTATTGATACGAGCGAAGCGAGCAAAGTTCCCGAGGGGTTGGCGAGCGTTAGCGAGGAGGGGACGGGCCCCCTAGTTGTATTGAAACCCTTTTAAGTGCAATAAATAGCTTGAAACGGAAACTGATTAGTCCAACTCCATTGGTATAACACTGTGGTGCCCCAAAATACAACATGGAGCAGATCGTTGTCGTTATCTCTCTCCGAAATGAAATTCTAACTACGCTACCGACGCTGGGATTTGTCCTTTCCTGATTAAAACAGGAAATACGAACTAGCTCAAAAACACTAGCGCCCTCTATATTTACCGAAAAATCCTCTCGTAGGAAGTTCTCGGTCTGAGAAGAGTAAGTGGGAGGTCGCAATGAGTACTTATCAGATGAAACTGATGCTGAAACAATGGTATTGCTGCTTGACACGTGCCTTCCGGGCTACTTTCGAAAGTTGTCACTTTCTCTTCCTGACGCGTGAGGAAACAAGTGTTATCGTCCTGTCTGTAAATACAACAATCAGCTGTTGGTATTGCGGTTAGTAAATTGTTGCGTCAAGAGCAGATTTCACGAGCAGTACCTATTTGAATTGGTCATCAGAAACTCTTTCATCCAAGACGAGTGATATTTCGTCTTTCAGGGATGGTCTGGTTTCGCTTATGCTATATGGCCGTTTTGGGCAGTGGCATAGTAAAGGTCTCTTCCTAAAGTGATACTTTATTTTTTACTAAGTAATTGCCTATGAATGCATGATGTACTTTTGCGGCATAATACAATAACAATAGCAGTTTATTTAAAAATTAATAGTACATTAACCTTTAGACTACGGCCGGTAAAGTAGTTGTACCATGATCGCGCGCCAAGAAAGAATTTAGACGATGGTCAGTGCATTCGTTGTACCTTGAAAGTTGGAAAAATCGCGCCACGAAAGAATTTAGACTACGGCCGATACATCAGTTGTACCTTGAAAGTTAGAAGAATCGCACCAAGAAAGAATATTGCGCTTGTTATATCTATAGCCGTAGTCAAAAGGTTAAGCTAATTATTCAATTGGAAATATTAAAGTATGATGGTTGTTTTGGAGTTAATGGCCTAAGGACCATATGTTTGACCAAGCTGCGCTAAACACAAGACAACATCAAGTAAAAAATGTGATAGGGAAAACGAGGGATTGGGTAACAGATTAGGGAGGTGAAAGTAGAAAGACATCACTATGGTAACTCGGGAGTAAACCCCACGGGGAAAGAAAAGATCACTCGGCTACCTCGGGTTTGTGATGCCCGTACCTATTGAAAATGTGCCTATGAGGGCATGAAAATATGGAAATGTAACGCATATTAACATATTTATAAATCACATCTTGCAGTGGCCAAGGAATAGTACCGTAAGTGCTCGCCATTAGGAAAAAGACCTGAAGAGCTCGCCACTCTATAATGCAGTCTGATCACAGAAAACAATGAGGAATCTGGTAGATAGAAAGTAGTGTAGAAAAGAAAATATGAACAAAATTAGGTTTAACATAAGAAAATACTGAAATTTGCCCTTGAACAAGGGAGTGGGATGAAATTAAAGCCGTTTTAAGAATCTAACAGGGTAACATGGCTGATGTGTGCTTTTTGCCATCCACTATTATTGGAAATAAGAATTAATAATAGTAAAAATAAACGAAATGCTGTTACGTATAATTCGAATATTTAGATATCTTTACTTAGTTGTATGAAACCCATTTATATGAATATGGATGTATAGTTCATAATTAACGGATTGAAATATGAATAACGACATTTCATTGTTCAAAGATGATTCGGAAAAAGCAACTATCTCTTCTGGTGGTTGTCTTAGTGACGTATCTCGTCATGAGCAAAACTCATCAATTATTTTGGCGGAGACAAGATAACTCATAATTAGAAGAAAACTGACCCTTGACATCGTCATCATCAGAAACTGAAACGATCTTGTCATCATCAAAAACTAAAAAGATCTTGTCGTCATCAAAAACTAAAAAGATCTTGTCATCATCAAAAACAAAAAAAATTTGTCATCATCACAAATTAAAAAGATTTTGTCATCATCAGAACCTGAAACGATCTTATTATCATCAAAAACTAAAAAGATCTTGTCGTCATCAAAAACTAAAAAGATCTTGTCATCATCAAAAACAAAAAAAAATTTGTGATCATCACAAATTAAAAAGATTTTGTCATCATCAGAAACTGAAACGATCTTGTTATCATCAAAAACTAAAAAGATCTTGTCGTCATCAAAAACTAAAAAGATCTTGTCATCATCATAAACAAAAAACAATTTGTCATCATCACAAATTAAAAAGATTTTGTCATCATCAGAAACTGAAACGATCTTGTTATCATCAAAAACTAAAAATATCTTGTCGTCATCAAAAACTAAAAAGATCTTGTCATCATCAATAACTAAAAAGATCTTGTCGTCATCAAAAACTAAAAAGATCTTGTCATAATCAAAAACAAAAACAAAATTTGTCATCATCACAAATTAAAAAGATTTTGTCATCATCAGGAAACTGAAACGATCTTGTTATCATCAAAAACTAAAAAGATCTTGTCGTCATCAAAAACTAAAAAGATCTTGTCATGATCAATAACAAAAAAAATTTGTCATCATCACAAATTAAAAAGATTTTGTCATCATCAGAAAATGAAACGATCTTGTTATCATCAAAAACTAAAAAGATCTTGTCGTCATCAAAAAAAATTTGTTATCATCACAAATTAAAAAGATTTTGTCATATCAGAAACTGAAACGATTTTTTTATCAAAAATATCTCGATATAGCAAAATTCGTCAAATCTTGTTGGAGAGTTATGTCATCAAAACCACTTGTAGGGTTAAGAAATTTTAGAGCAGATGATGGGCTCGGGTCGTCTAGTTTATATTATTTCTCATTACGTCATATTTGATAGTGAAGATGACAGATTTGTTGGTGAAGAAAGGGATGGAAATTATTCGGTCGCTTCAAGATATAATAGCTCATTCATCTATTGCGAGAATTATTAGAAATTTAATAGGCAAAAAACTGTAAAACATCATTTAAAGCAAGTTAAGGATAAGGATTGCATGAATTCCTTCGATAAAATTCCCAGGTTTGCAAGACGAAGCAGCTTTTTGGCTGAAGACGGGACATGACATAAACGACTTGCATGGCTAAAAATTTATTTAGATTAAATTTATCCTTCTAAAATCCTAAGTATTTACTTAGATTAAATTTATTTCCTAGGTCTTAACTGCGTGGTATGTCGTTCTGGATTTGTTATAGATGCTACTCATCCTAAGAACTGTCACAACTTTGGTGGGAAATATTTATAAAAAAAGAGGGGGGGGGGAGCTCAATGGAGATTATATTGTCCCGACAGCTTGCTAACCTTTTAGAACAGCAGTTTGCTTTTTTCCTTTTCTTTTTAAATATTATGATTCTGGTTTTATTATATTTTCTATATTGTCTCTCTTCTATGGTGATTGCGCTGTGTGTTCTTACACACAAGTGTATCCTTGTATTAGATACTACTCATACAGGAAATGTAAAGGTAATATGAGCAATGATGAACTTTCTATGTGCCAATGATCATGTGACCAAAACTAGTAGTAACGTGACCCTAAGATTACTTTCGTCCGCATCTGATTGGTCCATTGGTTGATGCTCTGACTGTAGTAGACTTAAGCGATTTCACCACTTTAGTCTCCCCTCTTGAAATACATTCACTCACCTACCATGTCATCAGATATTATATCACCAAATGAGGTGATAAGATATGAAATCGACCAACCAAGTCCATTTTCACCGAGCAGTCAAGTGACTACTAGTCTACATGTTGGTCACACTTTTTGAAGATCCGCTCAAAACGCAATGCTCTGTCAACTTCATTTCACATCTATGACAGTACTACTACAAATAAAGAAATATTATCCCTCCATTTGGGTACGAAATTGTGACCAACTGCCTGCAAGAGGCCAAAATAAACGTCACGAGAATATTCTATTCTAAATAAATTCGTTGCCTGAATTTTAAAAACCAGCAAAAGCCATTTCTGTAAGGCTACACTATCCTCAGTAAACAAAAAAGAAAGGGGAAAATATTAAGATACGTCAGCCATGAAAATATATGCTAGAGATACATCCAGAAAATAGAACTAAATGGGCGAAAAGCGCAGAGCAAAAAGCCCATCTCGGGTGCACAAGAAACTCCGAATATCAGCACTTCATCCTTACAGGTAATTTCTTATGACACTATTATTCAAGCATAAGTAAGCAATATTAAATAACAATATTCTATATATCATACGATCCAAGCTTATTCATGCATCGCGGTGTATTGAATTACATTTCTAAAAAGAAGTTTGATAGGTTAGTGAAAATTGTTCATTCGTGCATGCTCTTCGTATGCCTGTTGCATTGAATTGAGAATTGTTTTGCGAAGTTGTGGACGAAGTCCTAAATCGATCTTTCAATCTAGCCAGTTCCTTATTATGTATTACGGAACTTCTAAGGAAGCTTCAAGGCAAAGTTCATGGAAAAATTAGAGGGAAGTTATCCGATTCGTGTTTTTACGCTTGATGTAATAACTTTTTTTTATTTAAATTTCGTCCTCCTCATGGTTATTACTTTCTCTATCATACGGTTGTTTTCGTTCGCTGCTTCTCAACAGTTTCATTTATTAGTTTTGAAACTACTTTTGATATAACATTGGGAAACATGTATGATGTACAGACGTATGATGTATTTTCCAAATCTGCACAAATCTCTTTATTATTCCTTATTTATTACTTATTGGGTAAGTTTCAAACTCTGACCACGCTTGATTTCGAAGTACAATAGTATAGTATTGCTTTTTCTCTCTCAAGACATGTAATGAATAAATAATCAAATAAATTGGTTGGAAAAATCCGTGGATTTCTTCAACCTAAAGAAAGATGCTATTGTTCCTCCACAAAATGGTACCCTTTAGAAAGATTGTATTCCACATTTCAATAGAATATAATACTTTGGAAATATTCAATTGCTAATTTTCTCTGAATAGTATCCTTTGAAAATATTCTATTGATCAAGACGGTCAAAATTAGTTGGGAGTCATGCTGTGAAGGTTAAAGTTTGCAAGTTGGAAATATGCGTATGAACCTCTAAGAGGATTAATAGGTGTTTGATGCATTTTCCAACCGGGTAAAAATCTCCTTATTTATTACTGCTTGGGTAACTTTAACCCTTTGAGAAACGTGAGACTTCTGAATAGTGTTGTATTATTTTGGTACAGCTGCAGTCTACGTTTAGATCGGTGGCAACGGTCTCGGCGCTTTCTTTTTTGGCGCACTTTTAAAGTCGCCAAAGAAAGAATTATTTCAAAAAACTTTTTCTTTTAAAAACGGAAAACAATAAGGTTCATAAACACATTTGTGAACGTTTTAAAAAATATATTAATCAAACGACAATTTAACGGATTTCGAAAGAACTTTCTAGAATACTCAAAATGAAACTTTATAAACTTTCCACTTACAGAGGTTTCCATAAAAACCACAATAACAGTAATACAAATGGGTTACCATAACCTGCCATAACTCGCTACTAGGAGTGCGCCAAAAAAACCCACCAAGGCCGTTGCCACCGCAATAAATATAGACTGCAGCTGTACCATTATTTTTACCCCATAACAAACTTACTGAATAAATAACCACAACGATTAGTTGAAAGAATTCATGGATTTTTGTCAACCTTAAGAAAGATTCTATTGTTTAACTCGTTTGAATGGAATCATCTGTAAAGATTCAAATGTTTATTTCCCTGTAATATATAATCTTTTAGAAAGATTGTATTGCTCATTTCCTGTGAATAGAATCCTTTGGAAAGACTATATTGCTCATTCCCTTAGATTACTATCCATTTAACAAAAAGGTCGAAATTGGTTGGAAATCATAATGGGGAAGACAGCGGGTAGCAAGGTGCGATTATGTAGGAGAACCCTTTCCGAGGTTTAATAGGAGTCTGCTATATTTTCCCATTTGCTCGCAGTTTTTTATTAGCTTTCCTTATTTATTACTCCGTGGTAGTTTTAATATGACAATTCTCATAGAAAGTGATTATGCTAACTCTATTCATTTCTTCTCACTTTCTTACATCTCAGGCCCCTTGGCTAGAAGGGCTTATGGTCTGACAATGGGCGACCGGGGTGTATTTATTTGAAGGAAATATATAGAAATACAAACTGCATGCATCTTACACCAACAGGAACAAAGACTGTTCTAATACAGAAAACTAATTCTGTGGGCCGTGACAGAGGCCACCCGTACACTCACGTATTCGTCCTAGAGATTGTGTATTATTGATAAAATTAATTCTGTGCTCAGATAGCAAAATGTTTTAAGTCACTTTTCCCAAAAAATTGAATAAGTCCCATCCTGGAGTCTGGATTGTTAAGGTTTAGAAGATGGCAAAATGTCGTAAGTCTTCTTCTTTCGTTTTATGACAAAACAAAGGTTGAAAATTGCAATAAGTCAAAAACCACAGAACCACATGTTGAATCTTGAATCTTAAAATTGCTGTCACGAAATATTACAAAACGGGACTTATAACATTTTGCCTTCTGAGCACAGAATTATTCATTGTGATGGATTATCAGTGGATGGTTCAATCAACTGATATACCTTAAAGAAAATACAGGCGAGCACCCAGTAATCAGGGTCGTCATATGTACTACACAGACAGATGGAAGGTCTCTGAATTTTGAATCTGTGGAAATAAGATAAAAGTGAACTGTGTCCTTTCACACAAAAATTAATTAATGGTTTACTTGTAATAAAAAGTTTGATATCGTGAAATTATATAAAGATTTCTACCCGATTTCTGTCAGTTTGGCCGAATTCAATTAGGTTTGTCATTTAAAAATTGATTTGTGCTCCTTAGGATTTCTTATTTAAACTTTCGTTTTGATAGAATTTTGGGTAAAACTCAAGAACACGGTGCTTGCCTCTAACCAAACGGGAGACCAAAATCTTCGCCACCGATCAAATATTTAGCTAGGCTGCCATATTGGATGCTTTCCAATTTGGTTCATTCTAACAGAAGAGCATGTAGCAAGCCTACAATGGGAACCATATTCCAAAATTATTGCTGATTGATGATGGTATCATGCTAATACACACTATCATTTAACCCAATGTTGCCATCAACTGCTGGGTTAAAAACAAGCGTGCAACCAGACGTTTGGGGGAAAGGTTGGTAGAGAGGTCATCAACTTGGTACTGTTGTGGTAATTAGGGGGAGAGTTGTAAAAATTTGTCCCTCAAACTTCAACATTGATCCCATGATGCAATAATATTCTCCGACTCAGGATAAGAAAGTGGTTGGCTGGTTTTTATGGTTCAATTGGATTTGGGTGACGAGGCTGCGTAAAGTAATTTTTTTTCTTCATTTAAATTGGCAAAAAAAAAAGCCTTTACCAATACAGGAGAGAAAGGAGCTCGTACAGTCGTTTAGAACAAGATGGGTGGATTGGTAAAAATTAAAACAACTGGTTAATGAGTGTGAAACTTATTTTATGTCGATGAGACAACGTTGAAGCATTCATTCTGAGGTTAAGACTGGACGTTGCGGCAATATAATTGGTTGCTATGATATGTATTTTCTGTCAAGCTAAATATTAGGTGGGGGTCTTGTTTCTGTATTCGAACATGTTTCCTGGACGTATTCCGAAAACGTGACTTCACTTATTTTGTTTTCCAAATACCATTTTAGCATATCGCCAATAAAATGAATACGAAATTGATGTGTGATAGTGTCTCGGATGCCATATACATTGGCAAAAACATGCTCGGAATATCATTTTTTTTCTTGGCCCCCAGATGTTTGATACATCGAGAGATTACCGAGTGTTTTTTGGATCAAAACATATTCACATACCTAAAAATATTCTTAAATCCAAGCTTAACCTATATTAATCACGCTAATGTATAAGTAATATTTTTACGCAAGCAAGATTGCGCCCAATAATTAGATTTGAAATAGTAATCAACAGATTTATATCTAGGCTTATAGTGTATTGCTATGAGAACAATTTTTTATTCCTGATTAATATATACTACAGCGAGACCATGTAGTTGAGAACTATATCTGAACTGATATCATCAAGAATGTTGTCAACATAAGAAAACCGATGGAAGAATGCCCTATAGCCCACACACATTGTCCGTGCATGTCAACATCAGTAATAGATCGTGTTCTGAACCATGTGCTATCATTAGTCATATCTCTTCTACCCATGCGTAATGGCAATTTGCATAATTTTCCATGACTTAATGTCAAATCGGTAATTGTGCTTGCTGAGGCGTTCACTATCTACTACAGTTTGAGTATTCTTAAAGGACAGATCATGGCTATCAGACTTGTCAACGATTGGAACGCAAATAAAATCTTAAAGAAGTGGAGTTGGGTATGGTGTGCTCTTTGCAATCTTTCTTTTACTGCTCTTAGTGGACTTCAGACATATTCATGGCTAACTGGACCTCGGACTTTTCAGCTTAAGCAACGATCCGTCATAAATGAATAAGCAACGTTGACCACAAAAAGGTTGAGATTTGTGTTTATTGAAAGCAAGTATCTACCTGTCGGACTACCCGAAAACTGTTCCCAACGTTAAGTTTGGGTAATGCCGGTTGCTATAAAAACAGGGCTAGTTCATTTTTAGCTGGGGCGACTTTCTTATTGGCTGCCGAAATAGATAGTCTGGTTCATATTATAGATTTTATCGGTGACAAGTAAAAATCTTAAATGTATTTTTCAATTTGTCATCAAGTGTGCCAGCGAGACAAACTAGAAATCATTTCAAGCATCCCCGCGGAAAATAGGGTAAGGTCCGTTTTTTAGTTAACAGACAAGGGGAAGACTGTGTTGAGCATTATACTCGGTAGACAGACACAATGAAAATTGGAAAGACACATTACTGCGGAATAAAATCGATCCACCTTTTTTTATTCGAGCATTTTTCACAGCCGAATAAATTCGAAGGTTCAGTTGAATCGGGTGACTCTGATTAGTAGAGTACATGACAAGGCAATTCAATCGGTAATATATCTTCATTAAATTTGTTCATGTGAAATGTTTAAGGGGTCACCTTCATATTGGATTTGGGTTATCAGTCTGATCATATTTTGCTGCAGGGAAAATTTGTCAGGGACCTGCGGCTCAAATTAAATTGCCGTGCAGACTTTATAATTTTCAATCACCCAATTTTGAAGCAAAATTTAGAATCATAATTCAACTTTGGATATTCAACTAATTCGTCCAGCTATTTCTGGATTATGAATTTCGAAAATTTGAAACCACTATTTTAAATTAGCTCCACGGTCAAGATTCATATCTTTCGAAATAATCTACTATGTTACTCCTGAAAATCACAAACAGAATCTATGCAATGTTTATTTTTGTTAATATTTCGCATGCAATACAAATTACGAAATTATCATTCCAAAAAATCCGTAATAGCAACTTTTATTGTCAGTGATTCAAAAATATATTGGGCAAACAAATATTCAAACATTTAATTAAAAATCAGCAATTATCACTCCAAACTGGCAATTTTATGGAATGAACGAATGTTACTTCCAGGACAACAACGCTCCATGTCATGTTTCAGTCTCTGTCAAGCAGTGGTATCAAGATATGAATGTAAGACGTCTTCCCTGGCTTGCTCAGAGTCCCGTCCTAAACCCCATAGAACATTTGTGGGACGAGTTAGAGCGACGCTTACGGACCAGTGAACCACGTCCGAAATCTACAGCTGAGCTGGCGACATTCTTGCAGCAGGAATGGACGTAAATACCCATAGCTGTGTATCAAAACCTTGTTGAAAATATTCCTAGAAAGGTTGCTAGTGTAATTGTAGCACGTTGGGGACCCCCCCCCCCCTATTAAAGCATGTATTATTTCCCTTATATCATCACATCTTGGTTAGGTTCGCTTTATCGCAAAGACGTAATCAAGGTAGGTAGATACACTACCCTACAATAATGGACCGGACGCCAGCGAATTTGCATAAAATCCTACTACTTGTTTGGGGGTGTTTTTCGTGATATAGCCTGGGACCTTTGTATGCTGTTCCTTGTAAATTGAACGCCGATGCCTACATTAGCATTTTAAACAATCAGGTTCTTCCTACGATCTGGCAATTTTATGGAATGGACGAATGTTACTTACAGGACAACAACGCTCCATGTCATGTTTCAGTCTCTGTCAAGCAGTGGTATCAAGATATGAATGTAAGACGTCTTCCCTGGCTTGCTCAGAGTCCCGACCTAAACCCCATAGAACATTTGTGGGACGAGTTAGAGCGACGCTTACGGACCAGTGAACCACGTCCGAAATCTACAGCTGAGCTGGCGACATTCTTACAGCAGGAATGGGCACAAATACTCATAGCGGTGTATCAAAACCTTGTTGAAAGTAGAAGGATTGATAGTGTAATTGCGGCACGTAGGGGACCATCCCCCTATTAAAGCATGTATTATTTCCCTTATACCATCACATCTTGCTGTCCGGCCCATTATTATAGGGTAGTGTACACGACGATCTCTGGCTGAATCGAGGTCCGAACTCGTAATCCTCCGATTGCTAATCCGATGCTCTACCAACTGGGCTACCGCGGCCCCATATCAATTCGGAAATCTTTCTTTGTAATAATAGTTATCGGTGTGCTGAAATCGTATTCATAAAACAAGTCAATTGACTCCACAATTGGAATACGTACAGGAAAAAGTTCCGTCACCCCGAAACGCAACCGCCACCCACATTTAGCTTGATAGAAAACGCTTCTCATATAATTGCAATCTTGTGGGAACAGTTTCTTTGCCAAAAAGAAATGTTAAGGCTGAGAAGTAGACTTGAATGCACCTAAACACGCAACTGCAGATGATTACATGCAGCTTGCTTAGGGGATGGCTGATCACGATTTGGGTAAATGTTTACTGTAATGGGGGAAACTTTGTTTGCAAGAGATGCAAATCTAAACAGTGCATGTTATGCACCGCTGCTTGGAATGATTTGTTTTGTCTTAGACAGTTTCGAAGTGACTTTTACTCAAAATCAGACATTTTTTAAATAGGAGGGATACAGTTTGAATGTGTATGTTTAATGGAGGTCTTGTTTTATCAATTTGGTAGACACGTTGAACTATTAACGTATTGTTTTGTAAAATTTCTCAAAACATTCGTTGTAACGCATATTTTCTTCTGATGTTTTCATTTTAACCTTTTGACTACGGCTATAGATATAATTTTTTTTTAAATTTTTTATTTCCAATGACAATGCTGGGTACAGATTGCAAAGACAAATACAATACATGATACAGTACAGAAATACAATACAGTACAGAATTGACCGAAGTCATTGTAGCCTTATACAAGGCCAGAAGTGATGGTCACTTGTGAAGGGGCACCATCATTGTCCCTAACAAAGGACAGCACAATTTACATCCATGCCCTGACCCGGATTCGAACCAGGAACCTTCCGATCCAGAGGCCAACATCTTGACCACTAGACCGGTTGGTCGGCGCTATAGATATAATAAGCGCGATTATTTGTTGGCGCAAATCTAACAACTTTCAAGGTACAACTGCTGTAACAGGCGTTGTCTAAATTCTTTCATGGCACGATTCGTATAATTTTCAAGGTACAAATGATGTACTGGCCGTTGTCTAAATTATTTCATGGTACATCTGCTGTACTGGCCGTAGTCTAAAGGTTAATTTAATTTCGTAATTTCCCTTATGCTATAACATTCTTCACTACTAGAGCTTATCTTAAGTATTTGCGATTTTAACTTGTTACTATGGGGCTCAATAAATGTGCAAAGCTGTAAATCACTACAGTACATGATGGAAACCCTAACAGAAAAATCCGATAGATCCTAATCAAAATCTGAATGCAGATGTTACTGACTAATGTGGATTCGGGTGCCTTGAAAAACGCTCCAGATTCAAACAGTATGAAAGGTTTTAAGACCGACTTGGTGTTTTCTTGGTGTTAGCATCGCCATAGACGTGAGATGTAAGAAGACCGGGACTAGTAGTCACATGACTACTCGGTGAAAAATTGACTTGGTTGGCCAATTTGAAATTTTATCGCCGCATTTGGCGATATACCTTCTCAACGAGCTTAGCTACCACTTCAGAAAATAACTTACGATTGGGTAGTATATATGTCAAGGTAACTCAACCCTAGCATGAAGTAATTTTTGGTAGATACTAAGTTACACTGATTCATTCTGGCTTGCTATACCTTCTTACTATGGGCTAATGTACATTTCTATTGAATAGTGACAAAATGTTGAAATCGCCAAAGTCAAGCTAGAACAAAGTTGAAACGAGCAGGTCTAGTATTGTTTCAAAGCGTCCATTTAATTTGTTTTAAAAGTGTGCTACATACCGAGTCCCGCGGACCGTGCAAAAAACTCCGGAAAAGGAGCTTCAAAGATATTTATCCTAAATAAAACATTCTTTTTCGTAATTCTTTCACGTAGTATTGTAACTAGACTTTCAAAACAAGATTTAAACATATTGTCGGAAGTGTGAACAAGACACTAGAATTCTCAAGACCCATTTATGCATTCCTTCAGGCATTAGCCTCGTGACACGTGCATAGTGAAGAGGCATGTGCCTCAGCCGAAGGGCCAGTCCTACGTCTGTGCCATATTAATCGGAAAAACCAGGAAAACTTTCTCTGGCCTGTCCTCGAGAAGATTAACAGATTCGAAAGGATGTCAGCCACTTCTGATAAAGAACTGCTAAGCCTTTCTTGGGTCATACTCATAATTTGCAAGTATTTTACTTCCGACTCTATAACATTTCAGAATGTCAGAACGGATATTAATCTGCAGACCACCGAGTGTATGTTTATAATGAACATACACAGATCTGCATGTATGTCTTTAAAAAAATAACTCCGATATTCTACAAGAGCCGCGGTATTCCAGTTGGAAGCGCATCCGGAGAGTTGCGAGTTCGAAACTAGGTTAAGCCAAAGACCGTCCTGAACACGGGCGCTGGTACACGTTAAATCTGGCGTGGTCTCAAATGTCCTTATGTTGGCGTAGTGTGGAAGTTTGCAGAGTGGAGTGGGGGGGGGGAGTGCTAGCTTAGGGGTTGACATCGTCATCTTGCAGCGATTCAAAATAACGTGGTGTCATTGGGTGTCTCTTAGGGATGAACCCTGGACAGTCGCCAATAGCCCGTTGTCTTGCTGCAGTGCGACGTTAATTAAATACTCTACCTACCCGATACGCTACAAGACTAAGACATTAATCTATAGGGCGTCACGAGTTTTCCGAATAGTGTAGAAACGCTCTTCCCCATAAACACCCACATAATGACTAAATAATCACATTGATTGGTTGAAAAAATAGGAGAGATTCTACTGGTCAAGGAGGTAAAAACTGGTTACGAGTCATGGAGGAAAGACTGCATGTTGCAGAACGGACATATGTGTGTGAACCCCTCAGAGGGTTAAGAGACAACAAAGTCTAGTCAGAACCGTTCCTTGTTATCAATTTTATCGCTTTTGGCTCCGAACAATAGACTAAGAGCCAGTATCCCAGCTAAAGACGTCACAGTCGTGCAAGAGTTTTCTATACGTTCAAACCAGACCAGCAACCGGAAGAGTTGCGAGTTCGATCCCAAACAAACCATCGTCGTGTAAAAAGGGGCTGATGCACGTAAAATCCGTCATGACTTCAAATGTCCTTCACGTTGGCGTGAAAGTTTGGTGATTGAGTGCCAGCTCAGTTGGTTGCCTCGTCATCTGTCCGAGGTTCAAAATTACGTGGTGTTGTTCTCGGGGGATTGATCCCGGACTGTAGCTAATAGCCCGTGTGTAGTTTCTGAGCGACGTTAACTAAAATACCTACTTTGCCTACATCTCCAAAGAAGTTTTCAACAGCAGTTGAGAATCGCTGTTTTAGGTTATCGCAGGTCCGCGGACTACTTATGTTCCTTGGTCACGTATTGTGAACCGATTTAAATTGTGTAAGAAGTTTTAATTTCGACGATTTCGTTTCCGAGTGTTGACAAGTGTGTTCACAAATCACTTCAATGCCCGTATGAATAATTTTGAGTAGCATTATATGAAAAAGGGGGTTGAAAAAATAGCTGTTTCAAAAGAACGCTCTGCTTCAAGCACATAATTCAGAAAATGACTTTGGACAACTCAGTCTGGTTTCTGGTTTTCTAAATGCCGCAATGTTAACGTTTGGAGGGTTTTTTTTTTGTACTGTATTCAAGCTATTGACGAATATAGAAATACTTTACCAGTGTGACTTTTGAAAAATTTATTTTTTATCCGGTATAACTTACTTAAGAGTGCATTTGATTGATAACTTTTTAATTGCAAAATCATTTCGGAATAGATTTTGTTTAATGCTCAGAGGGTAGTACTCTTAGTTTAATCCCCTTTACCCAAGCTACACATGTAGGGTATGTACCGCATCAATTAAAAGATCCTTAACTAATTATGTTTCAAGTAAATTGCCTTCAAATTGCCTAAAGACAGTGTTTTAATATTATGTTCTATGTTGTTATGTTTTAATATGTACCGCGTTCCTGTAGACTACCGATGCCCCGTCAATTTCAGCATCAAGGCCGTGGTAGCCTTGTTCGTTAAGTCGCAGATTAGCAAACAAAGGGTTGCGAGTTTGAAACTCGATCGAACCAAATACCGTAGAGTAGGTAGGGTTTGGTGAAAATTAAATCTGTCGTGGCCACAAATAACCCCACGTTGGCGTAGTGTGGAAGTTTGGTGAAAGGCTCAGGTGGGGACTTATATATCAGGAGGGGAAACGACGAGGTGTTTTCCTCTGATCTTCCTCTTCGGGAACGATCCCGGTCCGTCGCCAATAGCTCGTTGTGTTTCTCCAGTGCGACGGTAATGCAATTATCCAACTTGCGGAAAAAGAGCAACAGCGAATTGACATCCATTTTTTCTTCTGTCTAAAACTATGTATGAGATAGTTTCGCTTTCGATCTAATCTGAAACATTAGCCCGTTGTGTTGCTCCAGTGCGACGTTAATTAAATACCTACATACCAATTACATATCCCTTGTTATCGCTGTTACGCTTCGTTACTGGTGTGATAACAGCCAGAAGTCCACCCCACCATTCCCTCCGCAATCTCCCAAGCTTGATTCACAATGTCCCTTTCGTACCCACGCAAATCCAGCCACCAATGATGCATTGCTTGGTGTGGGTCAATGTTTCCTTCAGATATTTCATTGCCCAGCTTCGGGGAATGTGTTGCATACCTGCCAGACACCAGACGTGCCTCTCTGTCCGTAGCACCACCTCATGCATTTCATAATAGACTACCCACATCAACAAAAGGGCATTGATTCTGAGTATTTTAAACCTTCTAGTAGCAATGTGTGGCAAAACGTAAACTTAGAGGGACAAAGCAAATCCATATAAGTAACATGTAACACGGTTAAGCGGTTTTTTCTGAACAAAAATATTTTTCAACTTTGTAAAAAAAGCCTTTTTTAAATTAATCTTCTAGTAATTAACAGCATAGTGAAACATTTTTCTGACCAGAAAGATTTGTATTGATTTAACAGGCTTGAATAACGAATGTGTGCAGAGGGGTTAAAACTAATTTGAAATTTCCTTTGGAATAACATTGAGCATTAAACGATCGCGCGCGCGTTGTGTGTAGCTCTGTTTGTTTTACCATTAAATTCGAAATAAAATTTTCCACTAAAATTGCTAACCTTATGCTTAAACGATTTAAAACTTCCAATTATTTTTTAACTGTGCGGAGCGAAGAACATTTTATGGGTGAATTTAAAAAACGAAGTAAAAAAGTATTTTTCCATACAACTTAAATGATTGAAGTGAAAAAAGTATTTTTCCACATACAACTTAAATGATTGAAGTTAGAAAGTATTTTTCCATACAACTTAAATGATTGAAGTTAAAAAGTATTTTCTGTACAACTTAAATGATTGCATTTTTCTACGTAGGAAAAGTGATTATTCTAATTAATTTTCAATCAATATTTAACCATTTCAACCCGAGCAACGCCGGGTTATTCAGTTAGTTGATAATAGAAGAGTAATTTTGCTACTTGGTATTTGGCAACGCCAGAAGCAATGTTTTATTTTTTAATTTGATTTAGAATTCTGTATTTGTGTATTTGAGGTAAGAACATAGATGAGATATAAAAGTAGAACAAGCTATGGTATTTTTTTTGTAACCACGATCATGTGACCAAAACTAGTAGTAACTTAGAAAAACGAAAAAAACTATCTCGCTCTTATTAAAATAATTTTATACATTTATTCCTAAGCCCTTAGATGGTTTTATATCAGTCTAAATTAAGTATTTCACGCTCACGATTAAATTAAAGGATGTAGAAGACTAAGAGTTGAAGAGCTATCCAATTTGGGATCGGAACAAAGCTTGGGAAAAAAGTAATTGCCTCGGAATAAAAATGGTATGAGAGTCAAGAAAAATTCTGAATTGAAATAAATTGTTCCACAGAATGGATATTGTAGTCTGTGTTGAGGAGAGAAGTGATGATGGGAACCAGTTTCTAAAAGAATCTGCGTGACTTATTCCCACAATAAATTTTAAATTTTCTGACTTGTGCCACTTTCTATCTCTTAACTCATTGTCTTTGAAAGTTTGAATTCATTGATTTATACCACTTTCATTCTGTGTCAATCACATACGATTTTCCATGCCCATTCACATGGGAATTTCATTGTAAACAAACAAACCAGACGGTCTGTGAAGATTTTACTTCAGCAGTCCAAATGCTTTCATATGATACATATCGGGGTTATCCTAACCCAAGTGGTTTCGACGAGATAACTCGCAGATCAAGATTTGACAAGAGCACATAAAATATACCTTTGAGAAACACAGGTATGTATTTTGTATTAAAACACGGCGTTTTTATTTAAAAGAATGTAAAACGTGAGTGAAATATAGAAACATATTTTATCAATTTTAATTTAAATTTATACATATTGAAATTTCGAATTTCCATTTTTTCAGACGATAATTATTAATTTAAAATTATAAATTTGATTTGTTATGCAAACGATTTTTAATAATGCTATAATTTATTTATTTATCTTTGCTGATATTATTTTGTTGCTTTGGCAACAAAGAAGGATAAAAACAAGGAAGCAAAATTGGAATTCTTGGAAGTAGATATGGAGGTATATCAATAGTTTTTTTGAAATAAAAATCTTTGATTTTTTTATTACGTTTTCCTGTCTCTAATGAGAATATATGCTCTCAAGTACCAACAAAAACTGTAAATTAATCACAAAATCAGGTAAAAATTTTGTAAATAATGCGAAATACGATAAATATTTTTGGAAAAAAAAATTATTTCTATCTTTTTTCCCTAGAACCAAATCTTTCTCATTTATTTAGTTTAGAATTACTTTTTGAAACAAGCCCTTGAAATTTCCAATTCTAACAAAACAGACAGAGTTTTTTTTCTAATTTCCCAACGTAAAATTAATCAGGAATAGGCAAAAAAAAAAAAAAAACGATTAATCGAATGTGCGACAGTTTGAAACGCGACATAACGATGTGTGTGTGTTACGTTCTACATGAAATTTAAAATTGCAATTACATTGTTCCTTACTCAGTGTGTATAGTTTCTGAATGTTTTAGAAATGCCGATTGGACAGCTGGGATATAGAAGTCTGGCCTTTTGGAGCCCACGTTAAAAAATAAGGGTCGTCAACGAAATATAGAATAAATTAAGAGCCTACTTAAACAACAAGGCATAACGACAAATTCTTTATTTAAACATTTAAACTCGAATCGCTACGCCTCCATAAATGATATAACAATTTGACTCACTCTTTTATCTTGAGTGCTGATGGATATGCAGTTCAGACGACATGGACTAACACCTTTCTTATGCATTGCTATCCGATGAATTGCTGTTTCCAAGGGCATTTTTATTGCAAGCTTTTAACAAATGTTTTCGCTTGGGCATTTGAAGGTTTTATTTGCCTTATAGACTTTCTTAAATACTTTCTAGTTTGTATACATCCGACTGAGATTGCGTATGCCAACATTATTCTTGTATTATCAATAAGGATATAATTGCTTCTATTTTATGTAACACTAAAAATGTGTGTTGATCATTACCATGCTAAATATGGTCAAAAACACTTTTTTTTTGTTGCTTACTTTGGTAAGGTAACGAAAAGTGAATACCATTGTCCCGCATTTAGTTGGTATTAAACATAAGCTTACATAAATATAAAACGATTTTACGCTATACTAAATTCATGCTTACGTGCTCATCACCAACGAAATTTTAAAATATTTTCATAAACGAGTCCAACGATCATTGCTTGAATTATTTATTAAATTTAACCGAAAAAGCATGAAATGGATTAGAAAGGTGAAATGATCAATGAATAATTGAACTTTACTTTAAAAAAAACATACAACGTTTTTCAATTTAACACTCCTAGAGGTTGTCTCATAAATCTGACCAGATCTGTATAGACGACATATCCTTCATTGCAAGAAAACTGATTATATCTTGATATGGTCATATAAAAAAAATCGGCAATACTTTTATGACGAGATATCTCGTCATTAGCAAAGTTGAGCAGATCTTGATGGATGAAACCACTTGGAGGGTGAAAAAAGTTATTTTTTCTGCGTTCATTTTCAATACCCTGAATAAACTATTATTATATAAAATTTTGCAAATGTATTTGATGAAACAGAATGTTTCTTCTTTTTGTGATGGTGTACAAAATGTGAAGAATATTATTCTGTTTTTTAAAAGCTATCATTGAATAGTAAAACTATTTTGTATATAAAACGATTTTTTAATGCTGTAAGAGATCAATTTAAATTTAATTATCTTATCAACAATTGATAAAATTCTAAATGCGACATTAAAAAAAAAGTGAAACTTTACTTACCCATATTAAAATAATATTCTGTAAATCCTTTTTATCCAATGAACTTAGAATTGTAATCCGCTACGATTTATCCACGGTGGGAAAAAAAACACTTGCGTAAACGAACTTGAAAACCTCCCGTGTTTCACTTCGACACTAACAACTGTCTTTTTTTTTATAATTTTTTTAAAAATCGAACGTTTCTACCACAAAAGAATAGATCAAGAAAGTCACGTGAAATCCATGCGAAATCGAAACGAAAAACGAGCGGCCGTTTCCGTCCGAGAAGAGTCGGAACGAAGTGCTATTCTGGTATCGTCCGGTCACACACGTCGAGGCGAGTTGTTTCGAAAGTGAAGAAAACCAGCAGACGACATCTCTGCCCCTTTCCCGAACGAGAGAGAAAGCAGCTTGCCCTACTTCCCAAATACGGACGGAGAGTGGCTGTGGCGATTACCTTTCTTGGCCTACATTACGGCAGAGCTTTTTCACTTCCCCCCAAAACAGGTTGCTCGCTCAGAATGGCTTGGTCAGCGAAAGAGAAGCGAAGTGAAAGGGAGAAGTGTCGGAAAACGTTTTCACTCGTGAAGAATATTGGAAGGGTTGCTTTTCTTCTTTTTTTCTTCTTCTTATCGCGTCTTCACATCACGTTAATGAGATGTCGCTTTTAACAATTGAATGGAATCTTTTCTTGGGACGTTTGTTATAGGGGAAAGGAAAGTTCTTCCTCAATTTTCCAAATCGAATGCTCAACGGTTTTTGTTCTTAATCACGTTTTCGAATCTTCGAAAAGTAAATGCTCTCTTCTGCGGTTACCTTACAGACTCGGAAATGTTCCTTTGAACAAATTCTTTTTTCAATATATTTTTTAAACTATGTCTAGCATTTTTTTTATACTTTGTTTTTTGAAATTCTTATTCGATGAGAGAGAGAGAGAGAAAGAGGGAGAAACTTAAATGCAAAACAAATTAGGGTAATTATCTTTCATATGAGGTAAATATAGATGCCGGTAGTGCTTCTGCGGCGAAACTTGTTTCCTGTATGTATTCCAAACGTGACATCAGTATGAATATTTCTAGAATAGAATTTAAGCACTTCAATAAAATAGGAATTAAACAAATTCCAAAGAAAATTTGGAATTCAGTTTAATTCCGTATTGATATCTTTTTGTTCTTGGGTCTACACCAATTAGATAAACGCCAAACGTTATCAAAGCGGCGATAAAATACATTTAAGTTTCCGAAGTAGGAGGCTACCGTCCTCTTGTGGGCGCTGAAAGAACCTTAGGAAATTTGCTTGCCTCAAAGGAAATAAGGGGACATTGAGGAGCAAGGCTGAGCGATAAGATGCTCCAAAACTTTTCACTAAAAGTTATTCCAAGCAAACTTTTATCCACTTGACCACATCAATGTGCTCGCTATAGTGAGACAATGTAACAATAATTATACGCTTTAAAATTAAATTTACTATGGTCTGTTTAAAAACCAGACAGGTCGTAACAAGCAAATGTATTTCCTTGCATTTCCGACTTAAACAAGTTCTTACATACACTTGATATAAAAGTAGACTGTGCATTACTATTGATAGTAGCTTCAAAAAGTGTGACCAAAATATCGTCTTTTGCTGATCTGTGAAAAATTCACTTGTTTGGCCGCTTAGGTATCTCATCGTCTTGTTTGGCGATATAACATCTTATGATAGGTTATGTGCCTGAATGCACATTTCTATAGAATGGCGACAAAAAACTTTAAAATTTTA
Source organism: Metellina segmentata (assembly GCA_947359465.1). NCBI lineage: Eukaryota > Metazoa > Arthropoda > Arachnida > Araneae > Tetragnathidae > Metellina > Metellina segmentata. Next base: position 104,426,549 of record OX375880.1, read on the forward strand.
ATTTCAAATTGTTTAATTTTGAAGGAGCGACTAGTTTTGGAGAAAGTCTAGAATTATTCATATCTGAATAATTCTTAATTATTAAATTATTAATTTCTGAATATTTTGGGAGAAATTTTAAAATTACTGTCGGTGGTTACATTTGCAACTAATTATTGGTTGAGATATATAGTTAAGCAAACGAAACGCCGAAAAAAATACATTTTTTTCAACGTTTCAACCGAACAACATTTTTTTTGCAAAAAAAATGTTGTTTGCTTAAACAGAATAGTTTAATTTGTTTTGCACTTATTTTAATCATAGTGTTTTTTTAACAAAATCTCATTCGATGAGAAACAAATGAAAAACAATTTCGCGTAGTTGTCTTCTGTTTTGTTTAATTTTAATAGAAAAAGAGAAGAGTCTGAAAACTTTCCACTCCGTGAGAAATATTGGAATGGTTGCTTTCTTTTTTTATTTTCTACGCATCACGTAATGCCAACAGTATGCAAGTTCGAATAGAATGCTCAACAGTTCGCGTTCTCGATCTTTTTCGGATCTTCGAAAATAAAATGTTTTGTGTTTATTCGTCTTCTGGTAGCCCATTAGCTTTGAATTGTTCCTTTCAATACGTTTTTTTGTATCTTTTTAATGTTATATATTTCTGTCTAAAAATGTTTGATAAATGGAAAAGCAAATTATAGCATATTTTATTCTTTTGCGCAAATGGATTTCACTCAAATTCAGCGAAATGCATGATTTTATTTTGTTTAACACACAATCAAACAATCGGGAAGTTAATTTATGGATTTCAAGTACACTTAACTAAATTAGTGTTAACTTGTGTGCTCGACCAAAAAGACTATAAACAATAACTTATTTCCTTATTGGATGCTGTATAGAATTTATTTTACTTTATTAGAGAATATAATTTCATAATTTCTTTAACGACTAAAATGTCCGCAGAACCATCACCTCCTAAAGGATGGTAGAAGTGTTTATTTCTTTTTTATAACGACCCCAAAGATGAAATCAAAATATCTACTATTATAAAAGAAAGTGTTTGTTTCTCTGTTTGGGGCCGCAAAATCCTGACGATTCTATGGTACTTACAGCTATGAGATTTGGCACACAGGTAGTCCGAATTATTTGCAATTTTTGGGTCGCAGCGAATTTTTCAAAATTCAATCTAGAAGATTTTTAAATGAATTTAATAGTTTTATTCTCCATCGCTTTTCAAAATCGGAGAACTTTTTACACCCGTGTGGCCTTGCAGTCAGGGTTTGGAATCCTGCCAAGTTTTTTACATCCGCGAAACGCGGAGAAAATAATTTTTTTCATTTCCGCTTTGATTTTGAGCGGACAAATAAATCTTTTAACTAAAGTCAGTTCTTTTTTCTATCTCCTAGACCGTTAAACATAGAGTAAAAATTTCAACGGTTTAGAAATCTGCGGAAAATTTCAATTTAGATTGATACATACAAATATTATTTTTTTTTAAAATAAATAATTTTTTTAGTTATATATTTTTAACGAATTTGAAATTTGCGGAAAATTTTACAGCAGATTAGATTAATTCCTTACACCACGGGCACGAGCAACGCCGGGCTAGCCACGCAGTGGCTAATAGTATATAAAACTAGCCACTGCGTGGCCAGCACGGCGTTGACCAAGCGAAAATTTTGTGGGGTCAGGTGTGACCATTTCTCGCTAACCACCAGTGAATGCTACGAATTCTCATTTGGTGTGCTTCGCACACCAAATGAGAATTCGTAGCCTATTGGATAACAGCCATAACCGCGTTGCCCGTGGTGTTGGTTTACAAGGCATACGCCACGCCATGTAGCCACCGGCAACGCTCATTGTCAAACGCGGCCAAATTCGAATTGCGAAGAGATCCAATCGGCGTGACGTCACAATCTCTTGCGAAAATATAAATATGTAATTAAAAAATTATTTGTTGAAAGAAAATCAAATGTATAAGGTATCTATATATGGTGTAAAATTTTCCGCAGATTTCAAATCCGTTGAAATTTTTAATCTATCTTCAACGATGCCGATTTTACAAAAAAAAAAACCTAAACAATGCGAGTTAAAATGTTTTTATTTAACTTCGATATAACAAAACTCTCTCTCTCTTTCACTGTGATCTTGAATCGACCACATTTAATGAAATAAATGGATCATTTTGGCGGAGTCCGTATCGTAAGATTCTCTAAAGGGTAAATCGCGTGGCCGATTGGCTGTCGAATCGCAGACTAGCTTGTCGATCACGGTTGATAATGACTCTTAACCAATCAAGAATTTAGGATTCATGCTTTACCCACAACCACGTGATAGATCTTCAAACCGACAACCAGAAGAAATAACATGGAGCTGCGGAGCCATATGTTATGTCTATTTCATTATAAGGTCGATGTAATCTTGAGCATGACGTAGTTTGCGGATGAATTCAAATAGACAAATCATAGTAGCCCATCTGTACTCATGAGTCTTTACTCCTATCTGTAGGGTATTTATTCTATGCAATCAAATTACTATGACAGCAAGGTTGTATTATTTAGTTCATAAAACATAAAGGAATAAAGATTATTAATTTTGAGTTTTTCCTCTGAAACGATTATCTTGCATTTTCGTTTGTTTACAAGAGATTCAAACTGGATTTCGGGGACGAAGATTATGTTTTCTTAGTCCTTAGAAACCAGTTAAGTGATTTCTTAGTCCTTAGAAACCAGTGAAGTATAATCCCTGTTAAGTGATTTCGGCTTTTAAGATTTTAGGTGCACCTAGATGTGGTCATTTTTATGCTTGCAATGATACGTCATTTTAAAATTTAATTTAGTGGCCAATTATCATAATAAATGAGGTGTGTTGTGAACGGGGACACAACCGCAATCATTTAAGGGGTTAATCTACGTATAAGGAAGGGTAAGATGTAAATAAAGTCTTGGAGGTTACAAGTAACTAGCCACTGTGTGGTCAGCTCGGCGTTGACAGTGACAGTTCTTTTCGTGGGGTCAGGTGTGACCATTACTCGCTAACCCCCGGTGATTGCTACGAATTCCCATTTGGTCTGCTTCGTAAACCAATACCACGAGCCTCGTCATTGTCAAATGCGGCCAAATGCGAATTGCGAAGAGATACAATTGGCTTCATAATCTCTTGGGAAAATATAAATATTCAATTGAAAAATTATTTCTTAAAAGAAAATCAAATGGTATAAAGTAACGATCAAATGTAAAATTTTCCGCAGATTTCAAATCCGTTGAAATTTTCATTCTATCTTTAACGATCGCTGAGATACAAAAAAAAGCACTGAAAAACACCAGTCATAACTTTTTATTTTTTATCCGTTGCTCAGGAAATCAAAATGAAAGCACCAAAGGCAATTCGGACGAAAAACGCTTGTGACGTCAGAAGTCGAAAATAGCAAATCGGCTGGCTTCTTACGGACGTCACTCCGGAAAGGAAGAAAGAAGGTAGAAAAAAACTAATAAATTAACTTTAAAATGTAATTTAAAAATTCGGGCGCGATAGAAAAATCGCAAAAAATTCGGTGTGCGAAATTTCATTACTGTAAGAACAATAGATTCGTCAGGACATCGCGTACCGAGGGACTGGCAATTTAGGAATTTAGTTATTAAAAGGCCGACTATAAAAGTCTAATACAGTTGGTATGGTATTTACATCGATATGTCTCACAAAGGTTAAATCCATAAAAGTGTTGCCCAGAGTAGTGGGCGATGTAGAAATATACTTCAAGTTGAACTCACGTTGCATGTAGTCTATAAGCGATTTGTTTTCAGTAACATCGATATTGAAATCAGGGGTAAAAATAATGGTTAAATGGGTATCTGGAATGATATTAGGTTTCATTTTCCTGAAGGAATCTTTTGAAGTTATTACATTCCAAGTCAATATCCATAGGTTCCGGCGGTGGCGCAGTCGAAGTCAGCGTGCCGGCGTTGACACGCTCAGTTTTGCTATGCTATTGATAGAATTAGGATCAATAGAGAGGCATTGGTAAATTTGAACTCTTCTGGTTCCTTTTGATTTTTTTTATGATATACGTTGATTAACTTTCTGTTCACCTTTCTTTTGCAATATTTACGACGCTATTTAAATTTTATTCAACGCATAAAACCCATCAGCTCCTAACTTCAAATATTTTTTGTGTTATTGCTTAATAATATGCCAGTTCCTGTTATTCTCTACAAATCTACATCCATTTCAATATCATAAGATTATCGGTTATAGTTTACAAGATACTCCTATAGGTGCTACAAATCTGTCCATTTTTTAGTCGCCAGAGTTTTCATAGAGACCACCAAAAAACAGACCGATTTTAAGGGCGTATTTACGTCAAAAATAAAAAGAAAGATTTAGAGAAATTGAAATGTTATAAAGCCAGATCTTCACATTCAGTTTAAAGATGGAAATTTCAACTTTGGGCGCCTTCCCGAATTAATTCCTGACTACGCTATTTACAGACTAATTTTGAAACAAGCACATTCAAGTCTGAAAAAAAAATACAATGCCTATGAAAATTTAAAAATAGAAATAACTTCAACAGCCTCAATAAGTTTTGCGATTGCCCAGAAATTCAAATCCTACACAGAAATGTGAATTTCCATTTCGTATCCTAACATAATACAAAGAAAATGCTGCTTTAATTTAAAGGCATCAAATTTTAGATTTTTACCATTTTTCCAGTTACCTCTATATTGTTTCCCAAACCGTATACAGAAGCGATTCTTGTCTTTGATCCAGATTAACATCTGAATCAAAGACAAAATTCGCTTTGTATTCAGATTTTGTGAAACCCAAACAAATGAATATCCTAAAGTATGAGGATTTAATGAACCCAATTGAGTCGGTAATCCGACGAGTATATTTTAGGAAACACTTTACTTGGGAAATAATATTTCATGCAATTTTACCACTCTATATAATTTATAGATGAAAATAACTGAATTACACTCAAGAAGGAAATAATTTGTAATTTCTTCCAGAATTTTCAAATTGTAATAGAAATATTTTTTTTTTACTTGGTCGGATGGTTCTCTTTCTCTGTTTTTCAGAAATAATATTCAAAGAAAAATGCGACTTGATATTGAATGAAGCTAAATCAATGGGTTACTTTGAAGGAACTCGACATACATAAAATTAAGTCCCCAGTAGGCGTCTGTCTGTTCGAGCTAAACTCGTAATTTTCACCAATCTATAGACGATTTGTCAAGGAAGGTTTGGTGTATGAAGCATTATTCGATAACAGGAGTGGGCAAATGCGGCACTTTTTCGAGTGCGGGTTTGAAGTTTTTGCGAGTTTAAGTGCGGCTCCCCCATTGAAAATTTAAATCCGTTATTTCTTATTATTTCAGAATTTTTTTCACGAATCTTTGTCAAATTGACTAAGCAAGTGAAGAACAAAGATCTTAATTAAACGTGTTCTACTTTCTATTAATACATGTTTATTATATTTTACTAGGGGGCCTGCCCCCTGCTCGCCAACCCCCGGAGGATTGCTTCGCAATCCTCATTGGTTCGCTGCGCGAACCTATGCTCGCTTCGCTCGCCTCAATGAAGACATGTGTCCTAGCAGAAGGGATTGTTTACAAAATATGTTACCAAAAAAATGTTTTTCAAATCTAATTTTGCTGTGTGTGTATTACAGAAAAGATATATACAGTATCTCTAAAATCACAATTCAAATGAAAACTTTGTGCAAATTTTGACTCGAAATGTGAGCGTTGCTTTGGAAATTGAATACCCAGCATGTTGTTTGTGTGTACATTTTCCCAGCACTCAAACGACCCTTCTTCGACTTGTTGAACTATAATTGTTGGCCCTGAAAAGGACCGTTTTTTAAATGGCCCTGAAAAGATCCTCCGCTTTCTTTGATTTCTATTATAAACTAACTGCAACAGCTCATTAAAATTTCCTTTTTTTTTTCAATAAAATTTCATCCGATAACGCTATAAATTCAATCGATGCGCGAGACTTCGCGATAAACAAACAATCGTACAGTGTTGCCAAAACGCGATTACAAATAACGTCTTTTTGGTGAGCCACGTAAGAGAATTATATAGCGCTAGCGCTCGCCAACCCCCGGAGGATTGCATTGCAATCCTCACTGGTTAGCTGCGCGAACCTATGCTCGCTTGGCTCGCATCAATGAAGACATGTGTCCTAGCAGAAGGGATTGTTTACAAAATATAATATTCCAAAAAAAAAAAAAAAAAAATTTCAATCTAAATTTGCTGTTTGCAGAAAAGATATATACAGTGCCTCTGAAATCAGAATTCAAATGAAAACTGTGCAAATTTTGACTCGAAATGTGATCGCTGCTTTGGAAATAGAATACCCAGCATGTTGTTTGTTTCTACATTTCCCCAGCACTCGAGCCACTCACTTTTTCATTGAGTTTGTTGTCTAAAGTTGAAGTTCAAGCGTATTGTTGAACTACAATTGTTGGCCCTGAAAAGATACCCCGTTTTCTTTGATTTCTATTACAAACTACAACAGCTCGACTAAAATTAATTTTTTTCAATAAAATTTCATCCGATAACGTTATGAATTCAATTGAGGCGCGAGACTTCGTGATGGTATACAAACAATCGTACAATGTTGCCAAAACGCAATAACAAATAACGTCTTTTTTGCTTGCCACGTAAGAGAATTATATATATAGATTTCTATTATTGAAATTTTGAAATTTTTTTATTTAGTGTATTTTCTTTCTTTTAATTATATTGTCCTATATGTGTGCTTTGCATAGCACAAGACTTGTGCAGAATTTGTAACTATATTAACTAAATCAAATTAAATTTGAATTTGTGTAGTTATTACTATGTAACTATGGTGTGGCTTGAAGCTGACATAGTCAGAAGGGTTTTATTTTACGAACATCACAGCACATACACGTTACAACGACAGAGACAAAGCACACTACTAGCATGCAAAGAAGTAAGCGTTATTTACAAATGCGAACTGAAACTATAAGTGACCAATAGCAACGGTTTTAGAAATGAGAAGTGAAACTAAGGGGATTGAGAACTGAAAGTGTAGTTCGCGAATATCACCAGTAAGCCCGTTGAAAATGGTGGCGCTGTTTAAGGAACTACAGGATCTTTATAACATATGAAAAACCTGAATGCGGCTCTCACTGACATAATGCGTGCCCACCCTGCTCTATAACAAAAGGGAACTGAGCAGTGACGATTTTAGTAAAATTAGATGATTTTAAGTAGTAGACGTTTTTAAAAAATGACCGGCCGATAGTCGGTGCTTTTAGTGGAAATGTGCCTTTTGCGACGTGGACGCGCTTCTGTTTGAGGATGTTTTAAAATTGGCAGATTATATCGAGGACACAAACCGTAATTTTGACGTGAATCTTCAGACCTGATGTTGGATTGTGGAACGAATGAAGGAAATTTAGGAAATATAGTTCGATGCTTATTGCGTGTGAATGTTCAAAAATTACAAAGGGCATTCCATAAAAACTGAGAGTAAATTTTTAACGTAGTGGCAACACCGCGAAACTAAAAAATAAAAGTGCAGGCGATTTTTTCAAACTGTTAACTGTACAATTATAAATATTCTAAATGATTCAGACGATTTTATTTTCTTAGTTTCGTGCTTGTTTAAAGAACTGTTTTTATTTGCCCTACAGAAATGGAGGTGAGTGTTTCAAAGTTAAAAAGCGAAATGCGTTCTGCCATAAAAATTTGCTATCGTTTGGGCAAAACAGCTCCAGAAACAGTTAAGTTCATGAAAGAAGCTTACAAAGAGGAATGTTTTGGTGAGTCTACGATTTTTAGATGGCATGGTGATTTCAAAAAAGGATGTTAGTCTTCAGAACTGGCTCCTAAGCCTGGCCGACCAGAAAGTGCTGTGAATGATCGAAATGTTAACACTGTGTAGGCAATCTCGCAAGAAAATCGGCGAATGATTTGTGAGGAGATAGCGGTATCAACTAACAGTTGGAAAACGTCGATATTTCGCATTCTACGCAACAATGTACAGCTCCGCCATGTTTGTTCCAGTTGGGTCCCTCATCATCTTACTAAAGAACAAATGCAAACAAGAATTCACCAATGTTGTGAGTGGAAACAGATACTTCAAAATGATCCGAATTTCCTAAAGACTGTAATAACAGGTGATGAAACTTGGGTGCATCATTTTGATCCCCTTACCAAGTCCTCAACAAGTGTATGGAAACACATTGATTCTCCGCCTCCGAAAAAAATCCGAGAAACCAAATCTGCTGGAAAAGTCACGATGATAATTTCCTTTGATCATAAAGATGTAATCAATCAGCATGCTGTGCCTCCAAAAACTACTGTGAATGGTGAATACTATGTTTCAGTTTTGAAAATTTTGCGACAACACATATCGAGAAAGCGACGTGAACTGGTAGGGAATTGGATATTACATCACGATAATGCTCCCCCGCATGTCGCTACTTCTGTTCAGCAATATCTTGTACAATGCAATATTAAAATCATGCCACATCCCCTTACAGTCCAGATATCGCACCATGCGATTTCTGGCTGTTTCCGACGTAGAAGGAGAAGCTCCATGGTAGAAAATTTATTTGAAAAGTGTGTTAAACGATGGGACCGTTACATATCATCTGAGGGAAGGTATTTTGAAAAAGAATAATGTATTTTTTTGTGTAAATATATTTCTTGATTTTTTATGATTTTACTCTCAGTTTTTATGGAACGCCCTTTGTAATTTACAATTTGAACGATTGAAGTCCAGTTTTATGTTAATTGTTACTGTCCAATATTAATTGTAGCATACTTTTATAGCTTTCGAATAACACCAGTTATGCAGTCCTCATTCCAAGAGCCGACCAACCGGTCTGGTGGTTAAGGTGTAAGCCTCTTGGAGGGTAGGCAATTAAAGACGCACTAGAGCAACACAATGGGCTATTGGCAACTGTCCGGGGTCAATATCTGAGGAACCTAATGACAACGACTTGCAAATTTAAAACACGTTCAGAGGACGAGAACAAACCCTGAGCTGGCATCCCACTTTCCAAAATTCCATACCATGCCAAACATGAGGACATTTGAGGCCACGACAGATTTTACGTGATCCAGCTTCCGTGTACATGATGGTCTTTAGCTTGACTTCGTTTCGAACGCGCAACCCTCCAACTGCTAACCTCTTCCTCTAGTAACTGGGCAATTGCTGCCCGTGACGACAGGAAAGAAAGCAAATAACGTCATCAACAAGAAAATCTCATTGAAAATGAATGTAAATTTAAAATTTTCCACGTGCCAAGTCGGGTAGGATCGCTAGTATGGTGGTAAGGTAATTTTAATTAACGCCATACTAGAGCAACGTAACGGGCTATTGACGACGGTTCTGGACCAATCCCCAAAGCGAAAGATGTGGGGACAACAACACCTAATTTTGAACCACGGTCAGATGACGAGGCAACACCTGAGCTGGCACCCTTCTCTCCAAGCTTCCATACCAATCCAACGCAAAGACTTAAGGACACGACAGATTTAAGGTCCACCACCCATCTCTACACCATACGTATACAAATATCCATGCACTGACCCGGTTTTGAACCAGGAACCATCCGATCTCGCTAGTATGGTGATGGATATACTTATTCGAAAAATTTGATTTTTGTAAATTTTAATCCAAAGTTGGTACGATTTCTGCTTGAGGTAAATTGCTACTTAAAGAAAAAAGATAAATTTATTTAAGGAAAATATATTGTAAAGAAATTGTAAAAGGTTTTAGACTATGAGTCCCCAGACTACGGTTAGACCTTGCGTAGAAAAGTTAGTTGGTTTGGGGATTTATGATACAAGAGCCATATTTGATCAAGCTGCGCGAAACAGAAGACAACAAAGAGTGAGGGGAAAAACAAAAGGTATATAGAAGGGTAGTTCAAAGTAAAGGGTTCCCTAGACTATTAATTTTATTGTCCATGTGATTGACGGTTTCGATTGATAGGTGCTTCAATATAGCTTCAATCAACCCGTCAATCTCTTTCGGTGAATGTTTTTCGAAGGGACGTGACGTGTTTTATTTTTGTGTTTCAAATTGAGATTTTTGACTTTCTTGCATTGAATTTGGCTGTCTGCTATAGGAAGAAAGAAAAGAAGAGGAAAATAGAAAAGCTAATCCAAAGAGTGGTATAAACTGAGAAGCCGCTTTACTCACTAACATTTACTAAACTTTCTGTAAGATACTGAATTGTGCGCAAAATATTAATTTTCTGTTTTAATTTTTCCTCAGTATAATCTGATTTGTATTGTTTTAACACATTAACAATTTTTTGTAAAGCAATACTTCGTTTGTTTTTGTTTAAATACTGTTTGTGACTTAACTTTCCACAACTCAGGATAATCACGATACAAGTAATTAAGAGCATCACAAACTCCCGTTCCCAGACAGAATTGCTTCTCGTTGGGCTCGATGCATCCGTCATGTATGCTGTCTTGAACAAAACTGTCAAACTAATGACAATTGGGTATTTTAAACGATCAAAAGGCGCCGTCAATGTCCATCAATCAAAATTTCTATCAATGTGCATCAATCGATTGACAATCGCGTCAATCGCCTCCTACACGATCAATTGGTTGCTTCAATGAGCATCATTGACAATCCCATTGACAATAAAATTGATCGTCTAGGGAGCCCTTAAAACAAAAGAGAGGGTATATTACTCGGGTACTTCGGATTGTGATTCCCGCACATACCTAAAGATGTGCCCTTGAGATCCGCATAGGGAAGAATAACGATTGAACGACAAACCCAAATTCCATAAACAATAGCGTCCTAATAGCCTGGTTAAGTCATTGCAGAACAGCCTGCAAAGGTGTTGACAAAATAAATGAATCGTAAACAAAATTTTTAATGCATTGATAATCGACAAGAAAGTTAAATCATGTCTTTCATTTACACCCAAGTAAATAATATGCATTGATGAGACGTATTCACGTAAAGCCCTGCAGCTTACCCGATTTTTATGGTGAATTTCGTCACGAACTATTGGAAGGAACATTATACATATAATATTAAGATAGTATGTTGTCCTTTCCTGTCGCTAACTATCCTGTTGCTTGCAGTTACCCAAAAGCAATTTTGTTGGGTTACAATAAACACAATTTAGTCTAATTTTGATAAAGGATGTGTTCTAATAGGTGTTAAAATAGATAAATTGCTGCTTTTTGTATAATAGCAAATAAGTTTCTTGGTCACGTATGCAAATAAACTGATACGGGGAACTTTCTCATGGCCTATTTCAACCTAGAGAAATGTTAACATCTAGTTTGTTTGCTTTTATTTATTTTCCGAATGGGATCAGGTTTCCGAAATGTTGTTTGATTTAGCCTCGGTGAGGTTCCTCCATGGGAAACCTTTAAGAACTTCTTAAGAGTGATATGTTTAGTGACCTGTCAAGGTCTTATAGACCAGAGGTAAGTCGAATAACATTTATGTCTCTGAGGACTTGTAAACAAGTATAATATAATCTCAAGAGACTTGCTTTCCCGTGAGAGTTTCGTGTCAATTGTGGAATTGTTTTTCTGTGAGTGGAATTTCGTGTAACCTTATATAATAGTCGCGCCTCTTAACAAACGAGATAGCTGTGTATCTGTGAGATAATCGATGTTTCGTTTTCTTGCTAATTAGTTATTAATTAGTAACTAGTTGATTAATTCTAGATAAATTTAGGTTTTAGCGTTAATTGTTTTTCTTTAACAATATATTCTACCCTCCTGATGGTCGTTTCGATAAGGTACCTCGTCATTAGCAAAACCCACCAGATCTGGATGGGCAAGGTATCTCGACATTAGAAAAACTGATCAGATCTGATATCTCGTCATCACGAAAAATTCGGCAATATCTGACGTAAAAAAGTAGTGACCAGAATTCATGACGAGATGCCTCGTCATTACCAAAACTGGTCAGATCTTGATGGACGAGATACCTCGTCGAAATCACTTGGAGGCTTGCGGACATACTAATTGATCAAGGAACAATACGACCAACAGAGTGTTGAAGAGGATTGGGGAACACTCTTTGGTGGTATTCTTACCTGAATGACTTGACTGTAGTAAGAAAGTTCATCTGAATATGTCCAAAAATATTCCCCAGGCAGAGTTTTCGCATAAGCTGGGCTAGTCTATAACGAAGCTGAAGTGAAAGTGACTGGTGAAAATTATTGTGATCAGCAAAAAAGGTGTTTTAAAGTTTTAGTGGGTATGAACCAGAAATAAAACAATTATTTCCAAAATATTCAAAGTGATGTCGCGATGTGAAAGTTTTTCCGAAATTCCTATCTTGCCATATTAAAATGAAAAATTATGCATTTTTCTTAGGAATCTAATCAACAGACAACCAGGATGTTTTATAAACTAGCGTACAATTTTTACTTTATATTTTAGTATTTTTATACAATACACTGCAATTTATTTCTATGTAATGCAATATATATTACTAGGGGGCCCGCCCCCTGCTCGCTACCACTCGCCAACCCCCGGAGGATTGCTCCGGAATCCTCATTGGTTCGCTGCGCGAACCTATGCTCGCTTCGCTCGCATCAATGAAGACATGTGTCCTAGCAGAAGAGATTGTTTACAAAATATGATATTCCAAAAAAAATATTTTTCAAATCTAAATTTTTTGTTGTTTTTCAGAAAAGATATATACAGTACCTCTGGAATCAGAATTCAAATGAAAACTTTGAGCAAATTTTGACTCGAAATGTGAGCGCTGAGTTGGAAATTGAATACCCAGCATGTTATTTGTGTGTACATTTGCGTACCCCTGCACTTGAGCCACAAACGCTTTTTCATTGAGTTTGTTGTCGAAAGTTGTAGTGCAAGCGTCTTGTTGAACTATAATTGTTGGCCCTGAAAAGGACCTTTTTCTTAAATAGCCCTGAAAAGATCCTACGCTTTCTTTGATTTCTATTATTAACTGCAACATCTCGACTGAAATTCATTTTTTTTTCAATGAAATTTCATTTGATAACACTATGAATTCAATTGAAGCCCGAGACTTCAAGATAAACAAACAATCGTACAATGTTGCCAAAACGCGATAACAAATAACGTCTTTTTTGCGTGCCACGTAAGAGAATTATATATATAGATTATTTAAGGTATTTCGAAAATATCTGATCAAATTTTAAAGGGTACAAACGAGTATTTTTGTCAAATAAGTGTTTCCAAAAATGCCGCGTTTAGGTAGTAAAGGGAGCTGTTTAGGCAGCGTTAGAAAAGGAAAATAAAAGTGACTGGTTCCAAGGACCAGTGTATACAGTATACTGGTCCGCTGCCATCATAGCTGGTCCGCTCATAAAATAATAAATCCGGGGGTTGGCGTGTGGAGGCGAGCAGTGAGTAAAAACATGTTTGGCTAGTGTATTCTGAGCTGAAATTTTGGCCCCTGTGTTAATTAATAAAATTCTTTGCCCTTGCCTGTAACAATCAATATTAAAATACATAATTCCTTTTGTATGAGAGTCGATAGAAGTTGATTGCTCGTGGAGAGGTTGCCCAATTTACCAGTATGGCTGGAAAAATATCTATTGTATGTATTATTTCTGTTTTTCTCAACTAATACAAAGTCTGTAGCAATGAATAAGGTATTAGTGGATTGGATTTTTTACCGACTTCTGACATAGCATACTCACTTTACATTAAAACAGATTTTTTGTTTAAAAATTAAGTTAATTTAAGTGGTGTAGATGGATTGGAAAGAAATTACTGAATAGCTATTGAGCGTTATTCTGATAGAAGTTACAAACTCGGTTTATCAGATCGATATTAATTGTAGTTATAGCTTCCGAATTCTCAAATTTGAACAGGATTTCAAACGTATTTTTCAGCGATTGATCTGAGAATTATATTTTTTTGCAAGTGCAAACGATTTGAGAATTACATTATTAATGAGGAAAAATATTAATCTAATACGGCATATTAAAAACTATTTTTAAAGTGGTAATTTTGGTAATTTGGTAATTTTTAGTTAACGTCGTACTAGAGCAACACAACGGGCTATTGACGACGGTCCGGGATCAGTCCCTTAAGGGAAAGATCCGAGGACAACACCTCGTAATTTTGAACCACGGTCAGATGACGAAGCAACACCTGAGCTGGCACCCCACTCTCCAAACTTCCACGCCAACCCAACGTGAGGACTTTCGGCCACGACAGATTTAAGGTGCACCAGCCGCCTCTACACCATACGCTTACAAACATCCATGCCCGGACCCGGATTCGAACCGGGAACCTTCCGATCTAGAGGCTAACACCTTAACCACTACACCGGTTGGTCGGCATTTTTAAAGTGGACTTTGGAGGGTTTTTTTTTCACAGTAACATGGTACAAAATATCAGCGCTATAGAAGTATTATTTAGAAAGACGTCCATAAAGATCTACGAAACGGATTTAACATTAGGAGCTCTAATATTTCTGTACTCATAATTTCGAAACGATAAGATCTAATGACATGAAATTTAGTACCTGAAGTTAAATTTTGATATAGATTCGAAATAGAAAATCACTGGAAATTATGAAGTTGTTGCGCAATTTAATACGAAGACGCCCCTTTTGAAAATTTTATGTATTTGAATAGAAAACGTTCGTTACTGTAAAATGCAAGCTTTGAGTTTTCTCTACTGTTTAAATTGCTCTAATGAAGACGGAAGGTTCGGTTTATTTTCCGCGACTGTACATTTAAGGATAATTTTGTTTTATTTAGAAGTAGAAAATCCATTTACGTAAATATTGATGCCATATTCAAGTATAAATTTATGGAAATACGTTATGAAAAATGCGAGTAACGACACTTTTTTCCATCAGTAGAAGTAAGGCAATTTAAAAATTTAGCGGAGATGCTATTCGCGGGTCTCCTTAGTTTTCTAACAAACAGAATAACAAATTTTTCAGATACTGTCGGTAATGGTAATTTCAGTTAACGTCGTACTAGAGAAACACAATGGGCTATTAACGACGGTCCGGGATCAGTCCCTTAAGGGAAAGATCCGAGGACAACACCTAGTAATTTTGAACCACGGTCAGATGACGAGGCAACACCTGAGCTGGCACCCCACTCTCCAAACTTCCACACCAACCCAACGTGAGGAATTTCGTCCACGACAGATTTAAGGTGCACCAGCCGCCTCTACACCATACGTTTACAAACATCCATGCCCGGACCCGGATTCAAACCAGGAACCTTCCTATCTAGAGGTAACATCTTAACCACTATGCCGGTTGGTCGGAATGACATTACTTACGACATAAATATGTAATTTTCCCTCTATATATTCAGTTCTCCAATTGGGAACAGGAGTTTTTTTTTGTTTTAACAATTTTAAAATTTATGATTAAACTAACAATTATATGTTCGTATATATATATATAATACAGATATTCAGTTTTAGTATAGGCATAAGTGCGATTTTTCCCTCGGAAAATATGGAGTTCTAAAACTATGATTTAGTGGTAAAATTAAGCGGTTGGGTGGTCCACTGTTGATATTATATATCTATCATCTATCTATATATAAAACGATGTGGGTGTGTGGGGTGTATGTATGTGTGCATATTCTGTATACAAGTCTAAACCGTTTTATCAATATGCTTTAGAACACTGTGAAAAACATAGGCTATTTCTTTCCAGTCTTCCGAATAATCTGTAGCTATGAAAATTGGCACACAGGTAGTCCTCAAAGTGTCACTCGAAGCCCCAATTTTAAAATCTAAAGTTTGTTTTTCTGCATTAAATAGACGTGGATAAAAAAACACGTAATACAGGGTTTGTGTGTGAGTCAACACAGGAAAATGCCGCTGTCATATTTTAGCTGTCGCTGTAGGAAACACGTTCTACAGAGTTTGTGTATTTGAGTTAGTGCAGGGAAATGTCGCGGTCATATTTGAAACCCGAGCAAGGTCGGGTTATTCAGCTAGTTAGGTTTAAAAAACTGGTCACGACGGTACCTTCCGGTTTTGAAAATTGGTGAGTATTACCGAAACGAAATATCAATACCAGTCACTTAGTTATGACACTTTATTTTTATTACTTACTTTGTGCTTAACATTAAAGTTCTTACTATCACATTGGAAAATTCTTTAGACTAGTTTCATAACCTCGTTTTAAAATTTGATCTGCTTTGTCTCAGTTCTCTTTGGTTGGTACTCGTCCTAGAGACAAAACAGTACGAACCACACCACTGCAATCTATGAAAGTTTTATCTAATCATTTTACAAATACATTCTATTAATTAATTATTACGCTTCTAGATAGGTTTCAAGTAATAAACGAAGTTGCAAGAAATACCAAAAGACAAAACCAAATTTCTATACTTCAATTTGAATATAAAATGCACTCCAAAAATAAAATGCTCTCTGCTAAGACAGAGTAATTGAATTCGGCATTCTACTCAGAGGCACATAACAAGAATCCTTACATTATACACATGTTCCATCACATCATTTTACGAATTTATTCCAGTTTATTATTATATTTCTTGACAAGATGGCACAATAAATAAAGATGCTAAAGGCATTAAAAGAAACAAGGTATATATATATATATATATATATCACTACTTGATATTTTTAAATATAAAATGTTCTCCAAAATTTAAAATGCTTGTATTTAGATCTGGAGTTTGACTCAGAGATAAAACAATACGAACAATACCATCACATTCTACGAAAGCTTCATCTTATCATTTTACGATTTTATTCCATTTATTTATTATTTGTCTAGATAGATACAGACAATAAACGAGGAAGCTAAAAGTATCAAAAAACAACTTATCTCCATTCGCCTTTTAAGATGGCGAGAACATGCATTCAAGCACTAATGGTTGTGCTGATTTGATATTGGCAAGACGACATGAAAAGGGAGATAGAAGTGACCATTATTTTTATCAATCGCAACAGTGTTGTGAAAGATTAGTATTTAACGGTTCAAGACACTCTACAAACATTTACCGTACGCTGGATAGATATTTTTTGTTTGCGTCAATAACCGAAGGAGAAAATAAGGGAACAATTATGCCATAGCAATTTGGCAACGCGGTCAGGTGAGAAGAACTGATCTCTGATTAAGATCGAGTCTTTTTGCAGGTTAATTGGTTGGTTCTTGGTATTATAGGTGCTTAACCCATGTCTTTTTATCATGTAACAGTGAAACAAATTAGAGCAATGTTCGTTGAATAACTAGAATATGCAACTTAACCGCTTAACTGTCATTCATGGGGATCCAAAATATGTCTTAAATATTCAGCATTAAAATTATAATATCTAGGCCAAACTTTTGTATTTTTTTATCTATTGATGATAAACTGTCTTCACTCGCATTTTATGTCTTATTTAAATCCATATGATGAATATAACATCCATATTCACATAAATGAATTTTATATCTTCAAATGACTGTCCAGAAATATGTGGCAACATTTCGCTAACTTGTTACTAGCATTAATTCATATTTCCAATAAAAATGCATGACCAAAAGTTTACCCTTCTGTCATGTACGTTTCCCGAATTAGCTTTTGAACTCCTGCTTCAATTTTATTCCATTCCCTTGCTTAAAAGCGATTCGGCACTTTTTGGCACAACCGATTTGTGTGTGTGTTTACTCACATTTTCCTCTCTACGTTGATTTCTATCATCCGGATTTCTCCTTACTGAAGAATTTTAGAGGATGGAATTCATTCTTGTATTAATAGTAATAATGTGCTGCTCTTTTGATAAAATAAAACATACAAAAATAATAGATCTTATTTAAACAATGTGGCAAAATTGATAAATGAAAACAGTAACAGTCGATATTTTATTGTTTCATCATTTGTTGCTATTCGACGATATATACATAAGGGAGATTCTCAAAATATGGGAACATTAAATGTTAACTAAGAAGTAATTTTTAAAATTTTGAAATTTAACATAAATATTTTTTTAGTGTACAGTTTATAGGCCTAGAATACAATCTATATATATAATTCTCTTACGTGGCACGCAAAAAAGACGTTATTTGTTATCGCCTTTTGGCAACACTGTACGATTGATTGTTTATCGCGAAGTCTCGCGCATCGATTGAATTTATAGCGTTATCGGATGAAATTTTATTGAAAAAAAAAAAAGGAAATTTTAATGAGCTGTTGCACTTAGTTTATAATAGAAATCAAAAAAAGCGTAGGATCTTTTCAGGGCCATTTAAAAAACGGTCCTTTTCAGGGTCAACAATTATAGTTCAACAAGACGCTTGCACTACAACTTTCGGCAACAAACTCAATGAAAAAGTGTGGGTCGTTTGAGTGCTGGGAAAATGTACACACAAACAACATGCTGGGTATTCAATTTCCAAAGCAACGCTCACATTTCGAGTCAAAATTTGCACAAAGTTTTCATTTGAATTCTGATTTTAGAGATACTGTATGTATTTTTTCTGTAATACGGCAAATTTATATTTGAAAAACATTTTTTTAGTAACATATATTGTAAACAATCCCTTCTGCTAGGACACATGTCTTCATTGAGGCGAGCGAAGCGAGCATACGTTCGCGCAGCGAACCAATGAGGATTGCGAAGCAATCCTCCGGGGGCTGGCGAGCGTCAGCGAGCAGGGGGCATGCCCCCTAGTATACTATAATTCAAAGACAGGAACTCTTTTCCAAAATTACTAATTAAAATATTTAATTTCATCAAATCAGTTAACATTATAGATGTCCCAAATCGGACATTTGTAACTAAATAGTTTTATTTTTATGATATTTACACCAAACTGTTGTAATAAATCATACTAATTCCTGTCTCTGAACAGAACTAAAAACCCATTGAGAAAAAAAATTAATATAAGAATTAAATTTACTTGCTGTCAAAGCTTAAAGTTATGAAATGTGTCTTGTTCCCACCTTTTGAGAACTACCCATAACGTAGGTTTCTGTGCCGTTGGAGGAAAAAAATACATACACTGGGCCGCGGTAGTCCGGTTGGGACAGCAGCGAATTGGCAATCGGAAGGTTTCGAATTCGAAACGATCAAACCAAAGACCGTGTGCATGGGGGTTGGTGCACTTTAAATCTGTCGTGACATCAAAAATCATCACGGTGTGGTGATGTGGATGTCTGTAGAGAGTAGAATTAATTTATACACACGCCTCATTATTCAATTCTAACTTCGTTTCTGTTAACAATGTTACTTCCAGAACTTCAATTCCGGAAATTAATTATGCTAAGAATAATACTAAGATCACAGGAATTCTTCGATAATGGAGGAAGCGAATTATTAGTCAAACACTTAAACCTCTCAAACGATATTGATATAAGTTTCAGTTTAACATTGAAATCCACTTATCTTTTACCTTTAAACCGGTATCTATTCTACTAATACAACATGGAACACACGAATTCTTCGATAATAAATGAGATAAATTGCTAGTCAAACACGAAATCTAAAAATTGAAATAAATAGTTTAACCTTAACCCAACCTAACTAGTACGTGATTATTGAATTTGCTATCCCCAGAAAGTCTGGGTTTGTTAAATGCATTCCTGGTGCTTATTGTTCTTCGCCCTGTTAGGTGGTTTACCCATTGAGAGTTCTTTTAAAGATAGCCATCAGTTCACCCCTTGTTGTGTTAAAGGCCAGGGATGTCAGTGGTCAGGCATTATGGAATCCACTTCTCTCTCTCTCTCTGATCTTTTCATCAGAGTTTATTTTACGAATAGTACTTGGAACAACAAATTACTTGATGAAAAACGAGTCAAATAATAAGTCAAACACATAAATCTAACTATATTGATATAGTTAATTTAATCTTAACTCTTCCTAACTAGTGTAGTGGTCATGGTGTTTTGACTGCTACCCAGTGGGTCACAGTTTACAAGCGTATTTAGAATGTTTGTTGTTCTTCACCCTGTTAGTAGTAAAAAGGCGTCTTACCAACTGAGTGCTCTTTGACAAATAGCCATCAGTTTGTTCCTTGTAGTAACAAACGTCGATGAGGTCAGTGGTCAGGTGAATTAGGGAATCCACTTACCTCTATGATCTTTTCATCAAAGTCTATTTTACTTTTCGGACATGGAACAACGAATTACTTGATAAAAGACCTAGCCAATCATTAGTCAAACAAATAAACCTTATTAACAATATTAATATAATTAGTTTGGCCTTAACATCAAGCCACATCAGTTTCTGATCTTTTCACCGAGATCTATTTTACTAATTGTACGTACCGAATTTCTCTATAAAAGACGAGGCAAATTATATTAATCAAACACTTCCTCTAACGATATTAATATAATTAGGTTGGCCTTAACGGCAAGACACATCAATTTCTGATTTTTTTCGCCGGGATCTATATTATTAATTGTACTTGGTGACACCGAATTTCTCTATAAGAGACGTGGCAAATTATATTAGTCAAAAACATCCTTTAACGATTTTGATACAATTAGTTTAACCTTAACAGTGAGGGCTACTTTAATCTCTGATCTTTTCACCAAAGTCTATTTTTAATTTTCGAATCACAATCTTAAACAATGCAACCCAAACAAATGATTTCTCCTTTCATCTCAACTACCATAAAGCACATATTTGTCTCGAGAGCGCATTACTTTTGTCCTTTAAACAAACCAACCAACAAACAAAAACGCTAGTGAAATTAATTACATAGAAACCCATAAACCTTTGTTCCGATGGCTTGTGAACAATAATGAATGCAATCCTATTCTGAGCGACTCCCAAAGCAACCATCCTCCCAGGAGAGATCACGGCCAAAGGCACATCCTGACCCACATTTGACCGTTTCTAGATTACTTTTCCCTTTTATGTTACCAGGGCTTTAAAAAGTTACCACCCTCAATCCCGTAAGAACGTCTTTGCACCAAGAGGCCGAAAACTGCCCAGAAACGGAATCCTGGCGCCGTGGCCCTGAACTAATTCCGTAGGGCGGCCTTCGCATGTCTGGATTACAGTGGCACGAGTTTCCTCCTTTTGTGGCTGTGTGGAACGTGGCTGCAGAACCCCTTCTGGACGACGTTCACGACGACGACCCGGTGTGAAGGTGTTACAACGTTTCCGTGCTGTGCCAGGAATGCGTTAATTGGTGGTTGCAAATTGCATGCCCGCCTAAGATGCCTTCCGCTGTTCGAGGCATTTGGTTGCGCAGTGGCGGTATTTTGTAAACAAACGCATGGGGTGGAAAGTCTCCAGAGGGCCTTGGCCACAGAATTGATGGATTGGTGGGTTTTGTGCCGCAAGGTACAAGAGACGACAAGCTGTGCCAAGCGCGAGAGGAAATAATAAAATAAACAGTGCTTAACAAGAATCAAGTGCTGGAAATCTGACAGAATAAAATATAAAACGGGTAGGTAGTTAATTAACGTCGCATTGGAGAAACGCAACGGACTATTGGCGATGGGCTGGGGATTTATCCGAAACATAGGTTATTTAATTAACGTCGCACTGGGAAAACACAGCGGGATATTGAAGACGGTACGGGATTTAAAAAATGGAAAAAATTTGGTTGGAGCTTTTCCCTTATTAAATCTTGCCGAGTTTAAACAGAGCTGTTAGAAATCTGTGACGATGATTAAAATCAGAGAAAACTAATAATGTGATGAACGTTAAAAGATATTATATTCATTGCAGCTTGTGTGAGATAGAAATTCATCGATTGAATGTGATGAGGTGTACGCATGCACTAGTGTTTTTTTAATTTTCACTTTAAAAATCGAATTTGTACGTTCTGAGGTATACTGCGATATTTTAAAAATTAAAAACTAATAGTGATAAGATATAGATACGGCAGTTTTTAAAAAAGTAACAAAAATGTCCCGATTTTTCCCGAATTTCAAAAAAATATTATCAAGAACCAAATTGAAATTAAAAAATAAATAAATTTAAAAAAAACTCTACGAGCTGCAAAAATTTACGTTGAGAGGTACTCTTTAAAAGAAACTCACTTCTGAAGACTGAAAATTTGTATGTGTTTTGCTCACTCGCGGAAGAAATTTCGCTTCTTCAATTTTGACACTTAATAAACCCTAAACTAATAGCCGCATCGGAAAAAAATCTTAATAATTGTTCAGGGAATACGATGAAGAACAAACCATGTTAATTTTGTTTTTTTCCCGATCAGTACTTTCTCGGGAAACCGTCTAAGAAACGAGCTAAACAACACAATTTTCAATACGGCGGTGGCGGCGGTAACTTTTTTATAATATTGAGAGATTAAATGTAAATATAATGGGGGTAGGTAAGCAGCCTTCGTAATATCAAATAATAATATTTAAAGCAAGGTCAGTGAGTTTGCTGAGATTATGCATGATCACACTTTAGACTAAATTTTCAGTACATTGCATGAGAAAATAAAAGCTTGAAAGCGCGAGAACACCCAGTAAGGTTAAAAAGTTCAAACAAGAGATCTTGTTCCCCCAGGCACCTTTTGTTAAAAACCTTGAATCGTTGAAGGCTTCGACACGCTTACATTATTAAAACAAAATGGGAAGTAGTGAATAAAATAAAATTAAATGAATTTCTTGCAGCAGACGATTGAATATGAAGCTGATGCCATTTCATACCACAATAGAAATCTGCATCTAAATGATCTCCACTTACATGTATGTAAATATAAGTTGCTTAGTAAGCAAAGGGCCTTAATATCTATTCTTACTTCTTAAAGCAAATCCTATAGATTCAATTACATTCTGTTTTAACTCTTTATCTTTATAAAGACAGATAGTTTTGTTCAGTTTTATTTTGATCATACGGCGAATCATCTGAGCATTAGCGTAAAGAATATATTAAAATTAAACCTTGAAAATAAAGAGCCTTCAAAATAAGGGACTGGTCAAAAGATGTCATTGAAATCTTCTTTCAAAGAAACTTTTATTCAGACGACCGAAGTAAAGCATCAAAACAATTTTAAAAGAACATTCAGATTGACAATAAGGTGCCCTAACTGGAAGTGGAAGTAAGCAAGTGCCTTAATATCGAATAACACTTAAAGTAACGTCTAATGCTTGAAATACACCCTTTGATTAAGCTCTTTATTTTTATTCAAGACTCATTGTTTTGCTCAGTTCTGTTCATACGAAGGATTATCTGACCATTAAGGTATAGAATAGATTAAAACTGAGCCTTGAGGAAGGTTTTGGAGTCTTCAATGTAAGGAACCTGTCAAAAGATGTCAGTGAAATTATTCTTTCAAAGAAACTTTTCTCCGGGCTATGAAGTAATGCATCGAAACAACTTATTTGGGAAATTATTCTTAAAGGAACATTCAGATCGACAATAAGGTGACAAAACAGAGGATGTTTACATGTTTCGCTGGATGGCGAAATGCTGGTTTCAATCCCTCGCATGGAAATAAGCGTCATGCTCTTTCTCCAGCTTACAACACGTGTGGGTCGAAGATACCATGCTCTTATTCCAGCTTACGACGCTTTTGACGAACTGACGAAATTTAACGGCTGATCCTTACGACTGGTGTGTTGACACCAGGGATTTATTCCGACTTTTCTTGAAATTATGTAACGAGGTAAATAAGGATGGCATTTTCCAAATCAGAAAAAATGGGGAAACACGGAATTTTTTTTTTTTTAAATCCTTGTGAAGAATCGGTAAAAAATGAACACGGATGTAAAAACAAAACAAGTGCTTTTTTTTGGATGAAAGTAGTAATTGCATTAGTGATAGTATTTCCCCAAAATATACCAGTATGTTTATTTGAATGTATTTATAGGTGTAATTTTGTTTATTTATGTCTGAAATTGTTGGGTTTGGTCATTTTGCTACCAATATGGTCAGTATGTTTTGAAAACAATGTGAATTCCTTTGTATACCAATTAAACTATATCGGGAATAGGTTCAATCGTTAACACTTTATCCAAAACAGTCGTTTTCATTTTTTCAACTTCGAGACACCGTTTACTTGGGTTCGTGTCAATTTAGGATTCCCATGTTTAATTAGAATCGCCTATTTTACTGGTTCATTTCAAACGTAATGCGGTTGTTTAGAGTAAGCTCTAAAAATTAACCCCAAAACACAATAAACTTTAATCTAAAAAATATGTACCACTTTTATTCATAATTGTTCCAACCTTAATTTTAAATATTCAATACCTTGTTGATAAAAACTCTTGTTTTAATTCAAAAATGTATGGCATGTGGCACTACTCCATTGGATCTAACGTATCTCAGACCGCACTTGAGTTGCGACAACGGTGCCGCACGTTGAAAAACCGGATATGTGCACCGGGCCTAAATCTTGTGCCAGGATGTTAGATACAAAGAAATTGGGAAAATGGGCGGAGTTTGAAGGGCTGCACACAAAAAGTGAGAAACTGGGAAATTACATAAGAATTACGTAAGAACGTAAAGTTACAGTTAGAAGTTTATTTGGTGTTTAAGGGATTAGGTATCTTGGGATTATGATGGCTCTTGGCCGTTTACAATGTCTACCCAACGAAAGTCGTATCTGGGGATTATCGATTGCCTCCATCTTGAGGAATTTTAAGGCAATTTTATTGAAGAAAAAAACTTTCCATCAGCCGGGTTCGAACTCGGGAGGTCACACTTCGGTGTTCTTACCATAGCTGTCTGTTGGTAAGGGATTAAAGATCCAAGTAGAAAAACGAAATGTCCCTTGCCCTGAACTGGTGACAGTTGGGAACAGGTTTTTGCACAAGAGGCTGGAACTGTAGCGCAGTTTTCGACGCGCGATCACCATGAGAGTTAGTGTTTTGAAGACTTTTAAAAAGACGGAACTCTGATGGTACAAAATCAGGAGAATATGGTATTTCCTATCATGTTCTCCTCATTTTATAAAGTTTGGTCATAATTTCCCATTCATACTGTCTGATTTTTTGAAGCGTTTAAGGTGCTATGTGCTCGTTGTCATGATGAAAAAATACGCTCTTTTTGTTAGTTATGGGACTTTTCTCTATCAAAAATTCGTTTTTCCCTTGTCAGTTATTCGCAATAAGTCTTGATTGAGTTTTAAGATCAATTTCAGTGTCCACACAGTGTGTTAAAATAAACTATCACTTTCTTTTAGGCTGATATAAACTTAATTTATAAAAGTACACATGACGAAGTCTTTAAAAATCCAAACTAGAATTTATTCAAAAGATAAAAAAGGAGTTTGAGTTAAAATTAAAATATTACAATCGACGCCATAGTTACATTGAAAAATAAATCTAATAACTTGATCAAGAGAGATCAAGTGAGCGGGGTACGTGATCAAACAAGTGAAAGCGGGAATACTGATACAACATATTGCAACCGCTTTTATAATAGTACTAGCAGAAATACACGGCTTTGCTCGGGTTGAATTAATAACATGTTGATTGAAAAGAAATCATCAATTCTTTTTCATAAAAGAATGTTATCATCATTTAAGTGTACGGGCAAAAATTAATACCAATTTAACTTCTCCATCGCTTCTACAATTTACTTCGGACGCAAATATGCATATATGTTGTATCCAACCATATACACCATTTCATATTCGTTACACTTCTGCTGAAGTTGAGTTTAAGTTTTCGAGTGACTACGAATATTCCCGTGCTTTCAATTTCAGTAAAAATGGCGAAATTTCGATGGATAATCTTGTATTTAGTTTTCCTATGAATATGTTTTCACTGTGCCATTCTTTCACCTAGTATGCAATATTTTCGAATTTCATCATCAATATGAGAAAATGGTAAGTTAAATTGTTACAACATTTGTTACTAATTTAGTTTGAAGCAAAAGCAATTTTTCTTGAAAATTCCATTCAGCGGCAGGTGCAATAACGGAACTTCTGTTAGATGTATAAAGCAGAGTTGAAGTTTGTCTGTTCTCTACACTAATCCACCTTTTGACCAATATACACATTTGGTACACTTATATTTTAAAACCCTGCGGATATGATAGGCTACATAGGCTACTCAAGGGGGCTAAAAATTTACGGCATTCGTGACTAATTTAATATGAAGCAAACGCATTTTTCCAGAAAATTCCATTCAGTGGCATGTGGAATAACAGAGCTTTTGTTAGAAATACATGTCACCAGAGAAGACAAATTAAACCCAATCGATAACAATTTTTTAACAAACAGAAGGTTGATTTTACAGTGCTTTTACTAAAAGAAAATCACTTTCAACGAACGATTCACGTGCATATAAGTTGCGTAAGAACAGCTTCAATAAACAAAGAAAGAAACCTCGACTTTCTGTCTCTTAAGACATAAAATTTCAATATTTCAAAATTACTTAATGTGATATTATTCCAAGATCAACAAAGTCTTGTTAAAAATTCCCTTTTCTCCAACACACATACAATTTTAAATTCAACCCTTATGGTGCTTTTTAAGATCAGAAATTTGGTTTTTAAATGGAAAGCACGTATCTATTTAGAATGACTAATGTAGTTACTTGACTATGGATTACAGCTTTCAATAACACCTATGAAACACGAAAAACAAATGAAATTTAGTTTAATTTAATCGTCTTTCAATGGAAAGCTATATCAAAATTTTGAAATATATTTGAACTACAACGTATGACTTACACGTTTCAATTTAACGTAACCCATCTTATTTTATAGTTATTTTTTTTAAATTTACTTGTTATTTTAAAATAAGAAATTACACGCTTTAAAAATATTTTGATGTGTATATTTTATTTGTTTATTTTTTATCTACACACTATTACGTGTTCAACCAAAGATTTAAAGAAAGTTAGTGGAAATATACATATACCACCACGAAAGTACCCATGTCTAGTGATATTTTGAAGGAAATAAATAAATAAAATCCAACTCCAAAATAATATTTCTGGAATAAGTAATATACCGGAACACATAATGCAAACAGAAACAAAATCTCAATCCTTAAAAATGTCAGAAATCTGAAAAAAAAATCTGTTCTAGCGTGTTGAATTTCGACTTCCTGAATATATTCTGAAGTAAAACAATTCGACAAAAAATTTGAACAATATTGATAAAGACAATGATTTATAAACTTAAAAGAACACATATTTATAATACTTGGGAATCCTCTAATATGACAGCAACCATCTCTTTTTCAATTCAAATACCCCTAAAAAAATAATTATAAATCAAATTAAAAAATTAAACATTAATTCTGAGGTTGCCAGATACCGAGTAGCAAAATTACGCTTTTATGATCAATGAGTTTATCGTTTGGGCTTTTCGTGCTCGATTATCAAATTTAAGTAATTATAAAATGAAATGTTCTAAATATCCTTTCTTCATCAATCAAATATTTATAAATATTATTTTCATCATGGGAAGAAGTAAAAATTCAGTTCAAACATGAACATCATAGTTTAATTTGTTTTAAGAAAATTGTTTTTCGATCAACACTGGTAAAGCAATCTGAAATGCGTATAGCAATCGTTTTATACTCAATATTATTTGTATGGCGATTTCAAATTGCTTTTGGCTTAGGCCTTAGGTCAATTTTAGGCCTCTTAGGATTCGAATTTTTCAAAATCCTTTCTTAGTGCACCCCTACGGTATAAGAATAATCCCCCTGCAAAATTTCAGCTTCCTAGGACTTGTAGTTCTTGAGATACAGTGATGAATCAGTGAGTCAGTGAGTCAATGAGTGAGTGGTATTTGAATTTTATATATATCAGGCCTCGAAATAGATTTTTTAATGCAGGTGCACCTAAGTTTTTAAATTAGGTGCACAGGTTATATTTTAGGTGTACATTAAAAAAACAATACGTAATATAAGGGCATTAATGTAGTTTAAACTACTTTATTATTTGGGTATGTTTATATATGTTAGTAGTAGATAGTAAATAAAAATATTTAAACACCTCAATTCTCCGGCACACGCTTGTCGCTTCAACAGAGCCATCCAGCAAATGTTTCGATCATCGGAAAGTTCTGGTGGCAGTGGCACAAGTAAACCTTCCTCTTGTATAAACCCGTTACGACCCATCGATTTTGTTTTCACGTAGTGTGTATTTAGGAATTTTAATTACGTTCCTTTAGAGCTAGAGAGGTCAATATTAATATTTTGTTCAAACGTCAGAATAACGTAAAAAGGTTAACCCCTTTTTTTAACGTTAGGTGCACTGCGTGCATCTAGCGGGAAAAATTAGGTGCACAATTTTATTTTCATGTGCACAGTGCACCTGTGCACCCGGGTATTTCGAGCCCTGATATATATAGATGAAAGATCACGTGATAAGATTTGCATAACCGTGACACAATTTATATAAAGTACGAATTATCAAATATTTTGGCTTAGTAAAATATAGAAAATAAAGATAAGGTTTTTCCTCACGCGTCTATTCAGAAATAAATCGTTTAATTTCCATGATAATGTTTGTTCTTGCACTCACTACTGAATGCGCATGTGAAAATTAAACTGACCATCAATTTTTAAAACCTTTTGAAAATTCTAATAAATCATATAATTCTATACAATTATGCAGTAATTTTAAAATTTTGTATCAGTCTACCATAAATATACTCTATAACAAAAAAAAAATCGACGCGCCAAGGAGTTGTGCCGAGCTTGATCAACTTGGAACGGCGCTGACTGGGGAGGTATAGTCTTTAGTGACGAGTCCCGTTTCCAACTGTGTCCTGACGATAACCACAGACGCGTCTGGAGTCGTCTAGGGTAGCGTGTGGATCCTGCCCTTAATTATCGCACGCCACACATGCCCCCAACAGGGCGTTATGGTCTGGGATTCCATCTCTATTGATAGCCAGACCCCTTTGGTAGTCATTTCTGACATACTTACAGCACAGCAGTACGTAGCTGACATTCTGCGACCGGTTGTGTCACCGTTTCTTTTCCGACACCCCGAACTTTTCAACAAGATAATGCCCGGCCGCACACGACACGTGTTGCTATAAATTGTCTTCAATCTTTCCCAACACTTCCTTGACCAGCTAGGTGTCCTGATCTCTCTGTCATAGAGCAAATTTGGGACGTTAAGGGAGCACCCCTGATTGTTGACCAATTAGCGCGACAGTTGGAGACAATTTGGCAAGAAATTCCCCAGGACACCATCCGGGAACTTTTTTAGTCTATGCCACGCCGGGTGACAGCTTGCATCCAGGCCAGAGGTGGACCAACGCCGTATTGACTTCCACACTTTGTAATGATCAAACTCTGAAACAAATCATCAATTGTTCTGAAATTTTAATCGTTTGTTTTTCTATGTATGTTCTTCACACCCTCCAATTTTTATCGCAATCAGACGACTCCTTCTTGGTGCGTCGATTTTTTTTTTGTTATAGAATATACTATATCATTAGCGAAATGTGTCGGCTCTCGATGGACGACATATCTCTACAACACCACTTGGAAGGTTAATTCGAGATGAAACCGAAATTCTTCCATTGCTTTGGAGGGGGCTGAAGCCCATCAACCACGTCCCAGGTTGCGCCACCTGTTGCCGATGCTCAAATCATTGTAAAAGCCATTTTCATGAACTTCACGAATGAAACATTTCATCACTTGATGGAAAGGGCGGTTATACTTTCACTTTGATAACATGCCCAGCTTTTTAATGGATTTTCCCTGTTGTATGAAGTTTATTGTCACTCGTTTTCCTCCAAGGATAGGTTGACCCATTTAAGTAGCATTTCTACTTGAGAGATGAGTCTGAATTCCTTTGAGTCATCCATCAGACTACTTCGCCCACGTTCAAACTTTTAGTTTTGATATTTTGTAATCTACGTTGACAAGCTACGGTTCATGGATCTTTGAAGTTTGTAGCAAACACGTTGGCCTTCGTCAGCAGAGACATGTAAAGTACCAATATACCTGTAGAAATAGAATTGATTCGCTGGTATAATGTAGCCCAATACCTCAATAGATGGAGGAGGAGTTATATTCTACCGAAGGTCAAGAAAATGCTACAGAGAAAAAACTGCTAAAAGACAGGTATTATTTTTGTTCTCCGTAAAAAGCACATTGATAAAGTTTGTTGAAAAAGTTAGTCAAAAGAACTATTATAATCTCTTTTCTTAGTAGCATCCGGCCCCGCGTGTATAATCTGTGCTAAAGCTTCTTTGTTGCTTACAACTGTCGATGGCAGTGTCAATATTCACATTTCATACCTTGTTTAAATCCACTTATAATTAATATAAGCATCAATATGCACATTTCAGTCTAACAAATTTAATAAAGAAATCAAAATATGAAGTTGAGTTTCAAGTCTTTTCACTGATATCAGTTCCTTCCGATATAATACGAAAACATGTCAAAAAGTGCACACCATAGTCATTTTACGGAAATTAGCTAATGATTTTCCTTCTATGCTTAATTAAACTAAAGGAGTTACCTAAACTTACTTACCTAGCTTTCAAGTTGCTTTCAAGATTGTAGCAAAAAAAAAAAAAAGTTTTATTTTTATTTAAATTTTGAAAGGCAAATACGGGGTTCTGAAACTTGCAGAATCCACAAGTCTTCAAATTAAACTTAATCGTATGGCAGAATAACAGCGAATTCGTGAACCACTTCGTTACACTGGCATCTAAAGGGGGATTTACGTTATACCCCATATATAACTACAAATCATCATATCATCGCAAATTCCCACTGGAATATACGTCTCTTAAAAAATAATACCAAGAAAGTATTTAGATACGCCAATCAAGAAAATGAAGTGAAAAGCATTGAAAATCACGGATCTGTAAGAAGGAAAACTTGTGACAAAAAAAAAAACGAATTCAAGTGTTTGAAATGAAAAGAAAACGAATTCTGAAGAATGAGATGTTTTCGAAATTCCCCTTTTTTCTCGCTACCTTCAGTTAATTGGTGCTTAAGGATTACTTTATCTGCGGTTCTGAAGGAAGAACAAAAACCGGTTGCCCGAAGGGAGATCGAGTTGAAAAGACAGCTCTCAAAGACACAGGCAGTTCTGATAAAAGACGACCAGAATCTAAAAGAAAGCCATTCCATTTGTGAACAGAAGTGAGCGGCGACCTTATACTTCTTTTTCCCTCGTCTTCCATTCTCTCACTGAAGGACGCTTTAAAAATCGCCGCGATTCCTTGAAATCGCCATTTTTTTCACCTTTGTCGTTTCGCTCCAAGCAAGACGTATACTTTAAAACAAATAATGAAAGGACGGCAGTTGAATATAGATGAATTCCACTAGGGACAAAGAAAACGAAACTGGGTTTGAAGTCAAGCGGCGCGACGGTTCAGCTTCAAATCCGTAGAGAGTGCGAAAGCTGGAATTCTAAATGGCGTATCAATCACTTTCGGGATTCGTTTGCAATTATCTCGAAGATGGAGTGAACCGTTATCGACTTGTTCCGTGACGATGGTCAGAGGTAAATAGAGATGTCTTGCCTCGTGAGCCGATTTAAATTGTTTAGTTGGGAAGGATATTCTAGACCGTCATTTGTGTTCTGCGTTTTAGTTCGAATTCATTCCCCAACTATCATTTCCCACAGGTTTCTCTCTATTTCCAGAGGACAGTCTATTCATTGAGGTGACATTGGAAGTTGGCTAAGGAATCACAAAGATATCCCCAGTGCGTTGCAGCATAATCCATACTGAAAGCGACAAAATGTATATCGCCGTTTTTTAAGTAAAACACGCTAAGTTAAAATGTATGTTCGAAATATACGCGGGTTTCAGCTCTTTTAGACCTGAATGGGGTAATTTATATATAACTTGGTGGAGTGCCTCGTTCGAAAACGTATGTTTCTTCTTCAATTTATACCATTTTGACTTTCGCTAGTTTTTTTTAAAGCAAAATACTGAAACAAACTTGTGAAGTGAACAATTCACCTAACCCTCACTGGGTTTCCTGTTCCTCGGGTCCCCTGTACCAAATTAATGATGACTCCTGTACTAAGTTATATGATGTGCCCTTCTTGACAGGTAAAAATTTCAAGTATTCAGTGATAAACTTTTCCAAAGATGTATACTTGGTCTCATATTTTCTGTTCACAACTTAGTGTATAGCGTTATTATTTTAAGCCAGTCGTTTTCAACTGGTGTTCCTTAGCACAATTGTTTGGAGCAAGAATAGCACTGGTATGAGTATGGTGAAACTGTTTAAAATGAAGTTAAGTTTTGAAATATTTCATTCCAACCGTTTAGGTTTTAAATTTCGACCAGTGCTATTATTATTTCCCCAAACAATTGTGCTAAGGTACACCAGTTGAAAACTACTGGCTTACAATAATAACGCTTATACACGAAGTTAAACACTGAATACTTGAAATACTTTTTAGCTGTCATGAAGGACACATCATATAACTTAGTACAGGAACATCAATTTGGTATAGAAAACACGGAGTACAGGAACCTCAGTGGGGGTTAAGTGATTTGCTCACTTCATGAGTTAGTTTCAGTATTTACTACAAACAATTTATTGATGATACTTTGTAATAAAAATAAAATTCAAAAATATTTATGAGGTACTAAAAAGTACGAGTATAACTTGAAATTATTTAAGAATTTCAAACAAGTGTGTTCTTAAATAATTTCAAGTAATACTCGTATTTTTAGTGCCACATAAATATTTTTGAATTTCATTTTTACTACAAAGTATCATCAATAAATTATTTAAAAAGATTTTTTATTTACATAACTTTGTAACAAAGAGGGTAGGTAACTATTATCATTTTTTTTTGTGATTCAATCGAAATTAAATTTATTTTTTTAGACCGGCAGAAAAAGCAATTTTTGGTGTACCGCTGAAGTTTAGTAGTAATTAGTTTTGTGTGCTGAGATGAAAAAGGATGAAAATAGCAGCTGTGTAAGCACAGTGTGAAGACATATTTTTAATTATTAGTAAATCAAACAAATTGCACACAGTGCGATTTTCCACATTTCTTGTTTCTCCTCTCTCTTTCACACACCATACCGGTACCCTTAATCTTTTTAGGGGCCATGGCCGCGTGTAAGCTCATGTAGAGTAAAGCAAAAAACCAAACAATAATATTTACCTTACTTAGTTTAAACCTTTTCCATTTAAGTAGGTTAGTAAACAAAAGCTACTAATAAGAATGATTTTTGTATTCTACTTGCAATGAAAGTACGCTGTACAAATAGATTTAGCTATCGAACATCCGATTTGATTGTCCCATATAGCTAACGAACTTTGTTTAAGCTAACGAAGTTTTAAACCAGCTTATACTAATCCTATTTATCGCAAAAACCTGTTTTTCTTTGCTTATACACAGACATTACTAGTGTCACACAATTATTAAGGTAGGTAGAAAGCATTGCAACTTACATTGAACTTTTTACCGACGACAAAAAATTGACTAAACTTTACACTTATTTTACCATGATAAGGAACGATAATCTTATTACTTATATTTTTCTATACATGATATCCGTATGAAATGAAGATTTCTTTGTTATCGTATGCTGTATAACTTGGCATTGAGTAATGAAGATCTATTTTACGCTATTTTTAACCAATCAATCACCAGCAGAGAAACAAAATGGAAATTTCTTTTTACTCAAACCAGTTTAAAGGAATAAGTTTTAATGTTTTTTGACAAAATCCAGATATTTGCAAAGCTATCTATTTTGTTAACATCATTGAGGGTTTTGGATTTTATTTTCATTGGAATGATGGACACTTTCTCAGCCAAATAACAATTTGATGCGTCGCTCTGTATTTACTTTTATGTTGCAAGACCAATTTGGCTGTATTTGTTGAATACTGAGTATAATATGGCATTATTTCCCTCGTGTAGGGGGGGGGGATAGTATCACATTGCCGGGACTCGAGTTCTAAGAGGTCCTGGTAAATGTAAAAGGTTTTTCTACGGTAAAGTGCGGTAGATTTTCTAGGTTAAAAAATTATCACCTTTTTATTTTGTGTTTATAAAAACACTGTCAAACAATTTTATGCAGTTAAAATATAAAAATTTATACTCTACGAGGGAAATAATTGAGTACTTGGGACACATTTATATCGCAATGAGCCTGTCATCTTCACTAATACAAGGGCCCTTCACCTACACTGATACTGTGGCTGTCACCTTGATTGGTACTGGGGTCCTTTAACTTAACTGATACTATGGCTGTTATCTTAACTTGTAGTAGGTCTCTTCACCTTAACTGATACTGTGACTGTCAACTTGACTGGTACTGGGGTCCTTTACCATGACTGATACTGTGTCTGTCATCTTAACTAGAACTAGGGCTCTTCACCTTTTAACTGATATTGTGGTCGCCACCATGACTGGTACTGAGGCCCTTCACCTTAACTATCCAAGTAGTTTTAACAAGATATCTCTATCTAATGACGGGATATCTTGTTATCAAGATACTGTCGATATTTTTTATGACGATGAGGTAAAGATCTGGTCGATTTTCAATTTTCAATCATTTTCAATCAATTCAATTTTCTTCTAACGACGAGATATCTCGTCTATCAAGATTTGCAAAAGGTCTTGGCAATGACGAGTAGTCTCTTCAAAACAACCACCATGAGTGTTAATTGATACTAATGTCCGTTATCTAACTTTTTACTAGTGTCCGCCTTATACTTTATTTGTCTTCTAGCTCGACACTGGGGAACGTCATCATAACTGGCATATTAGGGTCAGTAATCTGACCTGCTACTGGGTCACGTCATCTCAACTGGTACTGGGGCCTGAAATGTAGATGTGGGAGGGGAAAGCTGTGGAAAAACTGAGTTCTTACTTTTGGAAATGCCATACTAGTGAATTTCGACCTTCGAGATACCAATGCAAAGAACCGAGCTCTGGAAATGTTAAAACCATTCCATAATTAAATTAAATTTTATCGAAAGCTTTGTCCCTTTGGCTTTTAACCGCAACTAGAAACGCAATCGCTATACCTTAACAGGGGGAACAAAGTTGTTTTTTTGAGATGCAGTCCTCTAAACCTTTCTAGAAACGACCTCCAGCGGACCTGAATTCTATTATTTTCCCTGACTGTCCTTGCCTCTTCAACTAACCGAGTCCTTGAGGATCACTCTCGCAAACGTTAAAGAGATAGCATTTAAGAGAGATGTATAATACACGAGACGCTCTTAAAAGCACGTCTTGATGAAGCCGTTAAAGAGTTTTTAACTTGGCGCTTGAGACAGACGTAAAAAAAAACAATCCCACCGAGCGAGATGTCACGATTCCAGGGGTTCTGGAATGAACTAGCAGCTGAAGTTTGGAATTAAAAAGCTTCTTAACGAGGCAGGTGCGTTAGATCATGATTCGCTTTTATAACCCCCAATGAAAGGGAGGGGAGAGGGTAGTTTACTCGGCGATAGACGCTGTTTCGTGCTAATGATCCTTTACAAAGTGATGAATCAATCACAGTGATACATCGAATTTGATACGCGATGATGGGATTTTCGTTTGAAAGTGGAATTTTGAAAGGCTTATGGGTGGTGTATGCAAGTATTGCTTATTGGTGGTGTATTTGTGTTTTTCTGCCATCTTCAAGTTTTAATCCATTGCTTTTAAATGGAAGTATCACGGTTACATCTCTCTTTCTCGTTTCTGTTACCATGATGGCATGCCCTGAATAAACACCGTTCTACCAGAAAAAGATGTCAAGGGAAGCAGCTAATGATGACTTGATACTGTTTGTGGTTTCGGGTATTTTATTAGTTAACGCTCTCCCCTATGAAGAAGATACACACATGCCCTTTCTTATGAAGCTAGGAAACTGTTGGAAGTGCCAGGTTCCATCAACTCATATTCCAGATGTTAGTTTTCATGCAGAGAAACACGTGATGTCAACAACTCCAGTGAAGTAAAAAGTGATGAAGAGAGAACGATAATTAACTAATTTTGGATTAAAAGTGAATTGATTGTCAATAAGACATGTTAGTCATAATTTAATAAATATATCAGGCAGTTCCAATGTAACATCAATAAATTACGTTCTAGAGTTTTGATCACTTTTGTGGGGTTTGCACCAATTGCCCAAAAGTTTTGAGCTGAGCAATTGCATATAGTTTTCTTGTGAAACGGTGAACACTTTTGATAATATTGTGGTCTACCAAGACAATCGTGAGAGCATCACGACAGTGCATGATATGTATCGTTTCAAAGCCCTCAATGATATACTTTTAACTAACGAAGAACATTTCACAGTGGTTTGAACTGAAAATAGGGCACGGTAGCCTTGTTGGAAGAGTATTGCATTAGCAACAAGACTGCGAGTTCAAAACTCGATCTAACCATAGATCATGGTGTGCATGGGGATGGCTGCTGCACGTTAAATCTGTAGTTGCATCAAATTTCTACACTTTGGAATGGAAGTTTGGAGAGTCAAGCGCCAATTCAGATGTTGACCTCGTCATCTGATAGTGGTTCGAGATTACGAGATAGTGTCCTCGAATATTTCCCCTCGGGATTGACTCGGCACAGTATCCGATAGACCGTTCTGTTGTTCGAGTGAGACAGCGATTTAACTACCTACCCACCTACCTTGGAGGATAGTTGTATTAACATCACAGTCCCAGGTGCGGAATTATAGTCTGTGTTCTGCAACACAACTCCAAGCAAGTGCAATTGTTCTGCAGCCATTTTGTCCGGATTTGGAAAACTGCAGTAAAATCAAACGTAAAACATAATTATCGGTTAAATATGTATTACATATTTATAATTTGGTAATTTGTAATTAACGTCGCACTAGAACAGCACAACGGGCTATTGATGACGGTCCGTGTAATTTTTTAGTTAACGTCGTAATAGAGCAACACAACGGGCTATTGACGAAGGTCCGGGATCAGTCCTTTAAGGGATCCGAGGACAACACCTCGTAATTTTGAACCACGGTCAGATGACGAAGCAACACCTGAGCTGGCATACCCACTCTCCAAACTTCCACACCAACCCAACGAGAGGACTTTCGACCACGACAGATTTAAGGTGCACCAGCCGCCTCTACACCATACGCTTACAAACATCCATGCCCGGACCCGGATTCGAACCAGGAACCTTCCGATCTAGAGGCTAACACTTTAACCACTATACCGGTTGATCGGCAACACATATTTATAGTAAAACATAAAAATTAATTAACTTACTTTATTTAAAAGCGCCGACCAACCGGTCTAGTGGTCAAGGTGTTGGCCTCTGTATCGGAAGGTTCCCGGTTCGAATCCGGGGTCAGGGCATGGATGTAAATTGTGCTGTCCTTTGTTAGGGACAACGATGGTCCACCTACTCGGTGCCCCTTCACAAGTGACCATCACTTCTGGCCTTGTATAAGGCTAAAATGACCTCGGTCAATTCTGTACTTTGTATTGTATTGTATTTGTCTTCGCAATTGTACTGCCTTGCCATTGGAAATAAAATAAAATAAACTTTATTTAAAAGCAATGCATACTTTCAGAATTTGCAATTCAGTCGATATTTTTTTAAGTTAAACTTTGTGTCATTGACATAGAAGATGTGTTATTTATAAAGTGTTTGTGGTAATTTTGGGCGGTGTAGGGAGGTTGTTCCGTAGCTAGAGAAGAATGATAAAGGTGTGGCCAGGAATGCACTTTGCCCTGCAGAACATAGTAACTTTGGATTGAAAAAAATCGGCCAAAATTTTGATAAAATTAAGGAAAAATTGTTTTGCAAATACTTTGTTCTGCGATTTACGTCGCAGTTCTAAGCACTCACAGTGGAGCACCATCTAAGTGACGGGTCTGGGATCAATCCCGAAAGAAAAGATACGAGTACATCCCCTCGTAATTTTAAACCCCAGGTGAAATGACGAGGTCATCACCTGAGTTGGCACCCCACTCTCCAAATTGGGTGACCACGGCCCCCACATTTTCTTAGAGCAGCACAAGATTATGTAGAGATTGTGGTACAAGTTATGCAAATTCGCTGTCAAAATCGCTTGGGAACCCACTGTCCTAAGTCAATTCCACGGAGAAAAAACACCTAACAGACATTTTCCTTATCGCAATAAACATGTTAATTCGCTGCATCAGAACCTGTCAAAACTTCCAACAGGAAGAGGTTTCCCACATTAAGTATCCGAAATGTAACGGACAGCTTGATTCGGCTCTTTCAAAATACGTCCATTCTCTGTTTGACGGAACGGAAATCTTAATCATTCAGTAGTTTGATGTAATAACAAACTCAATTTCAAGATCTACGGAACGAACAATCGAGTAATGGACCGGCAAAGTGTAGGCAAGACCACTTGATGAAAATTGAAAGCATTCGAAAACGTGTCAAGGCCAAGAGAAGGATTCGATGTTTTGGCTAGCGGAAATCGGGAAATCTCACGGCAATGCTAAATGGTAAAAGCACAACAATATGTGATTTGTAATTTTAAAACCTCTTGTTAATAGGGTTTCGTGATCAATGTTTGCGTGGGGAAAGACTTACAAATTAACCGAAAACCCACTTCACGAGAAAACTCTTGGGTTTGATTGATGGATAAGAGTTCTGCCTTTATTCTTTTGCACAAGTAATCATGGCGAACAGTGATAAGTAAAAACTACGGTTGCTTGCACTGTGAATATTTCAAATGGTTGGGTAGGTTCATCAGCAACAATTTAAACAGACAATTTGATTAGCTGAAATGAAATTAAGTGTTCATGATTTCATGTTTATTCCAATCTGAAAAACCAAGTAAATTTTCACTGTAGCTCAGTTGGATGAGCAACAAACTATCAACCGAAGGGCTGCTAGTTCGAATCTCGGTCCAGCCAATGACCGTGGAGTACACGTGTTAAATCTGTCGTGGCCACAAATTTCCTCAATTTGGCGTGATATGGAAATTTAGAGAGTACGGTGCCAGCTCAGGTGTTGATCTCGTCGAGGTTCAGTCACGAAATGTTATCGACCCATTCTTTCCCTTCGGGATTGATTGTGCCGACCAACCGGTATAGTGGTTAAGGTGTTAGCCTCTAGATCGGAAGGTTCCTGGTTCGAATCCGGGTCCGGGCATGGATGTTTGTGAACGTATGGTGTAGAGGCGGCTGGTGCACCTTAAATCTGTCGTGGCCGAAAGTCATCACGTTGGGTTGGAGTGGAAGTTTGGAGAGTGGGGTGCCAGCTCAGGTGTTGCTTCGTCATCTGACCGTGGTTCAAAATTACGAGGTGTTGTCCTCGAATCTTTCCCTTAAGGGACTGATTCCGGACCGTCGTCAATAGCCCGTTGTGTTGCTCTAGTACATCGTTAACTAAAATTACCATTACCCTTCGGGATTGAATCCGTACCGTTGCTCCAGCGAGACGTTAATTACTAACTATCAATTAAGTTTCCAAAGCCAAAAATAAAACTTAAGTTTGCGATTAGAAATTATTTGGTAGGTAGATAATTAATTATAGTCGCCCTGGAGCAACACAATGATCTATTGGCGACGGTACGGGATAAAACCTGAAGGGAAAGATCCGAGGACACCACGAAATTTTGAACCACGGTCAGATGACGAGGCCACACCTAAGCTGGCACCCCACTCTCCAAACTTCCACACTCCGCCATCGTGAGTACATTTGAGGCACTGTCAGGCTGTTAAAGTTCAACAGCCCTCTTACGACGGTCTTTGTTTGGATTCGAACTCACAACCTTCCAAAGGCTATTTTTCTCTTCCAGTTTTTCTCTTCCTACTGGGGTAACGTAGCTCTAGAAATTATTTGATAGGTAGGTATTTAATTAACGTTGCACTGAAGCAACACAGCGGGCTATTGGCGACGGTCCGATATAAATTTTCAAAGGAAACATCCGAGGACAACACCATAATTTTGAACCACAATCAGATTTCTCGTACTCCAGCATCCCCAAAGATTCCTCGTAATTTTGAACCAAGGTCAGATGACGAGGTTATAACTGAGCTAAAGATACTGCAAGATACTTATACGTACATTATGTAACGTATGTTAACTAACTTTAGCCATGAGGTAAGGTAAGGTAATTTTAGTTAACGTCGTACTAGAGCAACACAACGGGCTATTGACGACGGTCCGGGATCAGTCCCTTGAGGGAAAGATCCGAGGACAACACCTCGTAATTTTGAACCACGGTCAGATGACGAAGCAACACCTGAGCTGGCACCCCACTCTCCAAACTTCCACGCCAACCCAACGTGAGGACTTTCGGCCACGACAGATTTAAGGTGCACCAGCCGCCTCTACACCATACGCTTACAAACATCCATGCCCGGACCCGGATTCGAACCAGGAACCTTCCGATCTAGAGGCTAACACCTTAACCACTATACCGGTTGGTCGACTTTAGCCATGAATACAACCTTCTTTAGCAAGACGCGAAAAAGAAAATGTAAATATTGTCTTACAAATGTGCATCATGGACTCATGGTGGAGGTTAGTTACACTGTTATACATACTACTGTATTTTAAGTTAATTTTTGTAGTGGTGGCTAAAAGCACTTCACTAGAATACGAAAAGTTTCCACTTTACTCGAAAATATTAAATGTTGGCATCATTCTACTCAAACTTTGCCGTCTTCTGTTTTTATCAAGCTAGATGGCCATTAGTATATTCGCTAATAGCCTTAATTTTTACAGCGTGAATAATTTCATATTTGCTTAATGGATTGATCCCCGACCGTCGTCAATAGCCCGTTGTGTTGCTCTAGTACGACGTTAACTAAAAATTACCAATTCATATTATTTGTGGTACATGAAGTTCAGGTAATGGTAATGGTAATTTTTAGTTAACGTCGTACTAGAGCAACACAACGGGCTATTGACGACGGTCCGGGATCAGTCCCTTAAGGGAAAGATCCGAGGACAGCACCTCGTAATTTTGAACCACGGTCAGATGACGAAGCAACACCTGAGCTGGCACCCCACTCTCCAAACTTCCACGCCAACCCAACGTGAGGACTTTCGGCCACGACAGATTTAAGGTGCACCAGCCGCCTCTACACCATACGCTTACAAACATCCATGCCCGGACCCGGATTCGAACCAGGAACCTTTCGATCTAGAGGCTAACACCTTAACCACTATACCGGTTGGTCGGCCATGAAGTTCAGAGTGGGTGTGGTATTCAATGCCACATCCACTGAATTGCACACACAGCTGGTCACTTGTACGCACCGCTGGTGAGATATTGTATTATAATGCAAATGTACTACATTGCGCATTGAGTTGAATATACTGTCTACCAGCCGACCAACCGGTATGGTGATTAAGGTGTTAGCCTCTGGATCGGAAGGTTCCTCGTTCCAATCCGGGCCAGGGCATGGATGTTTGTAAGCGTATGGTGTAGAGGCGGCTGGTGCACCTTAAATCTGTCGTGGCCGAAAGTCCTCACGTTGGGTTGGTGTGGAAGTTTGGAGAGTGGGGTGCCAGCTCAGATGCTGCCTCGTCATCTGACCGTGACTCAATATTACATGGGTTTGTCCTCGAATCTTTCTTTTCGGGTTTGATACCGGACAGTGGCCAATAGTCCGCTGTGTTGCTTCAGTGTGACGTTAATTTAAATACCTATCCATGCGTTATTTGAGCCATATTGCGAACCTAGTTTTTTAAAGCTTTAAATAAAGTTTTAAGCTCGAGTTTGCGTACTTTGTACTTGACTGGTGTTATTTGGGGGCCGTATAGTTGGTTTGGGTTTTATGACACAAGATCTCAAAATGTATAAACTGCGCAAATTCAAGACAAAAAAAAATATTCATTGAAATAATATATATATATACTTTGACATATCAGATTAACAACCATACCAATACTAAAATATGTTAAAACGCTGAAGTTAATAACATTAAAACCCTTGAAATATTCGAAATAGTAAATAATTTTTTTAAACACCTCATCAACAAGAAATATTAGACTAGTAGTTTAAATTCTTCATGAGAAAGATGAGATACAGTGTGGATGTGTGAAAGTTCTGCGAATCACAGAATACTAAAGAACTTTTTCAAGATAGTTTAAAAGGTTCGTAAATCACTTCCATATTTATTGTCAAGACATCACAATAAATGCATACTGTGACAATTCTTGGGGTATCGATTATTCTTAATCCTTCTTTATGAATCCTTCAGTAGCAGTTGTAACATGTATTACAATAAATGTAATCGGATTTGGTATAGACTGTTTTGTGTTACTACGTTTATATTATTAGTTTTTGGTTTTCCAAGGTGGCCTCGGTCCACATTACCTAATGGAGGTTTTACTGTATTAACAAATTATTTTCCCTCGGTAATGCATTCAAAACATAAGATATTAATGATACTTCAGATAAAATCAGCATTTGAATTAGGTACTTCGTGAGAAATGATAGGAAATGCTATACTAATTGATAATTTGGCTCTCGTGCAAAAATAAAACCGTTCTGGCGAGAGAGAGATAACATCGGCCTCAATCCTTCTGATGAACATGGTTTAGTTCAGAACAAAGCGAAACGAGCCAGAAATTGTCCTGATACACGCCCAAAATGATTATCATCCTGTGTCACACGCTGGCATTGTGTTCCCAAGTCGTACACAATTTACCATCGAAATTCCACCGTGTTTAACAACTGGAGGATTGATTCTGGAATCACTTCCGGGGCTTTGGAACAATGGCGTGCGATATTTTTATTGTACCTGCACCGATCTAGTTTGTTACGTTCGTTAGGACATCTGAATCAAAGGTTTGCAAGAAGTTAGTTTGCGCTGGTGTGGTAATCAATTTTAAATTTCAAACATGCGCAGAACTCACTTCAATATAATATTGTGGTGTTTTGGGCACCGCAGCAATACAATGGAGTTGGACTAAGCTGGATACCCTTATAAGCTATTTGCCGACCAACCGGTATAGTGGTTAAGGTGTTAGCCTCTAGATCGGAAGGTTCCTGGTTCGAATCCGGGTCCGGGCATGGATGTTTGTGAACGTATGGTGTAGAGGCGGCTGGTGCACCTTAAATCTGTCGTGGCCGAAAGTCCTCACGTTGGGTTGGCGTGGAAGTTTGGAGAGTGGGGTGCCAGTTCAGGTGTTGCTTCGTCATCTGACCGTGGTTCAAAATTACGAGGTGTTGTCCTCGAATCTTTCCCTTAAGGGACTGATTCCGGACCGTCGTCAATAGCCCGTTGTGTTGCTCTAGTACGACGTTAACTAAAATTACCATTACCATTACCATAAGCTATTTATTTCACTTAAAAGGTTTTCAATAACAATTGGAAAAAATATTTACAGAATTATTTACACTCCATAATCGATGAACGAATTTTCAAGCAGAAACAATAATTTCACTTCACTGTTAGTTTTTTTCCGGTGTTTCACCTCACCGTATAGCTGTCTCAACGAAAGTTTTATTTTTCCCACCACTTTTACCTATGGGTTCTAATTCTCGTCTTTTATTTTTTAATGTCACCGGGGGAGCTGCCTCCCTCTTGGAATGTTCATCGGGTGCTTTCCAACAACATCTGGCCGACCAACCGGTATAGTGGTTAAGACGTTAGCCTCTAGATCGGAAGGTTCCTGGTTCGAATCCGGGTCAGGGCATGGATGTTTGTAAGCGTATGGTGTATAGGCGGCTGGTGCACCTTAAATATGTCGTGACAGAAAATCCTCACGTTGGGTTGATGTGGATGTTTGGAGAGTGGTGAAGTAGACTAAGTCTAACTTCGTGGATATCATGGAGCGATTTACTACAGACTGCCTGTGACCAAAAGAGGTAGTTGAATTTACGTCGGACTGAGGCAAGTCCGAGGACAACGCGTAATTTTGAGCCATGGTCAGATGACAAGACAAAAATAGGTCCCAATTGAAATCGTTTTATCTTTAAAAATGCGTAAACAGCTTGGGATCCAATTCGCAAACTGGGGGCCGCGATAGTCCGGTAGAAAGAGTAGAGGATCAAACAAAGGAGGGTTGCGAGTTCGAAATTCGATCCAACCAAAACGTAAAGGGCTGATGCACGTTACATCTGTCGTGGCCTCAAACGTCCACACGTTGGCGTGGTGTGGAAGTTTAGAGAGAGGAGAGCCAACTCTCTCAGGTGTTGAACTCGTCATCTGGCCATGCTTCAAAATTATATGGGTTGCACTGGGATTTTTCCCTCCGGGATTGATCCTGGACAATCACCAATAGCCCGTTGCGTTACTGCAGTGCTACGTAAATTCAACTCTACCTACCACTTTGCATACTTCGTAATGCATCATGAGCGTTACTCC
This sequence comes from Metellina segmentata, assembly GCA_947359465.1. Taxonomy (NCBI): domain Eukaryota; kingdom Metazoa; phylum Arthropoda; class Arachnida; order Araneae; family Tetragnathidae; genus Metellina; species Metellina segmentata. The sequence continues at coordinate 104,470,598 of OX375880.1, forward strand.
GACCAACCGGGATAGTGGTTAAGGTGTTAGCCTCTAGATCGAAGGTTCCTGGTTCGAATCCGGGTCCGGGCATGGATGTTTGTAAACGTATGGTGTAGAGGCGGCTGGTGCACCTTAAATCTGTCGTGGTCGAAAGTCCTCACGTTGGGTTGGCGTGGAAGTTTGGAGAGTGGGGTGCCAGCTCAGGTGTTGTTTCATCATCTGACCGTGGTTCAAAATTACGAGGTGTTGTCCTCGGATCTTTCCCTTAAGGGACTGATCCCGGACCGTCGTCAATAGCCCGTTGTGCTGCTCTAGTACGACGTTAACTAAAATTACCGTTACCATGAGCGTTACACTCCCTTCCCAACTTTTTGGCAGATAGGTATTTAGTAGATAGTTAATTAACGTCGCACTGGAAGAACACAACGTGCATTGGCGACGGTCCGGGATCAATCCCGAATACTGAGATGAGAGGGCAAAACCACGTAATTTTGAACCACGGTCAGATGACGAGGTCAACACTGAAACTGGTACCACCGCTCTCCCAACTTTTCACACTATACCAACCTGAGGACATCGAGATCACGACAGGTTTAACGTGCATCATCCCCCTTTGTATACAGTGGTCCCTTAATGGGATCTAGTTTCTATATCGAAACCCTCTTGGACAGGAAACACGATGCAATGTTTCCCGGTTTGACGCCGCCTTTGACTCAAACTATCTCAACAACCTTGAGCCCAACGCGACTGAGAGTTGTATTGGTTTAAATGTCTTGAGAGATCTGTTCAAGTGCATGAAAGAACATTTAGAAACAGTGTTAAGAACATTTAAAAAGTCGCAGCCACGCTGCACAGAACTGCATCGATATGCTTCTTTTCAATGACAACTTATGGATTGCATGACCCTACGATCACTAATTGGCGAAAATGTGGCAGCCTCTTCATTACCTCAGGGCACCTTGGGAAATACTGCCACATCACACCCAACGTGAACTGTATTGGGAAAGGAGAATGTCCATCAGTGTCCACTGGGGAACGCGAAATTGATTCTAACTCTTGATTTCAACACTGGTGTTTTGGGCTGTTTCTCTCAGACTTGATGTACGTAACACCTCAATTGTTTTCACAGCGCCCACAGCGGAGGAATTTAGATCACTTAATTCCATAGACCATAATTTAAAATTAATATAAAAATAGCGTGGTAAATTCCTTTGACGAATCTTTATTGCATGTTTGTCTACGTAACACATCTTAATTCCCTTTAACAGCGCCACAACTAATGAACCCATGTATGGAATACAGGGATTCATAAGTAATTACATTACTTGTATTTTGACAGCATTACTGTGTAACAATCCAGCTAACCATTCGTTCCAATACTTTTGTAATATGAAATACTAACTTAGAGTATTTATTTGTGAACATCGATAGTGACATTGAGAATTATATATGTATCAAATCTTTTGATCGATTCTACTAGATATGCAAATTAGCGACCTTAAGAGTATTTAATAATGGGGTTAAGTAGCTCTAATCAGACTAATTATGGTAATTATTTGAATGGCCTTCTAAATTCTAGATATATACTGACCAGTACGAAGACCTTCACGCAATCGACCGCTTCTTTGTTTCAAGTGAGCCATTGTTTAAAGTTACTATGTTGACTAAAATATATCTTGATAATGATTGTTCAGTTCTCATTAATCGCAAAGTAATTAATAATTGGTTCGGGTGTAACATAAGAGGTAACACTTGGGTATCATAAAAAGTAACAGCATACATTAATCATTCTTTGTGTTTGTAAAGAATAGTAAATAGTAAAAATGCTTTATTAATTTGTTAACTAAGCGTTTACACAAACTCCTATTACCAATACCTACATACAATAGTTTATAAGATTTCTTTAATGGATATAATGAGTTATATTTGGGATATTAAAAAGAAAGGATAGTGAATTCATACCCATTAGGTAGTCCTAGATCTGACTTGGGTTGTGTAGGAAGGTTCGAGAAAAAATTATTATTTTGGAAAAGCTTTGTCGATCGCGCGAGATAAAGGAATAGAGACATGCTTTTGTATGCATTTTTAATTTAAGCAGTCTTCCACCAAGCGTTAAAAACTCACGGATATAAAATTCTGAGGATACTAAAAAGAATTTTTCAATTACGATTATTTTTTCGGAGGTATACATTTTGTGTAACCTTACTTGTAGAGATATAGTAAATAAGTGTAGTAAGTCTACAACAAAACACGTTTTTCTGCTACTGAAATTTTGTGACATTCTAATTTCAAAATGTTCCTTTCCTTCGAATCTGATTATAATTGACTTACTTGAAACTTTTTTGATTAACCCTTGAAATATGTTGTAAGTTTTTGTGTAGTCCTTGTAAATTGTCTAAGTACAAATGAGAAATTCATCATGCTTCCAAGTATTGTAAAATTTGTTGAATTTTTTTTTGTAAAATTTTAGGTGCTTTAGTACAAATTTTTTGTTTCACAATTAAGTAATGCGCTTACCATATGGAGTTAATTTGATTTAGATGTATGCAAACTATTTTGTAAATGAAAATTTGACAATGCGTGTACGATAAATGCACATGAGACCTACCAATTTTTGTCGACCACGTTTTGACGACTAAGGCTTCTGTCAATGGTCATGGATTTAAGTTCAAAATTCCCTTTAATATAAAGTACTGTTAAATTTGAAACTATTGCAAGCCTTTTGAATGTATAAGTAGCTGAATAATTTTCCGTAAACAAATCAAAATTCAATGCCTTTAATCAGATAACAACTTTTAATCCTCAAGACAAGTAATTTTGAAGATTTTATATGAATAATAATTTCGTGGTATTTCAAACATAGAACACTTTAGAGAAGTTCTCCTTTCACACTCTGTTGAACCTAAATTCGGCTTACTGCATGAATTACATGTCCAGATATTGACAAATGACCATGGTCCAAGCTCAAACCATTCCCCTTTTCTAGAAGCAATCCAATTTAAAACTTTCCCTGAATATCAACTATATGATTACCATTATCTAGCGTGTAATGAAAATTTTTTACACTTTGTGATTTTGATATCGGTTCTGAGAATTTCCCCTTAGAAAATACCTAACTTGACGGTTTGTTTTTGTAAGTTCCTTTCTAGTTGCCTACGGCAACTCAGATGTTACGATGCTTGTTGAGAAAGCAATAGTTCCTCGAAAAGTTTAGTCTTACGGGTTTAAGAAGGAAGCAGGACTTCTTTCTTTTGGTGAAAACAGTTGAAAAAGTTTCAAAGTACTCTTAAAAGTTTATTTTTCGTGGATTCTTTTTTAAATTTAAGACTTTTATAAAGTGAGTGTAATATTTAAAAATAAAATGAAACTATTTTAATATTTCTATCAGCTATATTTTTAAGTTTACATTCAAAATTAAAATAAATATTTAGCCGAAACTATTTTATAGTTTTACGGTTCACCAAGATACTTCAAAACTAATTATTCTCAACAATGAAACTTCGACTACTTTATATTTCATGATCTATAAAATAACCTATGACTATGCTAGGTTTATATAGATTAAAACATTGTAAAACATAGCTAATTTTAAGTAAAGATTTTGAGAATGTTGCATTATATATGTAACAGAAATTATACATTTGAATTAAAATTATGGAGTTATTTAATGGATGCAGACAACAAAGAACTTGCACTATCTCGGGGGACTGTGAAACATTAAAATTAGTTTTCTTTCTGTTGTTTATAACACAAAAATTAAAATGATAGATGCACTAAAGTAAAAAAAATTCATTTTTTAAATAAAATAAACACTATAGAAATCCTAAATTTGAGAAAAATCCTCGAAGAAAATGAATTTTTTTTTTAAACATAAATTAAAAACTTCTTTCTGTTTTCACTCAAAATATGGCCTTTAAGTCTTGGATCCCTGGGTTGACTATTGTTAACCGTCTACGTTCTGGTTCTATCTGTAAAAGACAGCCTCTAGCTCTAATATATCCCTTAAACCATACAATCTGAGTTGCCAGAATTGAGTGCTATTGTACCAGATTTCTTTTTTTTTAACTTAGGATTAAAAACTATCTGTATGTCTTTGATGAAAAGCAAAACGGTGGATTGAGTTGAATTATAAGGTTCTCTAAAAGCATCATATTTTTGCTTTCGATCCAATTTCAGCCTACTCAGCTATAAACGTTATGCTACACTACTGCATTAGATATTTATATATGCATTATTGGTAACAACGACTTACTGAAAAGCACCAAACTTGTAAATACTGCCTTATTTACTAGCATGGTGTTATGAATGTAATCCAGCCATACCGGCATTGACTTGTAAGGTTGTCTAAAGCTAAGCAAAGATATTTTTTCAACTTTCAATCCTTATCTTGGAATTCCCAGTTATAAACGTTACGCTACACTAACACATTAAATACTTTAGGTAAACAGTAGTGGTGTATAAGAAAGGTTTACTCGAAAATACCAAGAGGAAATATTGCTTTTGACTAGAACGGTGTTTTGAATGTAATCCAGCCACCTCGATAATTTCCTCCTTCTGTTTTGTCTCCTTTTCTCTTCGGAAGTGTTGAAATCAACTTATAACCAGTGACTTTCTACAGTCAAAGAACAATGGCCGATTGTTGCTGGCGAATAATAGGTTTCGTACCGCCAGACAATCACAATATACAACCGGGTGAAGCAAATGGTAATTATTTCACTGGTGAACACTAGCTCAGAAGTAAATGTGGTAGTTTAAGTAAAGGAATTAAAAGGCTTTTCATCGGAAGTTTTCGCTCTACATGTTTCTTTGACAAATAGGAGATTAAACTCTGTAAATGAAATGATCTTTAGTTCTTTTTTCATTTGCAAATAAAAGAATATATTATGAATTCCTCGGACCGTTACATGCTATCAAGTTTTGCATTGCTTTGCTTTTTAATTATTTCGTCCGTCAAAGAGATTATTGTTCTCTCTTGGTTTAAATTTAAAAGGATAAAACTGATAACTTTACGAAGGGATGCTGTTTCATCTGGGTAAACTCACTTTACCTTATGTTAATTAATGGGGTCCGGCATCTCCATAGGCACTCATGTTAAATTCACAAATTTGGGGGCATTTCATTTATTCATAAATTATTTTATTAATCTGAAATTTTTACAGTGTAATATTTAAATACTTTTATGGGTATTTTTTTGAAAATTCACAAATTTATAAAAATTTTTAAAAATAACCAAAAAAATTTGAAATTTTTTAGACAAAATATTATTTTTCAAAGATATGCATTTTATATCTTATTCCTTGTGTTCAAGTCTTTAAAAGGGCTGCATAAACAATCATAAAAAGTTTCAAGAATGTATATCAAGTAGTTTTTGAGTAATGTGCCCCCAAACATGAAAAAAGTATGTTCTGAGATATAAAGTTTTAAACTTCGTAAGGACGTACGTCGCGGTAATAGTACATCTACTTAAAAAAAAAATTTTAAATACTTCCAATCAACGGATTTTTACCAATGAGGTATGGTTATAAAAAGGACAATTCAAGTTTTTATAAACAGTAAAAATATCAAAAATGATTCCTTTGGTAATTTAGTGAGCAAATTATCACCCAGGTTATAATACTGAGAAAACTCATCGCTTGTTTTATAGCTTTTCGATACCCTTCCATTTTGTGATTTATCGGACCGTTTCTTGACTAGGGTAAGGCAAGGTAATTGTAAACAGAATTTGTAAGTTCACTTCTAATCCCTATTTTCAAATTCTTGATAAAGTAATTAAATATTGTTCACCCTACTAAACCAACTTGCCACTATTCTGCTTTGATGTTTAATAAGTACGAAGATTCCAGAGAAGAAATTTAACACCGTACTCGGCTGTTTACAGTTACCCCACGTGTTTACAATTACCTCTGAAAATTAGGGTAATTGTAAACAATGATTTTCCTCGTGAAATTTAATACTGAACAAGGGACAGCATGAGTAGTAGTCATGACAGTAGATGGAACTCCAACGGTATTTTTACCCTTCTAATACCATGTTTACAACAACCCCGTTTTGATCTTTACATTTACCAAATACTCTCACTTCGTATCCCAGAAAAATATAGTGACACTTGAAAGTTGCATTGATCATGAGGTGAACTTCCAGGAATACATAAGAATAAATAGTTCGAACATTTACTGAACAAAGAATGTATTTAGTGTAAAAAACAAAAAATGTAAATCTATATAAATAAGAATGGAGTGTTTGTTTGTACATTCAATATTTTCGACCCATTTCTAGTTTTCTATCCGTTTTGGACCCTTCTGATGACGAATCCGCCTTTTTCTCGTTTGGTGTCTGTCTGTCTGTCTGTCTGTCTGTCTGTCTGTCTGTCTGTCTGTCTGTCTGTCCGTCTGTCTGTCTGTCTGTATGTTGTGCCCTATACACGTCCACACGCGGTTTAAGATATTTTCATGGAAATTTTCATACAGTGAGCACTTATCTTCATTTAGTGAGTGGAATTGGTTGCGAAAGTCTGTCTGTCCGTCTTTCTGTTCTATGCTCGATTTTGTGTTTGTGTGTTTGTGTAGGCATCACATGAATTGTATTCCAGATATTTGATTGCTGTGTATTTTTTTATACATTATCTATTAATATAGTGAATGCAATATTAAACATTTCTTTATTGTTATATTTAGATGAGTTTCATGCTAAAACACCTGATTAAGTATACTTAAATCAACCATAGTTTGGTAGTTTTGGAAAAATTGGAATGTCTGTTGAATATTAGGATTACTTCGATTGCTTTACCAGTTCTGCTAAAAAAGTAATTATTCTTCAAAAAATTATATTTTTTAATGGAATTTCAGCTCTGATACTTCACGGATTTCGAGTCTTATTTTTGTTCTTTGCGCATTGAAAACGATTTCGGAATATTTGAGACCGACGATATTTTTCAACGAAACGAGAATGAACAAGATCGCGTGAGCAGTGATATTTTCTGTTTCTTTCGCTCTGAATTAATTTCACATTTCAAAATTTTGTGCACTTTTAGTTGTAAATTGTGGCAACTGTGCGAGATCAAGAGATAAAAATGAATCACGAATTAATAGCTTTAGAACAATTTTTCCGACATCTTTTATTTTGTTCTATTTTACTGTTTTCTGATTTAAATATTTATTATTTTAATAAATGTGTTTTCCTTCTCATCACACGCAACAGCACCACAAATATTAGACTTAAAAATGTTAGGTAAGTCAGTATAAATTTTCAGTACATTTTAAGTGTAGTTATGCCATTATTGAGAGAATAATGCCGTTATTTTAAGAATAATGCCGTTATTGAAAGAATAATAATGTTTAAAAATCCAAACTAGAACTTTTTCCAACATTAAAAAATTCGTTGCAATAATGACAGGAGAAGATTGCAAAATTTCACAATGTCGCATACCGGAGGCAAGAGTACCACAAGTAAAAAAATATTGTTTTGTTGACTATGCGTGCGAGAGTACTCGCCGTAAATCGTTATTTTAATTAATTGAGTTGAACATGAAAAAAACTTAAGAAAGGGATTTCCAAATCTCCCTCAAAATCGTCTTTTATAGTAGTAACCTTATTATCACCTTTTGTAGCTTTGTCATACAGCAATTGTGCGATGTATGTAAAATGTATTACATGAATGGATATGCATGTGTAGGATTTGTGTCCAAAGTAAGTTGTAGAAAATATAAAGATGTCGAAAGGTGTTAAAATAATTTTTTACTCTACAAAAAACATAAGTCATTATATATTTTGATTATCTCTTCAATCTAGAGTAAACCAATTCAAACCGAGTAAGGTCGGGTATTTTGCTAGTTAAAAATAAAAATAATAAAAACATTTAAAAATACAAATTTAAGTACGAAAAACAAACATTACATTTCTTACACATTAACAGTGCCCTCAAATTGGAAAATATCTTTACGGTCTTCTTTGGTACAGGTTGGAGTAGGTAAAATTGCTTTGACATGGTTTTTGGCAACACAGAATTAGTCTTTTTCAACCACAGCGAATTCAGTCGATGCATTTGAGTCCGGTGATCTCAAACTCCTCTTCTGAAACAACATCCACCCTTCATACATACGAAAAATGGGTTTTCTTTCTCTCCCTCACCCCCCCCTTCTCAACATGTACAAATAGAAACGTAGTCGTTTCAATGTCTTCCATGAATGGCTCCAAAATATTTTACTTCCCCTGCGAGCTAGTCTTCTATATTTTACTTGAATGCTTGGAGAACTTCAAACTCTTCACCGTCAATGTTAGTCAATTATTTCAATAGTTCCTCATCTTCGCTGTCCTCGAGTTCTGCTGTCGTTTCCATTTGCTTCTTTCTTGGTTTCTTGCTTACCCCTTCTGGCTCTTTCACTATCTTCTCACCAGGCTTCCTTTAGTTCTTTTGCTCTTATGCCTCCTTCAAGCGTGACAGTACTTGATCAGTTGTAAGAACTTTACCATATGTGTGAAATTTTAGTAAATCAGTCTTCCTGCTCCCCAAGAACACGAATAATGCAATAAAATGCAATTCAAACGTACTAAATACAGTTAAATACAAAATTACACGGGACAACATTGTGGTTTTCCATCCAAATTGAACGAAACTATTGGCAAAGTTATGTTTACAACTACCCCGTCCCTTGAAAAATATGGGGTAATTGTAAACATTCAACTGTAGGTGCATTAAAGTTCCCAGAAGCAAAAGTCAATGATTTTCTGTTCGATAGAAACATAACTGACCGTAAAAAAGAATTAGAACAACATACCTTTCAATATTTTTTGGAGGGCAGCAGAAAATGCAGCACTCAAAAACTTTAAAACCCAAACTTTTCAACCATAAATTTTTCAACTAAACTTATTGCTATCAGTTGTGGTTCCAAGAAATACGGGATCTCCATATTGCATCCTCGGGGTTGCCAGCTTTCATATTTCACAACTTTTTAGTTTCTCAGAATCCCACGTGGGCGTTTGTATAGCAACAATATATGTTTACAATTACCCCACCTGACCCTACTTGTACATCATCAAGTTTCAAATTTGTCTGATTTGCCAACTTAACAGCGTGGAAGCAAAAGAGGAATCCTAAAAGGGCAGACTCTTTCTTTGTCTAAGCTGTAGATAAAAGTTTTAACTTCATACTATAAAGGATATCAGGGTATATGTTGTGTCCGCTGCTGTTGAGGCAGGTTTTTCTCTTATTTTGTTTGAATTTTGATTTTCTAAATATTGAAGTTTAGAATCCGTTCAATCGGTTTTTTTTCGGGTTATAAATATGCAAACCTTCTTGAATGGTGTGGTTGTCGCTCTACAATAATTTCATTTTACTTTTTCTAGACCCTATACGGAAAGGAATCAATTTTTTTTATCCTACCAAAAAGAGTTCATTTTAATTTTGAAGAAAATTTTAATCTTGAAGCCTATTTTACTCCGGAATTTGAAGCTTATAGAATTCGTTCCTCTCGATAAAATAAAATGTAGCTGTAAAAACTGAGTTTTCCAGTTTGTTTATGTTTAAAAGAATCTTTTATTAAATATTAAAGACCAAATCGTTATTTTGAGATGTTCCAGTTTTAGAGAAGACGCCATGCACTTTTGCGATTCACATACAGGTAAAAACGAATTCTAAACGGTTTCCAAGCAATTACTCTTTCTCATAATCAATAACAGGTTTTCAAAGTACTTGATACAATACTATTTTTTTTCTCACAAAACTAAGCGAATTAAGAACATTTGAACCATATTTTAAACCCGGAAACCACATGACTGGTAGAAAACATTCCATTCTTTTTTAACTATATTGAAAAGCATCAACGTAAACGCTTTAAAAGTATTAATAAACCAGAAAGAAAGGACTTCAGAGCAAGACCTTAAAGGCAACCTCGTCAAACCACATACAAAACCTGCGTTATTTAATACCTTCCCATTCACAAAACACTCTTATTTTTAAAACAGGAAACGTGGAATTTACGTTTTTCCTGATGCTCCGTTGCCAACGACAAATTGAAAAGGTTGGGATCTTTTTCTTCCTCCTTCCTCTGACATATCTACAGCCCAGATCTGGATTATTAAGGAAATGCGTTGACGTCTGGTCTTCAGTTCGAAAAAGAGAGCTTTCAATTTTCACAGATCGTAGAACAGAACGCTTCGCTGATTACGGTCCGCTCGTCTCTTAAGATGGAAAACGCTCTCGATTGTTTTTTCACTTTCTGTACCACTGATTGTTACGGGTGATAAAAAACACAATTGTGTTCTCTTCGACGATAGCCCATGCTAATAAATCAATTTGGGATTATGTTAACGATATTCCGATGTTCGGAACATTTAGAAGAACCTTTCAAGCCCTAATGAGAAAGAGGTGCTCCATTTTTTTTTCTTTGTTCGGTATATAAGTGTTATCGTGTTTGGAGTTTGACATAATTACTTAATCACATACTTTTTAATGGGCTTCCGCGTTGCTGTGAGTTTTTATTGCAATTTCGTCGACACAAGCACACTTTTGGTTTTACTTATTTTTTAGCTTCCTTTGGAAATCTGCGAAGGCTTCCGGATCTTCAGGAAAACCACTATTTTCCAATCTTTTGGACGGAAAATATGTCTTCCTAATTTTTATTTCCAATCTGAGAAATTTTCAAATAACGTGAAAGAAAGGTATCGTTTTTGTCGGGGCTCATACAAAAATACCCTTCCAATTTCGTCGACACAAGCACACTTTTGGTTTTACTTATTTTTTAGCTTCCTTTGGAAATCTGCGAACGCTTCCGGATCTTCAGGAAAACCACTATTTTCCAATCTTTTGGACGGAAAATATGTCTTCCTAATTTTTATTTCCAATCTGAGAAATTTTCAAATAACGTGAAAGAAAGGTATCGTTTTTGTCGGGGCTCATACAAAAATACAAATATTAGTTAACTGTAATTAGATTCATTTGCATTTTGATTCAAATTGGAACTATTCTAAGCACACAAAGAGGTGTACACTCCTACATAAAGAATATTTCCTGGGACTGAACGCTGGCGATATCGACTTATCTCATCAAGAGATTAGGGCACTGAGAAGTTGGCATTGTTCTTGGCGCTCTCCAAGTACATGAAAGGTTGCGCCAATTAAATAATAACGCCAAAAAGTCAACGAAGAAACTTACGGCCCGAACGGCATACCTGACAATCTTTCCGGTATGGTATTTTTAGTACCATCGCGCTGGAGCAACACAGCGGGCTATTGGCGACGGTCCAGGATCAAATTCGAAGGGAAAGATTCGAGGACAACACCATTTACTTTTAAACCACGGTCAGATGACGAGATCAACACCTGAGGAGGCCCCCTTCTCTCACAGCTTTCACATCAGGTCAACGTAAGGACATTTGAGGCCACGACACATTTAACGTGCACCAGCTCTCTTTATATATGCCGGTCTTTGGTGGGATCCGAACTCTTTGTAACCCTCCTGTTATTAATCCGTTACTTTTCAAACCGGGTGACAATCTTTTCCTGAATTCATGCTGACAAACATTTAGTTTACCGAACCAAATTAATATGCGGGTAATGGTAATTTTAGTTAACGTCGTATTAGAGCAACACAACGGGCTATTGACGACAGCCCGGGATCAGTCCCTTAAGGGAAAGATCCGAGGACAACACTTCGTAATTTTTAACCACGGTCAGATGACGAAGCAATACCTGAACTGGCACCCCACTCTCCAAACTTCCACTCCAACCCAACGAGGGGACTTTCGGCCACGACAGATTTAAGGTGCACCAGCCGCTTTTACACTATACGCTTACAAACGTCCATGCCCGGACCTGGATTCGATCCAGGAACCTTCCGATCTAGAGGCTAACACCTTAACCACATTAATATCCTGGATTTTTTTTTCGAGAGATAGTTTTCAAACGACGCCAATTTCTAAGTTTTGCTGCAAACGCCACGATAGAAAAAAATCGGATTGGTACTGGTATTTTATTAATTAACGTCAGTCTGGAGTAACACAACGGTATTGGTGACGGTCTGAGATCAGCCTCGAAGGGAAAGAGCCAAGGACGACACCACATAATTTAGAACCACGGTCAGATAATGAGGCCACACGAGCTGGCATCTCACTCTTTAAATTTCACACCCCGCCAACGTGAGGACATTTGAGACCACAACGAATTTAACGTGCATCCCCGTCATGCCCCCTTTGTATACGACGGTCTTTGGTTGGATTCGAACTCATAACCCTCCGGTTGATAGTCCGTTGCTCTTCCTACCCGGGTTTTCGATGCCCGAAAAACATCGGAATCGATCATTTTTCTAGATTGTTATAAAAACCTGTTGTTGTTGCTTCTTATGCCTACACTGGCAGACCAAAGGAGTGCGAGGCCCGTCGAAGATGGCAAGAGGCGAGGGGGTGCGGCTTCCATGCAAGTGAGCCCCATTGGTAGGAAGTCCGACTTAACCCGAGTTTTTAGCCAACAGATGGCAGCACATCGACACGTCTCGTTTTTATGGAGAGGTCACATTTTCACGACATTCAATCATACTCAGGCACACGGTTGTAATTTTGATCCAAACCAGAGACCAACTAATCCCTGGTTCGGCACCCCCAGAGGTATTGATTTATTATGGGAACACGGAGGACTTTGTGACCACGACAGATTTTTCTTGCACCAGTCACCTTTAGCGTACACGGGAGTTTTCTGTCAGCTGGGCTCGAACTCATGATCAGTCAGTCACGAGCTCGATGCCCTACCAACCAGGCCACCTGGCCCTTATAAAAACCTTCTTTGGGTAGTACTAATATTTAAGTAATTGGTAATTTTTAATTGACGTCGTACCAGAGCAACACAACGGGCTATTGACGACGGTCCGGGATCAGTCCCTAAAGGGAAAGATCCGAGGACAACACCTCGTAATTTTGAACCATGGTCAGATGACGAAACAACACCTGAGCTGGCACCCCACTCTCCAAACTTCCACGCCAACCCAACGTGAAGCGACGACGGTCCGGGATCAATCCCCTAAGGGAAATATCCGAGGACAGCACAACGTAATTTTGAACCCCGGATGACGACTAATATTTTTAAAAAACCTTCAAATATACCTCTAGAATATTCTCAAGAAAAATTAAATTTCTAACATTCTTGCCTGTAATTGACGCTATTTTGAGTAAAATATCGCTAAATTGGTTGGTTTTATCTAGTTGGAACTACCACCAAGCACGTAATAGCGTGTTTTCTAATTCCTTGCATTTTGTGTTTGTATTTTTAAATTCAATAAAATAACTGTCTTTTGACAGAGAGGTTTACATGTTAGAATTATTGACCTCAATGTTATTACCAAGCAAGTATATTTTACCTACTGATGTGTCGTCGAATTCATAACAACTTTACAAGAATCATCAGGTGAGATGAAGTCGCGAAAAAAAAACCGAATCAAATCCTTTACTTCGAGCACTATTCACACTAGAGCAAATTTAAAATTTTATCATCAATAGGGAAAAAAACCTCCTCTATAAATTCAAATCCAAAACAATTGCATAAGAGGACGTCTTCATATAAAATTTTGCACAAACAACAATTTTTCTAATAGAAACTATATAGGGATGCAACATCGATAGCAAAACATCGATGTTTTGAAACATCGATGTTCAAAATTAAAACATCGATGTTGATAATACATCGACCCAAAAACATCGATGTTTTTAAAATTCAGTGTATTTAAACTTGTTTCCTCATTTCTTAAATCTGGTTTACCAACTATTGATGCGACATCGACAGCAAAACATCGATGTTGAAAATTAAAACATCGATGTTGATAATGCATTGTCCCCAAACCATTGATGTTTTTAAAATTCAGTGAATTTAAACTTGCTAAACCAGTTTTAAGAAATGGTTTTATAAGTGATGCGACATCGGATCCAATACATCGATGGTTTTTTTTTTTATAAAACATCAATGTTGTGAAAGCATCGACATCGATGTCACATCCCTACTTTTCAGACCCTTCACACTTGGCCACTTTGGTCTAAAAGTATGTTCGATTTGCTGAATTTAAAAATTATGCTCTTGATTATTTTTTTTATAACGGTTTTATTCAACATTGACATTGACCATTGACAACGTAAAAACATCGACACGTATAAACATCGATGTTAAAAAAACATCGACTCCAATACATCGATGTTAAAAACATCAATGTTTTAAAAAAACATCGATGTTTTGAAAACATTGACATCGATGTCGCATCCCTAATAGAAACTCCATGTTTTGATGTTATAAATCAAGTTCCGCGTCGTTATATTTGTCTGAATATAGAATTTTATGACATTACTATGATTATATCTGGAGATGTATAAATGTTGAAATTGGTGTTGATTTCAGGATCCTTATTAGGGATTGCAATCCGATAGGGCGGATCCGGTAATCCGGCGAATCAGGCATCAATTGGCTACCTACCGGATCCAGCAACATCTATCGGATCCGGTTCGAATCCGATAAGCCTGAATTTTTTTAAAATTAAATAATCGATTGTTGAAACTTCACTTTAAAATCGCAAAATCGTTTATGAAGCAATCCATTGTAAATTAATCGATTTTATATTTTTCAATCATCAGTTTGGAGAATTCTAGCAAAAATAATAAATTAAACTATCAATAATATTTTTTTAATAAAGAGGAATTAGAAAAGCAATTTCTGCAAGCAAATGAAGACTATTCCAAAAAGACAAACTTCAGAAGAGAAACAGATTTTGAGAAAATGCTGAATGAATAAAGAAATGACTTCATATGAAATGGAGTCAAAGGAAAATATTTGCCTCTTATGTACGACTGCTAAATGACGGTTAAACCAACTAGTGTCGAAACTGAGAGGGCCTTCTCGTCCGCTGGTTAGATTCGCAGTTCATTGAGAAGTAGGTTGTGGGGGATAACACAATTAATATGATTTGTTTCATTAGATCGTTCTTTCAAACTCAAAAGTGATTTTCATTACTATATAACTTTGATTTAAGCAATTAAGAAGAATTAAGAGTTCCCTTGTTTGTTATGTTGACCCAAAACTGCAGAGATTATATTTTTATGTTAGTATGAGACAAGGTTACGTACAATTTATGTGTCATTTACTCAACGACATTAGAGATAGAAGCTACTTCATTTTAGATAAATAGAAAAGTACTACGTATAAAACAAACTGATGTTTTTTGTTGTGGAAAACTATTAAGGCTGATCATCATCAATTCGTTTAATACTTACTACTAGTAGTACTAGTACTTACTATAATTTATTGTTGGAGATTTCCTTCCTATGGATAATCTATATAAATAAGAATGGAGTGTTTGTTTGTACATTCAATATTTTCGACCCATTTCAAGTTTTCTATCCGTTTTGGACCCTTCTGATTCCGAATCTGCCATTTTCGCGTTTGGTGTCTGTCTGTCTGTCTGTATGAATGTGCCCTATACACGTCCACACGGTTTAATATATTTCCATGGAAATTTGTATACAGTGAGTACTTATCTTCATTTAGTGAGTGGAATTGGTTGCGAAAGTCTGTCTGTCTGTCTTTCTGTTCTATGTTCGATTTTGTGTTTGTTTGTGCACGTATCACGTGAATTTTGTTCCAAATATTTGATTGCAATGTGTTTTATTTTATACATTATCTATTACTTTAGTGAATGCAATATTAAACATTTATTTATTGTTATATTTAGTTGAGTTTCATGCTAAAACACTTGAGTAAGTATACTTAAATCAACCATAATTTGGTAGTTTTGGAAAAATTGGAATGTAGATTGAATATTACGATTACTTCGATTGATTTACCAGTACTGCTAAAAAGTAACTATTCTTTACAATTTTTTTTTTTTTTTTTTTTTTGGAATTTCATATCTGATACTTTATTTATTTAGAATCTTATTTTTGTTCTTTGCGCAATGCAAACGATTTCCGAATATTTGGAACAGACGATATTTTTCAACGAACAGGAATGAACAAGATCGCTCGAGCAGTGATATTTTCTGTTTCTATCATTCTGAATTATTTTCACATTTCTAAATTTTGTGCACTTTTAGTTGTAAGTTGTGGCAATTGTGCGAGATCAAGAGATAAAAATGAATTACAAATTAATATCTTTAGAAGAATTTTCTCCGACATCTTTTATTTTGTTTTATTTTGCTGTTTTCTATTTTAAATATTTATTATTTTAATAAATGTGTTTTTCTTCTCATCGCACGAAACAGCACCACAAAGTATTCTACTTAAAAATGGCAGGTAAGTCAGAATAAATTTTAAGTGTAGTTATACCATTATTGAAAGAATAATGCCGTTATTTAAAGAATAATGCCGTTATTGAAAGAATAATAATGTTTATTAATCCAAACTGGAACTTTTTCCTACATTAAAAAATTCGTTGTAATAATGACAGGAGAAGATTGCAAAAATTCACAATTTCACATACCGGATGCAAGAGTGCCACAAGTAAAAAAAAAATATTGTTTTGTTGCTATGAGTACGAGAGCACTCGCCGTAAATCGTAATTTTTATTAATTGAGTTAAACATGAAAAGAACTTAAGAAATGGAATTCCAAATCGTCTTTTGTAGCAGTAACATTAGTGTCACCTTTCGTCAATTTGTAGCTTTGTCATACAGCAACGGTGCGATGAATGTGAAATGTATTACATGAATGGATATGCATGTGTAGTATTTGTGTCCAAAGTAAATTGTAGAAATTATAAAGATGGCGAAAGGTATTCAAATAAATTTTTATTCTACAAATAAACGTAAGTCATTATATATTTTGTTTATCTCTTCAAATTAGAGTAAACCAATTCAAACGTAGTAAGGTCGGGTATTTTGCTAGTCATTAATAAAGTTGATTTTTTAATGCTAAAATAAACGTTTTGTTCATCAATTTGGAATAATATCCTTTTACCTACTTTCACTCAGCCGATTTTGGAAAAATACATACTGGTTAGATAGACTTATTAACAAAGTACCAATCCGGTCGGATCAAGCCGGATTAGTGTCAATCCGGTAATGTTGAAAATCGTGCCGGATTGCAATCCCTTATCCTTATATTGAAAGTCGGTATTCGTAGATCAATATTAATTACAGTTATCGCTACCCAGATTTAAAATTTGAAAATTGTTTCAAACGTATTTTCTAGCGATCCGAGATATCTTACATTTATTATGCAAGTGCAAACGATTTGAAAATCATCCAAGGTTTAACCTAGCATGAGTCCCTTAAAATCGCAACAATGAGGGAAATTTAATGTAGCGCAAAAACTAACTATCGGAATGAGCTGAAATTTTGCATGGCCACATTTAGAAATCTTTCTAAATCGATTTCCATCAAAATATAACAAGGTTCCAATTTATAATTTTTTCAAACATTAATTTAGTAATTACTACAACATACCTAATAACCATTTTTTAAATAAAATATTAAGTGGATTTTGTTTGGATTATTTAACAGTAACGAGGTACAAAATATCAGCGCTATAGAAATATTTTTTTCGGAAGACATCCATAAAAGGTCTAAGAAACTGATTTAACAATGGGAACTCCAATCTTTCTGTACACATAACTTCGAAACGGTAAGACTTAATGACATGAAATTTAGTAACTGAATTTAAATTTTGATAAAAAGGGGGATAACATCCACAGTACACAGATTTATACCATGCCGCTAGTGTTAACGAAATTTTAGTGGTAACAATTGTCTACCTGTCGCAGCGTAAAGATTAATTGCGCGAACCTTCATTAAACCTATTTACTCGAAAATGTGATTGAGTTGTGCCACCGTTATGGATTGCAATCCAGTACGATTTCCGGTACTTGCAGAGTTTGCTTTTTTAATTCCTTTTCATTAAAAAAATATTATTGATCATTTAATTCATTAATCTTGCTAGAATTCTCCAAACTGATGACTTAAAAATATAAAATCGATTAATTCGCAATCGATTGCTTAATAAACGATTTTCCGATTTTAAAGTTGGGTTTGAATAATCGATTATTTAATTTTTTAAAAATTCGGTTTTATTGGATCCGGATCGGATCCGATAGATGTTGATGGATCCAATAGGTAGCCAAATGATACCGGATCCGGCGGATTGATCCGCCGGATCGGATTGCAATCCCTAGCCACTGTCCATGAGCATGGCATTTGATCAGTGTACTTGCACTCGTACCTTGTCTTATCTCCTCTGAACTTAGTATACGTTATTCAACATTAGTATATAAGAAAATAATTTTGGGTTCCACATTTTTCAGCAATATTGATCCGAAAGGTATTTTCGCAAACGGATGGCCTGGTTTCGATCGACTTGGACTCGTGGAGTATGAAAAGACCATTTCTTCGAATCCTCCTTCCAATCGGAATCGGGGATTACAGCTCTTTATACTGATAACTGTGATGGTTGTCTTCGATGACAAATATCTAGCATTCGGTTCAAAGGAAATACAAGAAATTGCTTCAGAAGGTCAACCAATAATTTTCTCAACTGCTTTTATGAATAATTATAATACTCAAACATTTTTTAAACATAACAAAAGCATCTAAATGGGTTTTTTATTGTAAAAACGTCAACATTGGTGTGCAACACTTATACAAAATCATTATTTTTAAAAGTTACAACCTCAAAATTAAACGATACGGACTGGCACCCATTTGCATAACCAAGGATATTCATTAGAAAGTTCTTGCATATTCAAATTTTTCAATCGTAATTCTAAAGGCATATGAATGTGTTCATAATCTCTGAATGCAGTTGAGGTGGTCATACAGCCTACAAAGGATCTACACTCATTGCCATACAAATTTGCGCATCAAGAAATAATTGTGGGATCGTAACGACACTTGGCATGAAGGTACATGTCGGCCAGATATGCAAATGATTAGAAATGCAGCGTGATTGCGCATTGAGTAATGCCACTAGAGGGCGTTGAACTTCGTTCTCCTTGGAGTATAAAACAGGTAAGCAGAGCTTGTTTGAGTGTACTTAATCTTTTGCAAAGGAAACGCTGAGGTAGACATGCCGTTACGCCGCCATCGAAGACAATATGAGCAGCTGTCAGTGTTCGAGAGGGGAAGTATCATCGGGATGATGGAAGCTGGGTGGTCAGCTCGGCGAGTAGCTCGTTAAGTAGGCCGTACTGATTTTACTGTGAGGAGGTGTTGGGACCAGTGGACAGAAGAGATGTCATTTACACGGCGACCAGGCTCAGGTCGCCCTCGAAAGACCAGTCGTCGAGAAGATCGTCATCTCATACGAAACGCACGCGTAGAGCCAACTGCCTCATTGACCGCTATCCAGACACAGGCAGCACCTTCACTACGGGCCCCTGTGTCTTCCCGAACCATCGCAAGGCGCCTGGCTAAAGGACATCTGGTATTACGGCGCCCATTACGTGTGCTGCCAATGACAAACACCCACCAACCGACGTCTCCATTTGGAGTGGTGTCGCGCACGACGGGATTGGACTGCAACGGAATGGAACCAGGTCGTCTTCAGCGACGAATCTAGATTCAATTTGAAGAGTGATGACAATCGTGTTCGTGTGTGGAGGCCCCGTGGTGAATGCATCAATCCTGCTTTCGGTTTGCAGCGACACACTGCTCCCACAGCTGGTGTGATGGTATGGGGTGCCATATCTTTACGATACACGTTCACCCCTAATATTGATCCATGGCACAATGACAGCCCAGCCGGTACGTCCATGACATCCTTCAACCACATGTGATGCCACTCATGGCAGGGCTCCCAGGAGCCATTTTTCAACAAGACAATGCTCGGCCACACACAACAAGGATGTCACACGAATGCCTCCGCCACATTACCACCCTTCCCTGGCCTGCTCGATCCCCAGATTTCTCACCAATCGAGCATATCTGAGATAATTTGGGACGGCAAGTTGGACACCCTACGTGATGGAACGAGATGTCTCAGGACATCATACGGAACATGTATGCCTCAATGCCCGCTCGTATCGCATCGTGCATTCGCGCTAGAGGGGGTCCAACAGAGTACTAAAACTTCCGTTCATTTGTATTTTTTTCTGCAATAAATGATCCTTTTTCTTTGATTTCCTAATCACTTACTTATATCAAAGTAGTACTTATATGTGTAAAATTTCGTTTCATTTTAACGACTTTTTCTTGGTGCGCAAATTTTTATGGCAATGAGTGTATTTTGGTAATTCTTAACGCCCATTTTGTTTCATTTTCTTACATCCAGGGGCACTTCATGCAAAAGAGCAACCGAAAACTTTATTGTTCTTTTAAGTTCGCACGTCAGTGTATCACACCATGAACCACTTAGTACACGTGCCACTTTGAACATTTATTCATATACCATATATTTATACATCTTTAGGTTTGTTCGGGCTTCACGAATCCAAGGTACCCTAGGGATTCTTTTCTCATGGGGTCTACTACCACTGGTAAACATGAGGACCACAACCCCAGGATACCCAAATCTATTTCTATCCATCTATCTTTTCGTAGTTACTTGCCATTTGTGCTTTGCGCAGCTTGTCCAAATATGGCCATTGCGCCATAAAACCCAAAACCAACCAGCCATTCATAATTCAGGCCGTTCGACCTACCCATGGGGTTCATGACTCATTCAAGTGGCGACCGGGATGACAAATGCCAGGTTTCGTTCACAGTTATAGCATAGAACAAAAAAGAAATGTGGCAAACAAAAGTCATGCTGCTTCAAAAATTATCTAGCCCCCTTGTAATAGTGTTAATGGGAACTAGATGTATGGTAAGCAAATTATCTCCCATCATCACCAAACTGTCTCCCACCGTCAAGTTCGCTAAAACCTCATCCGATTCATCCTCACTCAAAATACACGAGCCAGGTTTTTATAGTGACCACCATTACCTAGACTGTATGTCTTCTTTGTTGGATATTGATGGTTTGAAAGCAAGACAATCTTTTTTCTTTAAACGACGAACAGATTATTTACACATTTAAATTTTACATAACAATATCACCTTTTTGAAAATGAAAGAAAACGTTTTCGACATTGGATATCACATCATTCCAAATTGAATGAATATTACTTGATGTTGCTACTTCCACAAATATAACAAATAAACAAAAGATACAATTTGGAGTGACTCGGATATATAGAAGTACTTATAATATTCTTCGTGGCCACGCCTCCCAGCTTACCATGTGGTTTAGATACTTTTCAAAGGGAGGCGGGGATGTCCAATTGTGTTCATCCATATCTATATATAGAAGTACCTATGGCTGATCTGCCATCTCACCAACCACACCCAAACATATCTTGATCTTGCATCTTGAATGCTCATTTATAATAATACTTTCAGCCATTGTTCTGTTGGCTTAATTGATGTGATGATATTTAGTGTGGATGTAATTGTAGAGGTAGTGTTCTACGTCACCTCCCTGATCGCAAGAGTAAACGGGGCTTCGCTTTATCTTGAATCTGTACAATAGTGAATAAGTTAACACGACCCGTTAAACTTCCTTGTTGTCTTGAAGAGGTACCTCGTCAACAGCAAAACTGATCAGTTCTTGATGGACGAGTTATTTCGGTATAAGAATACTAACCAGATCTTGGTATCATCATCATAAAAAAAATTGGCAGTATCTTGATGGCAAGATGTCTCGTCATTAGTAAAATATGTTAGATCTCGATGGACGACATATTTCGTCTAATCACTTGGAGGGTTAATGATACAAGTAAAACACACGATGACAGAGAAGACTGTGTCTGCCCCGAAATCATAGTATAAACACGTGCCCAACTGCAACTGAGTTCGGTCTGTTGTCTCCTAACACATTTTCTTGGCGGTAGAAGACATCTTCAGAGCCATTTATATTTATATGGGCTCCCATCTATCGATGCTTTCATTATTTGTAAAGAATTTCTTATAATTTGTATTAAAATGCTCTCATAAAAAATGTAGTGCCTTCTCTTGCAATTTACAATTTGCAGCATTAAAAAAACTGATATAATCATTATCACGATGGTGTTCATGTATCATGGTTATCATTTTTAGAACAATTTCCGTTAAAGATGTAGTATCCGAGACATTCAGTTCTTCGCGGAATCTCACGTCGCATTATCTTGATGACTTTTTCGGCGACAAGAGACATATTCGATGTATTATTTAGATTTCTAAAAAGCTAAAACAGCAAGAAAACCAGCAAGCAAAACATCCTTTGTTTGTGTTGTGCAAATTCGCTGCAGTTATGTTTAGTTTACGTTGTTATACTGTAATAATAAAATTGGAAATTGCCTGAATTTTCAGCCTTATCTCAAAATTAAAGGAAAGACTTGGGACTGTTGACATTTCTATTTTTGTTTACATTTCAGATTATCAGACCATCCTATCAAAATACTGGGAGAACATTTGCGAGTCTAATTCTGGAAACGTGCTGCCATCTGTCGTGGAAGAGATAAACACAACAGTCATTGAAGATGCTAAAGTTGTTACCTGCTTTGGCTCAATAGATACGAACCTCACGGCCTGCTTTTTACAATATCGGGATGCTAGACACAATAATGAGATTTCCTTTTCTTTCAAGAAATTGCTAGCATATACTTTGGAATGCTTTGCCGATTTACTGGTCGTTTTCAAATATCGTTTCCCTTGGATCTTTCAGTTTGTAATCGGTTATTTTATCGGAACAATCGTAAACTCAGTGTGGGATTTATTCCGTTACTTCAAAAAATCATTACTGACTGGTTTCTTGATTCTGTTAGTGTATAAAGTTTTGCTATAAAAGTTTTTGCTTCTGTTTTCAAAAGTGGAGTTTAAATATACACTCTATAAATAAAAAATCGACGCACCAAGAGGGATTGAAAGCATGTCAAAATCACCTGCCTGAATAATGTTGACACGGCAGTGTAAGTAAACACAAAACCCCTAAAAAATGGTAATTTCTTTAACATGTGTGCATGGACATGTTGCAATTGTTAAGTTGATTGTATTTTTCACCAAGAAAAGATTCTAATAGTTAGAATTAAATATATAAAAAGTACACGAGACCAGTTCACGGTGAAATGAGTAAATGACTCGTCAACGGCGTGGCGTCGTATGACGGAACGCGGGTTTGCTTGCGCGGGCGCGTCTGCGCATCTATGTATATGACGTATTTCCGTTTGTGCTGGAAGCGCCAGGGTTTCTAAATACGCTTCCCGGTGACCTTAACTGCTGCTGGAGAAGGTAAGTAATCATTCTTGCACTTTTGCGAGTGATGGTAAAGGCGGCTGATCTAAGCGAATTTGATAGAAGGCAAATCGTAATGGCCCGAAGACTCGGAACGAGTATCCCCGAAACTGCACGACTCGTAGGTTGTTCACGATCTGCCATTGTTAGTATTCATGCAAAGTGAATAAATGACGGTGACACAAACAGCAGACGCCAAGGTGTTGGTCGTCCACGCGCCATAAAAAAAAAGGACGTCGGAGACTGTCGCGCTTGGTAAAGAAAAATGGCGCGATACAGTGACTCAGCAGACAGCCCATTACAATGCAGGTCCAAGCGCAATATACAGTTTATTGGACACTGTTGTATATGGGACTGTGCAGCAGACGTCCCACTCGTGTGCCTCTGTAGACCAAGCGTCATCGTCAACTACGCTTACAGGGGGGCCGGGAACATCTAGACTGGACCATGGATGAGTGGAAGAGAGCTGCCTGGTCGGATTAATCCCGATTTCTCATTCATCACGTCGATGGTCGTGTCAGGGTACGCCGTCTGCCAGTTGCTCCCCTCTTGTACAGCAGGTCATACACAGGCTGGTTGTGGAGTATTATGCTTTGGGGGACATTCTCATGGGCAACTCTGGGACCCGTAGTTGTGGTAGAACAGTCCATGAACGCTGCGACCTATTTGAACATCATTGCGGATCAGTTGCACCCTTACATGACGTCTGTCTTCCCAATTGGAAATGGAATCTACCAGCAGAACAACGCCCCTTGTCACAAGGCTCGGATTCTGTTGGAGTGGTTCGAGGAGCATACTGATGAATTCCACTTAATGTCTTGGCCACCTAACTTGTCGGATCTTAATCCGATAGAGCACATTTGAGGTGTCATGGAGCGGCAGCTCAGAGCTCAAACACCACCATTTCCGAATATCTCGACTTTGCGTGACCGCTGCTTAGACATTTGGTACAACCTGTCTCCAGTCATGTACCAAGAACTTGTGGCATCTATGCCCAGGCGAGTTGCAGCTGTTTTGCAGGCGAAAGGAGGCGCAACGCGTTATTGAGTAGGTGGTCGTAATGTTTTGACTCTTCAGTGTATATCACAATTAGTGCACTCGCTGTTGACGTTGAAGGTTGTGGCCCATTACCGTACATATGTACCGTATATATGAAAGTAGCTATGTATGATGAAAGTAATGTAATATATGCTGGCGAAGTTCGGATTTGCTAGGAGGCAGAATCGTACCATCAACTGTTGTTTCCAATTGTAATAAATCGTTTTCTTTATCACTTTTGTATGTCTTCATAAATGCGGATACTCAGGCTTTATTCATATCATTGGCAGTTTTACAACCGTATATCCTACAAATTCTTCTATTTTTGCAAATAGGTCGTCTATATTACAATCTGGTAACATTCCGATAATTCTGAAAGTATACGTATATGACTCTGAATTTATCATTAAGGAATATGGTTTGGTTTTTCCTTTCTTAATGAAGCAAGGTTAAAATCGCAGCCTGTAAGAGCATGGAAACCTGGTAAATCACTGTATATATATTTTCCTAAAGTTTGATATAATTTACTCATATTTATGTATCTCACCGATACCAAACAGCATCGATATTTTCAAGTCGCTGTGTACACAATTCATATTTCCAAGCACAATTATTATAATATCAGTATCAGAGCATCTTATCGTTACGTAGGCATCGCATTGTAATTTACAAATATGAAATACGATATTCGTATCGGCTACTTCCGTGATTTAGACAGTTTGAATCGTTTTCCACGCACCTTACAACGACATCATGATTAACTTCATATTTATAACAGTAATCATAATTAATATAATGTTTTCCCTACTTAATATGGAGTCCTGTCATTATTTGTCCAATATTCAACATTAAATTTGACGAACGCTTCTTTGAAATTGATATTTTACAACTAATGCTGTAAAATTTTATGTACAGCAATATTAATAAAATTTTATGTACGAAGTTGACAACGTCCCTGTATTTTGCATGACTGACCTCTCTCCCTATTTCTCAATGAATGCTCATAATCCTTGATTGAAGGCGAAAAAAGCGATCAAATGCTACTATGATTGCATGCGCATTATTTGAAGTGAACATGTGGTTTCTTTGAAATATTTCCAAAAGTTAGAGGCACCTTTCAAAATTGAATGAATCCTGAAGAATATATATATATATATATAAGGAGATGATCCCTGATTGATTTTCGACTTTTGAAGTTGGATTACTTGTGAACTGCGGTGTGATGACGGTTTTTTATTAAAATTACGCATTTCATTTCATTTTATATAAAGACTAATAAATAAGAGTTAGCTGTCTGAGTATCGGGGGAAGATATGTCAGCTGAAACAATAACGTTGCCGCTCCACTTATAGTCGTGGTCAGTAGTAGGGACTGTGACCTCCTTTCTATTTTATTTCTGCACCCTTGTTGAGAGACACTCCCTGAAAAACAGTATCCATCGAAGGGCCTAAAGGGTGAATTCTTTCATACTGAACTAATATAGCCCATGACGAAAGCGAATACTGCCCCGGCACTTATGAGACAGTTGGCCCTTCTGTCGATTATATCCAGGTATACAATGACTTAACTCCGTCGTGGGATACCGACCCTTAAATTGGGCTTACGGTAAACAAAATTCCCTATAACGTGCAAGTGACCAAATGAGAAAAGGAAAGAGAAAAAATATTTGGTGGGATGCAAAGCAGAAATTACACGTTAAGAAATGCACTCGCAGGTGCTGCTCTAATAAAAGTTGTCAAGATGTTATTGAGGCAATTAAAGTCTTGTAGTCAAAAAGTGAAGATAAACCGCTTGCTTTCGTTCAAATTCCCTAGAGGCCACAAATCGCACTATTTGTATTATTTTTCTTTGAAGCAAGGGATGAACAGCCAGGCGTTTACACCAGGTTTCATAGTACTGAGGTACTGGTTCCCTTATATGTTGATGAGATGTGATAGGTCAGGTGGTAACATATTGGTCCGGGTCTGCTTCCATACCACTAATGCAGAGGTCACTATAATGGATATTCATCCTAAATAGATACTGTGGGAACGGGCCGTGGTCCGTGTAAAAGTGTGTGAGCTCTGGGGTGAAGATGAGGCGCTTTATGCAGACCATAGGAAAAAACACGAATGTTCTCTGACCTTTGATGGAGTTTATCCATCTCTCTTACCAGTTGTTAGTTGATGCAAGCTTGAGGGATCTCTTCAGGTGAGACGCCGGAAGAGGTAGGGGATGCATGCGGATGGACGTATTACCGGTGGCACTTCTTGCAAGGTGATCTCCTGCTTCGTTTCCTTCAACACCGCAATGTCCTTTAACCCAAGATATATAAAGCACATTGATGGAGCTGCCGCTTCAATGATGGAATGTATTCTTTGTGCCATCGGGTTAGTAGTGAGAAGGTTGGTCAAAAGAGTCACGCTGGACAGACTGTTCGAGAAAATACATGTGTTTTCTGAGCAATTTCAGAGTGCCCATGGTAAAGCTGCTCGAATGGCAAATAACTCAGCTTGGAAAACTGAGTTGACGTCGTGCAGTCTGCGAGCCCACTCAAAGATCTTTCTGTTGTCCAGGAACTCACAAAAGGCGGTGGTGGTTCCATCCTGGGTTTTAGATCCGTCTGTATAGATTTGGTAGCGTGTTGCTGGGGGACTTGGTGTAACGAATGATGTGTGTTTGTTGTGTATTGGGTTCCTACGAAGTCTGGAAGTTTTCGTTTCGAATAGGTAGGGAAAGCAGGATATACCATATGTTGTGGCGGGTCTGCCGAGTCTGGTAACAAGAGCCGTAGCACCTTCCTTTGCTGCCAGGAGGTCTATTGGTTCCAGACCGGCTAGTAAAAGGACAGCGTCTGTGGAGGTGGTTTTGTAGCCTCTAGTAATACCAAGAGCAAAAGATCTCTGACATGTGGCCAGGTGTCTAAAAATCTGGTATTTTGGGTTTGTGTCCCTGCAGGCTGCAGCGTAAACCAGAATTCTTTCTATTACCATTTTATACCAGAGCTTTAATATTTCTCCTCTGATACCTCACAACTTTGATGCAAATCTAATTATTGCCATTTGTTCTTTATAGCATTTCTCCTTCAGATATTTGCCGTGAGGGATCCATGATAACTGTCGATTATTACACAGGTATTTCATGGTGTCAACAGTTCGAATAGTGCCGTTAAGGGTAAAGATTGGTGACCGCAGAAGTTGCCTATCTTTTTTTTCTGAAGACGACGGCGTGTGTCTTGTCCCTGGCTTTTATTAGGAGGTTGTGCATAACCCATTTTTAGAACGTTTGAATACATTCATTTGCCCCGATTTTTAGCTCTAGTCTTGAACTGCCAGACACTATGAACAGAAAATCGTCAGCGAAAGAAAGAAGTTGGCAGTGATCTGACCAAGATTTTTGAAGGACATCATCAGCTAGGATTTTCCAGAGAATAAGGCCCAGTCTGGAATCTTGAGGGCAGCCTTGGGAAACAAACTTGCTGGTTTTTGCTGAGGAGTATTCCGTAAAAATCCATCTTTCATAGAGTAAGCTAGATATTAGATGAAATAGGTAAGGAGGGCAGTTGAAATGGGAGAGTTTCTCCAGCAAAAGAGGCCACTGAACAGAGTCGTAGGCTCCTTTGACGTCGATGGATATGTCCGTGCTATACCTATCACTTTCCTTATTGTGACGGATGGTTTCCAGAACGTCCAGGATGGCATGTTCAGTTGAGAACCCCCTCTGCAAAACCGTATTGGCTGTGGCTGAGCGAATGTTAGTTAGAAAAAAGTGGCATATGCGATTGGTGACGAGTTTCTCCAAAATGTTTCTCAGAATAGGTAACAGGCAGATAGGTCTGTAAGAGTTTGGGAGCGATGGACTTTTGCCTGGTTTCTGGAATAGCAGGACTCTTGCTTTTTTCAAGGGAGTTGAGAAACATCCAAGTTTTCCTCACGTATTTACGAAATCAAGGAAAACGTTCGGGATAACATTAAAAGTTCTGATGATGAGATTTCCGTCAGTGTTGTCTGGGCCAGGGGCTTTTCTGGAATTAATATTTTGAACGGTGCTCTCAAGTTCGGCCATCTTGAAGGGGGATAGAGTCAGATGCTGTTTCCTGTCTTGCGAGATTGTATGAAATGTTTGGGAGAAGAAGATGTGGTGCATCTGGGAAGAGAATGTTAATGATATTGGTGATGATTTCAGAGTGTGTGGTATTTCCGTTTTGTCCACGAAGGTCTACCGAGAGTGGTACAATGGTAGCAATTTTTTTCCTAAACAGACGGTACGCCGTTTCGAAAGTATCTTTGGTGTGTTTGTGCAAAACCGCTTCCAAGATGTGATTCTGGCATATTTTAATTGTTTTTTGTATTCTGCTTTTTCTTACTGATATTTTATTCTTAAAGCTGTTTTTTCCTCTTGCTCTTGGGTTTTCTGGTGTCTACGCCAAATGTCTCTGATTTTGTTTCGTTTAATTGCAAGATCTTGTGTCCACCAAGAGAATGAGGGCTCTTTCTGGTCAGAGGACCACTTGTAACATTTCTCTGCCGCTTTCCATATTGTTGATAGTAGAGTCTCTGTGGACTTGTTTAGTTGGGTGCTGGATATGACTTGGATAAGATATGTACTCAGAAAGTCTTGTTGTTGTTTGATAAGACAAGAGAATTTTTTTGTGTTTCCCGAACTTTGTTTTAAAATTTCTTATAGTGTTTTAGTGGGGGCTTGTCTCAATGCTTTAGAAGATGTAATTGTGATCGTTCATAGTAGGAATGTCAGAGACCTTCCACTCTGTGATTTTGTTGGAGAGTGAGCATCCGACAAAGGTTAGATCTGGAGTATCTGATGACTGATGCTCTGGAATTCTGGAATGTGTGAAAAGAAATTTGATTGACTAAGAAAATACGCTTAGAGGCTGCTAAGTCAAGAAACTCTGCTCCTCGGTTATCTTCTACCCTATATCCCCACATGGGACTCTTGGCTGAAGTCTTCTGCGAACACTAGGGTATCGTCGGTGATGCGAAGGCATGAAGAGAATTCTTCGAGGGGGGGAAGAGAAATCGCATGATGGAGAAGCGTAGGTAATTGCAATTTGGATGGGCCCTTCCTTTGTCTCAACTGTTGACTCCAGCTTTGCTATGACGATGGGAACAATAGAGTGATGGCTGCTTTCTTATCTTTGGAAAAACTGACTTTCCATGAACCGGGGAAGCCACAAATCTGTCCTTAGGTATGATAGTGGTCTTGTGAGAGTATTAAATCTATTTTGTTGACATTAGCTTGTTTTGCGGCAAGGGATCATGCTTGTCTGCTGTTCTGGAGGTTTATCTGTAGAATGTGGATCGATTTGATTGTTGGGAGGTGGGAAGGGTTGAGGTTTATAAAACGTGTTATTCCAGTGACTGGAGATCTGTTGATTGGCATTCTTGGTTGGGTGGTTGCGATTCCAGTTTGTGTTCTGCCAATTGGAGTGTGGGGGATGTGTTTTGCCCTCTCTAAGATGCTTGAGGGTGTGAAAGAATGCTTGACATTCTTTGTGATTAGCTGAGTTGTTTATGTCGTAATCCGTTTTGTATTATTGATTGAATTGTTTACAGTTGATTCAGACCGGGGAGAATTTACAAGGGCATTTGCATGTGTTGTGCCACAGCATTCGCACTGCTCTTGATTTTTGCACTGGTAACTTAAGTGACCAATAAGTTGGCACTGTACCAGCGCTTGACTCTGTAGTGTATACAAACTCTACAGCCAGTGGCGGATCAAGTCAAGTGGGGGCCCCAAGCGGTAAAATTTTCGGGGCCCTTAAACTCAAGTTATAAAAAAAAGTTTCAAGAAAACTCAAAAAGCTATTAACAAAAAATAAAAGTAATAAAAAATTTCATACCATAGAACATTAAATAAACTCATTAAAAAAAAAACGTATTTTTTACACGAATTTCCGTCTTGCTTTATTTTTTGCAAATTCGTCAATTATTTTGGCATTGTCGATTCGGCTTAAAATTTCTTGGCCTTATTAATTAATCTTTCTTCTCCTATAGTACCCCTTAAATAATTTTTTACACACGTTTTAAAACAGAAAACGATCTTTCTCATGACACATTAGATAAGGGTTTAAAAAAAATTCCAATTATATTTCAACATTCAGTATTGTGCAAGACATTTCTTTGGCGACTCGATAGATGTCTGGCGAGGTTTTTTCGTTAGAATCGTTTTCTTTTAGAAATTTTAAAAAATGGTCAAATTCATCTTCAAAAGTACAAACATCAATGTAATTTTTGTAAATATCCTTCATGTGTTTTGATGCAAACAAAGAAGTCGGACAGGAGTTTACAATAAAAGAAAGTTTTACAGTCAATTCATTTTATGTCATAATTGACGAATTTGATATGAAACAAAAAAGACGGAAATTCATATAAAAATGTTGTTTTTAATAAATTTATTTAATATGTTATGGTATGAAATTTTTTATTACATTTCTTTTTGTTATTAACTTAATGAGTTTTCTTGACACTTTTCTCTTCTAACTTGAGTTTGAGGGCCCCAAAAATTTTACCGTTTGGGGCCCTCATTTGACTTGATCTGCCACTGCCGGACACGGATTCGAACCAGGAACCTTCCGATCTAGCGGCTAACACCGTAATCACTATACCGATTAGTCGGCCGAATAGAAATAGGAAATACATTTATTGACATAAAATCGAGAAATCAATCAAGATGTGCGACTTTCACGAAGGAAACCTGCGCATATATAAGCGTGCAGGTTGATGGTATTGAGGCAATACCAGTGAACCACTGTGCCACTAAGAAAGTAATTCGAACTAAGTTATCTTCTGGTCGGAATTCTATTTCTCTGAGCCACCTTCCTCATAACAAATATGTAGATAAACTGCTCTTTAAATTACCCCACGAAGGCATTGACTATAACTTTTTTCAGTAGGTAGTTACATACTGATTATTTCAATATACAACTTTGTCTTTCAGTAGAATAAATTAATAAAAGGTATGTGAAAACAAAGCAAGTGGAACAACTCTAGAAAAAAACAATCAAAAGTCCTTATTTTAGCAAAAGATTAAATTAATTGAATGAAATAAAACTTTATTTTCTTCTCATTGATCATATCCTGGTACATGATTTGTCAAAAATAGACTTCGAATTCACCTGTAGGCCTGCTACATCTAAACTCCTTGTTTAGATTTTCGTTTTCGAAAATGGCGGACTCGTCGAGTGATTGTTTACCAAAATCTAAAATAAAACGTGAATTCGGTAAAGAAACTTATCGAGATCGCAAACAGAATTCGCACCTTAATAAACACTATGATGAAAATGACCGGAGGTATAGCAGCGCAGTAAGTGGTCGAAAAGAATCTCACCGGGAATCAAAACTAGATTCTCACGACCGTTTTGATCGAAACGCAGATGATAGCAAATCGCATTATTCACGATCATCGGAAGAAAGGCGCGTAAGTTACAAATCGGATGAAATGTATCGTCGGACTTCATCACAATCAAGACGGTATGATGACGAATCCAAAAGTAATAGTTTTCGGAACCCTGATAGGTTTCATAATGATAAATTCATCGGTTCCGAAAATAGGGGAACTGTTTCCAACAACCGTTCCAACCACCGCCAAGAAAACGACGAACGATTGGTGAAGTACAACAACCGAAATACTGTCTCTTCTAGTGAGGATGAATTTGTAGCTAGCCTTTTCCAGAAGATCGATTATTTGAATAATCAAGTCGATTTTCTAACCCAAGAAAATATCCTTATCTAAAATCTTAGCCTATGATATTTATAAATGATATATTTGTGTTTGAAGCCGTGTTTTTTGTATTTCCTGTCTTCGAGCATCTGGCAGGTTTTATTTTTCAGTAGTGAAAATATTTTTCTCGGGTAAAGGTGCATTGTAAGGGACATTCAATTCTTCAACCGATGTAGCCCCAAATTCTGTTTACCCTCCTTTATTATTTCACTTCTTTCAGAGTAGTAACCCTCAACAATTGTGGAAACTCTCCCCTCAATGCATCTTCACCTTTCCGTCTGGAAGAGCAACGTATTATCAATTGGAGGGTTGCGAGTTCGAATCCTGTCCAAGACCGTTGTGTACAAAGGGGTCTGGTGTATGTTGAATCTGCTGTGGCCACAAATGTCATACGTTGGCATGGTGTGGAAGTTTAGTGAGTGGGGTGCCAGTGCTCGGGTGTTGCCTTGTCATCTGACCGTCATTCAAAATTATGTGGATTGTCCTTGGTTCTACCCCTTTGTTGATCCTGGACTGCCATCAAAACCCTGTTGTGTTGCGTTGAAACGATGTTAATTAAAACTATCCACATCACCTTTTCTCCAACATGTTTACTCCTCTCACACCGATTCCTGAAAAGTAGAAACACAATTTTTATAAAATAATCCAAATCAATATATTGGAAATAGGGATTGCAATCCGATCCGTCATTATTTGGCTACCTTCCGGATCCAGCAACATCTATCAAATCCAGTCGGGATTCGATAAACCCAAATTTTTTTAAAGTTAAATAATCGATTATTCAAACTCACCTTTAAAGTCACAAAATTGTTTATGAACAATCGATTTTATATTTTTCAATCATCAGTTTGGAGAATTCTAGCAAAAATAATAAATTATACTATCAATAATTTTTTTTTATAAAAGAGGAATTAGAAAAACAATTTCTGCAAGCAAATGAAGACTATTCCAAAAAGACAAACTTCAGAAGAGAAACAGATTTTGAGAAAATACTAAATAAAGAAATGACTTCATATGAAATGGAGTCAGGAAAATATTTGTCTCTTATGAACGACTACTTAATGATGGTTAAACCAACTTATGTCGAAGCTGAGAGGACCTTCTCGGCTGCTGGTTATATTTGCAGTTTATTGAGGTTATGGGATGGCACAATACGATTTGTTTCCTTCGATCGTTCTTTCAAACTCAAAAGTGATTTTCATTACTATATAACTTCGATTTAAGCGACTAAGAAGAATTAAGAGTTGTTGTTATGTTGACCAAAAACTGCCAAAGATTAGATTTTATGTTTATCAGACAAGGTTAGGTACAATTTATATGTCATTTGCTCAACGATATTAGAGATGGAGACTACTTAATTTTAGATAAATAGAAAAGTACTATGTATAAAACAAACTGATGATTTTTGGTGTGAAAACTAGTAAAACTGATCACATCAATCATTTAATACGTACTGCTAGTAGTACTAGTAGTTTCTATAATTTATTGTTGGTGATTGATTTCCTAACAATGAATAATTGTTAATAAAGTTGATTTTCTTATGCTAAAATAAACGTTTTGTTCGTCAATTTGGAATAATATCCTTTTACCTTCAGCTGATTTTGGAAAAATACACACTGGTTAGATAAACTTATTCACAAAGTTCCAATACAGTTGGATCCAGCCTGATTAGTGTCATTCTGGCCAGATTGAAAATCATGCCGAATTGCAATCCCTAATTGGAAATGAAATAGCTTTTGTCAAGTTTCGGTATTTGGGGCAGTCGCCCTTTTTGGAATAATGTAGGTAACTAGTTTTGTGTGGAAACTTGTTTTTTTTTATGTAATTTAATACAGTTAAGTCTAAATTTATTTGGAGCAGCATTTCATTGCTAAGTATCTTCTGCTGGAACCAATAATCTTGAAATTTATTCGATCTGTCTGAAGAGAGCAATGTATGGTTAAACAATTTTTTAGAAATTTTCAGGTTTGATGTTAAAAGTATCTTTTATAAACTGTTTTTATGATAAACTATTTGAATCTTTCACTTGAACATATTTGATTCAGTCAAAATAAATTAAAAAATCTATTTTCATTTTAATCAAGAGAATTTTGGAAGTACTACCTCTTTTAAGCTAGGTTTAGGTTAAGTTTTATTTAAATTTCTGTGCATGGAGCATAGTTTTAGTTTATTATCAGTGATTCCCCAAGTTAAAGTAAGTGAATTTCTACTTAAAAGTTCTGATTGTGCTTTATCATCCTAATGTATATTTAAGGGCATTATTGAGAGCATACTAGTTACTAATGCTAGATAAACTAGTTTTATCAAGCTTACTTGATAAAACTAGTTAGACTGAGCTTTATTTGAGTTTTTGTGATTGGAACGTTGTTTGGATCTATTATCAGTATTTCCTCAAGTCAAAGAAAGTAAATTTGCAATTAGAAGACCTGATTCACTTTCATCTGAATGTATCTTCAAGAAAATTTCAAGCATATGTTTGAAAGTAGTTTTATTTGAAGTTTTGGGACTTGAATACAGATGTTGTCTATTAGCAGTGTTTCCCCAAATCAAGGTAAGTGAATTTTTACAAATTCATCTTGATATATATCAGTGGAAATAAGTACTTTTCTATTGAAAGGATCTTCCAATCTATTTATAATCAACTGTTCAGTCGAGAATGTCTGTCCTGAGGCTTTGGTTGCTATGGTAACCCAGTTAGGGTCAAATCGTGGATTTAGCAATAGAAGGCATAGGCGTAACCAGGGGAAGAGGGGGTTCAACATCTCCCGCCCCCCTGCCCATTCAGTTGAGAAAAATTTTGCAAATATAATGAGTTTTTCACAAATTAGTCCTTTATTAATAACTACATAACAGAGTTCATCTTTTGTGTAATAGATAAATGAAATCATTAAAACAAAGGTATATTAGTTCATAGACGTAATTAGGGGAAGTTTGTGAATCAAGATAGTCAGATTTGCTAATGACAAGCAATCAGAGCTTTATGCAGAGATGCCAACTACTATGATTTCTCCGTACTTTCTACACAAGTGAATTGGGGATTACGGAATCGATGATTTTTTTCTACAGAAAAATTCAATTTGATTTATTTTCACCACACATCAATTAGTTTACTTATTTCTGTATTTTTTTTTTTCATTATTATAATATTTTTTTACAAATGAGAATTAGTTGTTAATTGTTATGTTTTATTAAAAAACATGCAAGATTTTTTTATCGTAATATGAAAATCTGCAATTTATATCACATGAAAATAAAGGGAAAGTTAACGTACATTATTTTTCTTGTTGGCATTACAACAGTGATATCTCTATTTAAGTTTCTACCAACACTGGTGAATGATTTTGTGTCTTAATCTCATCATTAATATTATAGTTGCAAGTATGTAGTTAATACTCTTTCAAAAAACGTTTCATCACTCGTAGGTGGTTGTCAGAATTGAAAGAATTTTTACCGATGTGCTTCAAGCAAATCAAATTTAAGTATAAAAAGTACAAAAATAATCAAAACATTTAGGAAAAACTAACGTTTTAATTTCTATTTTAAATGTATTGTAAGTTTTAAAATTCACTATAAAGCAGGGCTCGAAATACCCGGGTGCACTGTGCACATGAAAATAAAATTTTGCACCTAATTTTTTCCAGCTAGGCACACCTGTGCACCTAATTTAAAAACTTAGGTGCACAAGGTGCACCTGTATTAAAAAATGTATTTCGAGGCCTGCTATAAAGTCATCTGGTAAATATTGTATGAATAAACAAATTTATTATTTTTAAAATCAAGTATTATTTAATGAGTATTTATTAATCTATTTAAATATTATTAATAATAGAGTAATATAATTCTTAAAAAATTAATAATTTATATATATTTCTTTTATTAACATAATTAATTTATTCTCCCTTTTTTACTGGAGTACAGTCCATATTCTTTTGGAGGATTAATCCCCCTCTCCATTCAACTACCCTAGTTACACCTATGACTGCAGGGATACAAGTTCAAAGCTTGATCCCACCAAAAACCTTCGTATATGTAGGGAATGATGTATGTTTAATTTGTTGTGACCTCAAATGTTGTCATAGTGTGGAATAAACGTGAAAATTAACAGTGGCTACTGAATGTTTCAATGTGAAGACTGAAAATTTTGCTGCAGTCACCACGCTTTCTTAAAAACAGAAAGAAAAAAGTCTGGGCACACACACATATATATTATATATAACCTGTGTGTATTCCACAAAATATTTCAATGCTTGTAAATGGACACTGAATGAAACAAATTCAGTAGCCACTGGCCACTTACAAAATTTCTTAATTTTCACCTTTAGTGTGGAAACTTTGAGAGTGGAATGTCAGCTCAGGTGCTGACCATGTCATCTGTTCGTGGTTCAACATTTTGAGGTGTTGTCCTCTGCTTTTTCTCTTCAGAATTGATCCATGATCATTGCCACTCCAGTTCAATGTAAATTCAACTACCTATCTACCTGAGGCTTTAACCCAAAGGTTCAATCTGTAATGTTTGCAGACAGTGACACTTAATTCTAGTAACCTGTGTACTCTCATTTCTAAGTAAATATTTTCACAAACCAAAAATTCATTAGGAGGCAAGTAAACAAAGATCAATGTAGCCAAATGTGCGATATAATGTGGGGTCACTGTATGTGCTGTAAAAACTGTGTTATATTGTCTTTGGGTTCATAAATGGTACCTTAATTATCTCAGATGAAAAATTAAGATACAACAGAAATAAAAACAGAGATGATCTACCTCAAGAAGATAATGCAGAAGTGAATATTGCCTTTCGGGATAAACATTTGGAAGAGTGAGTATATTCTCTGAGGTTGTGAATTAAGTGAAATGTTTAATGATAAGAAACTTCTTTACTTGGTTGATGCTTTTCATTGCTGTGTGACCTTTTTTTCTCATTTGCCGTTTTTGATGAAATGGAAAAGTTAAGTCCTGTAGCAACAATCATTATTTTTTTACACACCAGCATGATGACACTTCAAGTGCTTTATTTAATTTTCCTTCAATAGCAGTTTTCTTGAATGCCTGGTCCATGTGACTAAATCATCAGCCAATAGTAGTGCAATTTATAATCCATGCTTGAAATTACATGATAAACTATTTTATAGACAGACAGCAAAGTCTAACTACCAATTGGAACAGCAAAGTAGAATATTTACAAATAACCAGACTTGGGGTTTCTAGAAGATGTGCCCAATAAACCATGGATGGTTGTGGTGCATTATAACTGGACATGATTGTTTTACCACCCATCTGCATATAATGGCATTGTCCTCACTTTGTAAACAGCACAATCCTTTGGACAAATGTGATGGGATAAGCATAGATATTCTGAGATTTCCTTGTACTGGTCAACAAGATAACTTTTAGGCAATGACCTTTTCTGTATTTCTTCTTCTATGATGCAAAACTCGTATGTGTTGTAGTTTGTGTCTGTAGTTTGTTTCCTCTGCTTGTATCTCACCCTGGCCATTGGAAATAAAAAAAATTCTGTAACAACTAAAATAATGAAACAAGGAATATTCTAAGTAATTTCTGAAATATCTACCCACCCTTTAAGTTTGTCTTTGCATTTTATGCCTAGTTCTCATTACTAATATTGCCTTTCAGGAAATTTTTACCTTTCTTACAAGATCTAGTCTCTCAATTGATAGCTGGACAGAGAAGTATTAATGAGCTACAGGAATTCTGCTCCAGACCAAATTTATCAGAAGAGCAGCAGTTAAAGAATGAGCTGCCAGAGGTATTTAAACCCCTTTATTCGGTTTTACATTTTTGCTACCGAGTCAGAAATTTAACTTGCCTTAAGTAAGAAGTTATTTAGAGTGTCAGATAACGTGTCATCTGAACTTAAGGTGGGGAGTGTACACTGACGTAACACATAGTGCGCATGCGCCGGTACAAGTAATACGAATTCTTGAACCACAAGAACAAACGTTAGTATAATGTTCTCGCGTGTTTCGTTGTACTAAAGAGATCCCGACTAGCAGGAAAGGTCTGATTTTGTTAATGTTTAAATGTCAAAACCTCTGTTATTAAAAATGTGCTAGTGGATTTGTCGAAACCTTAGTTGTCAATTACTGTAAGAATTTTACTCTGGATACTTTCATTGAATTGAAGATATCACTGTGGATACTATTTGATTAATCTCAATTTGCATTAATATGTATTCTTTATCTATATCTGTAAACATTGTAATGTAGTAATTAAACTTTAATTTAACTGAAAGAATCTCTCTAATTGTCATTTTTGTATAGAACAAAAATACCACTGAACCTATTCGATATTTGAAATCCTTCCATTTTACTTCAATCACTCACCTCCTGATCACAAACCCAAAGCTAGGATCAAATCAGTTTTATTTGTTCCTACAATTAATATACTTTACCACAAAGAGACAAATGATGAAAAAATTTATTGTGTTTGGACAAATTAAATAAATAAAAAAGCATTTCAATTTTAGAGTTATCAATCAGAATTAAATTTAGAGGTATGAATTTATTAACTCCAACACTTGTTTTTTATGGTCAGAATGTTAATAACCTAACCCTTCTTCCCATAAAAATTGTAACATGCTCTACCTGTGCTCTTCATTTGTGCTGCCAGTGAGTAATATATTATGTAGGTATCACCCACATATTGTGGGCCGACCAAATGGTATAGTGGTTAAGGTGTTAGCCTCTAGATCGGAAGGTTCCTGGTTCGAATCCGGGTCCAGGCATGGATGTTTATAAGCGTATGGTGTAGAGGTGGCTGGTGCACCTTAAATCTGTCGTGGCCGATAGTCCTCACGTTGTGTTGGTGTGGAAGTTTGGAGAGTGGGGTGCCAGCTCAGGTGTTGCTTCGTCATCTGACCGTGGTTCAAAATTACGAGGTGTTGTCCTCGATCTTTCCCTTAAGGGACTGATCCCGGACCGTCGTCAATAGCCCGTTGTGTTGCTCTAGTACGACGTTAACTAAAATTACCCATTACCCACGTATTGTGGGGATGCAATGTGCCCAGTGATATGTGGAGTAAAAATATAAATCATGAAAAAAAGATTCCATAAGTTAAAAACATTTATTAATTAAAAGCTGTAAAACTATTTACAGAAAAGAAACAAAGATTAAAAAAACAGTGTACTTCTCTTTCTAAAGTATAACAAAAATTGTAATCTGAAAGAAAGAAACTTTCACTTTTATACTTCTTTTTCCTAAAAATTAGCATAAATACCCCAATAGAAAGGCTGCCATAAACAAAATCATAGTACTGTATTAAGTAGATGATTGGCTATAACATTATGACCATTGACCACACCAATTTATAGGTGTGATGTCATACTGTGGCCAATCACAGAAGCTTGACAACTCAACTTGCTTGTTTGTTTGTTTACATAATCATAACCATACAAGAAGGAGGTGCAAACATGTGAAGATGTATTCTAATAAACAGGTTCTCTTTAACAGTAAGGAATAAATAAATGTTGCACTGCTCTCCAATTGGCAGTAAATATTAGCTTCCTGGTGGTTGGCTGGATGACATGTCTCGTCCATGAAGAGATTTAGTCGATTCTATTCATTACAAGAAAGCTGACTAGATCTTGATCGTGTCATCACCAAAAAATTCATCAATATCTTGCTGACAAGATATCGGTTGTTTACCAAACTTGGTTATATCATGATTGAGACTAGATATCTCCTAGAAACTCCTCTCCTAGAATCATTGTCTGAAGGATTAAGTTAAGCTGGTTATCTTCTCAGATTTAACTAAAATGTTTGCCTTCTTAATTTTTGTTTAGATTTTTTTTTATTGTGATATCTTACTGGTTCTCAGACCTTTTGCCATCTTTAATAGATTTAATTTTAATTTGTCATTTTTACTTCTATTATGATAAAGACAACTTCTGTGCTGTCTCCCATTGTGAAATATCTCCAATTTTGTCCTCCCTACACTCAAAGATATAGGAATAAAGTTCAATATAACGACAAATATAATGTCTGCAGTTATTGTATTTCTATTTATTTCCGCACTCAAAATTGCCTTTTCGAACAAAGAAAGGTTTAATTTTATCAAGAACAACGATTAATGACCATTATCTAAGATGTTTGTCAAATGATATTTTTAACCTGGATATTCATAAAATAAATTAAGCAGCATTGAAATGTGGATCACAAATGGACAACCTTTCTCTGTACTAACATTGGTTTCTTTAAAAAAATTTATTTTTTACTTCTAATAAGCGTAATATTTCTACATTTAAGGGGGATTTGTTTGCTGTTGATAACTCTACTGCAGAACCTTTTGAAGAAAATGCATATGTTCCGAAGTAAGTTTCATATTTTCAAATGTGCTCTTAGAAAATATAGCAAAATGTGCTTTCTTTGCTTGCCAACTTCTTATTTTTTCAATGGCATGTATGTGTCTGTATATCTGACAACTTTTCCTGAAGTCTTCTGAGAAAATTCATGCTTTTCGGATTTTCTGGATGAAAAAATGTTTTTAGATTTTTATTGAACATTTTTCAAGTTATACACCAATGTCAAAGTTTTGCTGCCAAGCCATGATCACATGTGACAGCTATGAATGATTCATTTATTAGCAGATTTGTCCTAAAAAACCTTCTTTGGCACTAATTTTCAAGAAAAATCTCCAAATATGTTTCTAAAGCACTCAAGTATAAAAGTTCAATTGCTCCTTTTTACGTATATTTGGCAACTTTTTATGCAAAATATCGGTAGATTGATTGCTCCGAGTTCCAATAGGTGCTAAGCATATAACAGTAGTAGACATCAGTGTTACTTTTTCTGGTTTGAATTGCTTCTTTTAATTATTTTTTGTTTTAAGTATTATTTTTATACATCTTTCTTGCTTTTTATTTGAAAAATTCTTATGTATTTTTTTTCTTGGGGCTGGTAGATGTGCACACTGCAAAAAGTAATTAAAATTTTAAAAGAATGCAGTAAAGGATTTAAGATATTTTTTTAATTATTCCACAGGTACAATACAAGCTTTTCAGAAATCTTGCAAAATGAAGAACCTGAAGATGAAGACAGTGATAAAATGTGAGAATAATGGGCATGAGAAACATAATTTTTAATATTAGATTATTTTTTAAACGTATGCTCTATTGTTTTTATTATTTCTGACCAACAGTAAAAAGCCCAAGTTTTCAAAGGTCTGTTTTAATTGCAATGGACATCATATGATTAATGAGTGTCCAGATCAAATTGATTATCGGAAAGTGGCTGAAGCCAGGAGGCAGCATCAGAGTAAGAGGCCTGCTTATTCCGCATCTGTGTGAGTATTGAAGGTTATTTTAAAAAATATCCTTAATTCTGTTTTTGCACGAAGTTTTTTTACGCGATTTCAAAATAAATATTTCATTCTCTTTTTATGCTAGTCATTTTGACTTAACATGAGCTGGCCAAACCAATATCTTAAAACTTTTTTTGTCTAGATTGTAAGAAATGTTTTTTTATTTGTGGCTTAGTAGTATCATATTACATGCATGAATAGATTGCATAACAACTCGTGTGTGCATTTTGAAACACGTGCTTTCATTAACCAATGCTTACGTCTAAGTATCTAATGTTTTTATTACAATTGGTCCCTAATATGACCGAATTTCTCAACATACACGAAGATGAAATACAGTGCAACTTGGATAAAACGAACATCTTTAATGCAAAATTATCGTTAATTCGAAGATTTCTCATGGTCCCTTGAAGTTCTCATTAAATCAATGTTAAAAAAATCATGGATAATTCGAAGTTCGACTTCCTCAATTCAAATTTTTTTCAAATCATAATGGCTTTTCAGCTTTTTATCGTTAAGAAATCATTGCAGCAATACCAACCGGTTTGAGCGTTTAAGTGAAGCTGTTTTCCATTCACTAAACATGCTGATTTTGCTAACTTTACGCGACTAAATTCTACAAAACAATCAAACATTGCAACATTTTTTTTTAAACTATAATTTTCTGTATGAATTGTAATATGTACTGTAGCTTATGTAATATAAATCTTATTTTGTTTACATACATATAATGTTTAAGTCTTT
The DNA here is from genome assembly GCA_947359465.1 of Metellina segmentata. Lineage (NCBI taxonomy): Eukaryota > Metazoa > Arthropoda > Arachnida > Araneae > Tetragnathidae > Metellina > Metellina segmentata. The sequence continues at coordinate 104,512,595 of OX375880.1, forward strand.
CATGCCATCATCTCTCTGAATAAATATTTACTTATTGACCGAATAATCTTTTCAAGCAATCAGTAGACACCTGAAATTAAATTTAAAAGATTTTTTTTTTTAATTCGAAGTTTTGGATATTTTGAATTTTTTTAGTAGTCTCTTCAGTTTTGAATTATCCAAGTTGCACTGTGTTATAGGTTGTCCTGGAGAATCCTAATCCCACAGAACATAGTGATAATGAAGAAAATGATCCTGTTCTAAATGCAGATTTAATAACAGAAGGTCTGGAACTGGCCAGAAAATCGGTAATTATTTGGTCAAACATGACCCTAATGAGGTTTCAATGTGAACTGAAGTTGTTAACACCCTCTCACATAGAATTAAACAGCCTAACCAAAATACAAACACAATAATTAATAACTGAATTTGCTCATAAAACCGGTGAAACATCAGAACCATGGGACAATCATGCTGATTTGCTCAAGAGATCACAGAAAGAAATTCATTTTTACTGATTTCTGAGACACAGAGCCAATCTTCTTTTTTCTATAGATACAATGTCTTTTTTTACACAATTATTCTTCAGGAACGTATCCATTGTTTAAAAACAGAATTGGGTGTGTTATTTTTTTTTGTTCTGATGGTTGTATCGCAACTGCTTCAAATTTATTTCAAATATTAAAAGCTTATAATTACTTTTCAGACGATACCATGTCCGTGGAATTCAAGACTCTGACTTCAAACCTGGAGTCATTAGGTCTGTGAAAAATTTTATTTTTTATCTTATGTGTACCTTTTACTTAAAATAGATACTTTTTTAATGAAGAACCGATGGTTTTCGCATTTTTCATAAGGTTCTCGATGTTTATTAATTTATAGATATATTTCACTAATGTACATCACACTGGAATTAGCATTCTTGTTTTTTTGTCCAAAAGCAGAAATTGGTAAAAAATGGACAATAACGGGATTTGATAATGAATTTTATGACTTAGTTTATATATATATATATATATATATATATATATATACACACACACTTGAATTGAGCTATGGAACTCTGCATAATATATTGCAAAAGGTACACTGAAGTGCTTGCCACTAATGTAATTTTTCAGCAGTCAGTCTCATTGCAGAAAGCATTGAGAAATCTGGAATATAGCAATCAGTACAGTAAAGAAAAGATGAGTAAAATTAGGTTTATAATTCAAATTTGTCAAATAGGCCTTTGATAAAAAAAAATGGAATGAAATTGAGGTAGGAGCTCAGAATTTAATTATGGTAGTATGACAGAGGCATGCATTTTATTGGACATAATAATTGACGTAAGCAAAAATATAGGAAATGTTGTTAGATATTTTTGGTTAATTTGATTTCATTTTGAGATATGAAATCTATTGATGTGAATGTGGATTCTACATTCATTATAACTGGATTGACATAAGATATGAAATGTGAGTAAGGTTTCTATGCATAAGCAATTAAAAAGTTTAACTTGAATGTCATGCATAGAAGTGCAGGTTTCTTCATATCAACCCACTGAGGCATTATACGATTTCCAAATAGAGTTGTACTGTCTTTACTCTGACACATTGAATTGAGTTAAGAGTAGAGTGTTTTTTCTTGGATAATGTCTCAATTTTATTAATCTTCATTTTTACTGAGAAAACTAAAGCTGAATTCATTTTCTTAAAGGTTTTTTTTGTTACTGTGTGATATGTTTTCAAGCTGCCATTTTTTAATTGAACACAAAACAGTGTTGGTTTGTAAAGTAGAGAATTTCTGTTTATGCACCCAACAGATTCAATCAAAATTTTTAGCCTGTTTTTGTTTGTTTATAGACCTTTTTTTTGCATCATCAATGCATTTACACAATTTTTAGACCATAAAAATTTTAGCCTTAATTAGTGTTCTGACCACTGCATCCAACTATAGTTTTGTAATGAACTTATGACTTGACATCGAAAAATTTTCTTCTATTTCATGTGAGTTAATTGCTGATTAATTTTTTAGCGATGAATTAAGGAAAGCTATGAATTTAGCACACGACCAAATTCCTCTGTATGTCTATCGCATGAGGCTGATTGGTTACCCTCCAGGTTGGCTCGAAGAGGCTGTTGTTGAAAGTTCTGGTATCTCTCTCTATGGCTTAGATGGACATGGTACTATATTTTATTATTGTTATTTTCTTATTAAGTAATGATTTAAACAGTGCTCATTAACTACCTTCTCATATCTGCTCTTCTGAACTTTCCTTAAGTCTTCTAGAAACCCCTTTTTTTCCATTCTTGTGGATTTTCCTTTTCAAAAATGACAAATTTATCATTTACCTCCACTTAATGGTAATCTGTGAAGGATTGATGGTGCATACACACCCACTTCTCTGGAAGGCTTCCAGACTCAAATAGTATCTAGATTTTTCTTTAAGGAGAAAATTTTCAAGTGATACTAATTTTTTAAAGTTTTGGTGCTAAGTTATGACAATTATTAAAGAATAACATTGAAATTATTGGTGGCTAGGCAGTCATAAGCAATTGAGGGGGAGAGGGGTAACAAATATAGCATAAAAACTGTCTGTGACACAAAGTTTCAAGAAAACCTCACAAGTATCTCTCTATATTAAAAAAAGTTACCGCCGCCGCAGGATTGAAAACTGTGTTGTTTAGCTCGATTCTTAAACAATTTCCCAAGAAAGTACTGATCGGAAAAAAACGAAATTAACATGATTTGTTCTTCATCGTATTCCCTGGACAATTATTAAGATTTTTTTCCGATGCGGCTATTAGTTTAGGGTTTATTAAGTGTCAAAATTGAGGAAGCAAAATTTCTTCCGCGAGTGAGCAAAACACATACAAATTTTCAGCCTTCAGCCGTGAATTTTTTTTAAAGAGTACCTCACAACGTAAATTTTTGCAGCTCATCGAGTTTTTTTTTTTTTTTAAATTTCAATTTGGTTTTTTATAATATTGTTTTGAAATTCGGGAAAAATCGGGACATTTTTGTTAATTTTTTTTTAAACTGCCGTATCTATATCTTGTTACTATTCGTTTTTAATTTTTAAAATATTGCAGTATACCTCAGAATGTACTCTTTTTTACAGTACTATTATTTTTGAAATCGGTTAATAATTAAATTGGATGCGATCAAAAGTTGTTAGTTTTTAATTTTGAAAATATCACAGTATACTTCAGAATGTACTCTTTCTTACGGTACAATTATTTTTAAAATTGGTTCATAAATAAATTCGATGCAATCAAAAGTTGGTGACACAAATTTCGTATTTTTTATTTTGCGGAGCACATGAGGGTTGTATTTTTTACTATAAGGTTTGCCAGATATCAAATTTATCGTAGCAACAATTGCCATAAAAACGATTTCTTTTTATTTGGCGAGGAAAAAGGCTCACTTTTCCCCCTCTGTTCTCAAACGGTTTACCGAGAAAGTACAAAGTACAGATCGTAAAGTTTGGAGATTAACACGGTTTACTTAAAATTGTACAGGGAACAAGATGCAGAAGATTTTTTACTCATGCGGCTATTAGTTTAGGGTGCATTAAGTAAAGTAAAAAAAAATTAAATCACTTGCGAAAGAGGTATTGGTTTGCGAAGCAAACCAAACAGTATTGTGTATCAATCCCCGTGGTTCGGCGAGCGTAAGCGAGCAGGGGGCGGAGCCCCCTAGTACCTTTAAATAACTCAAGGAAAAGTTGAATTACTTTTTTTTTGTTGCATAGATTTGGTAAAATATTGCGAAATTGGATTTGCCAACATATAACGATAATGGAGAGCAGTGTTGCCAAGGATGTTTTTGCTTTCTTTAAGCCCAATTTTGAGCAATTGTTATTTATTTGACTTATAGTTATTTTGTACTTCAGTAATTTACTCTTGGCATTTTTCATTCTAATAGCCATGCATTGGTTTTGTGTCGAAAAGTCTTTCCTTATTTTGGAGGGTATATATAGGCTCGATAGGTTGTAAACATGGTATGCTGATATAAATCACTAAATTTTTCTTTTTTTTTCTCTTAAGTTTTATAATATTGAAAATAAAAAATAACCTGAGACAAAATCAGTTTGAGAATTTGCTTCATCTCTGCAAAAGTCAAGCGGTTTAAAAACTAACAGTAGCTAGCTTCCCTACTTTGAGGCTGTACTGGTTATTATACCCAATTTTGATCTGGATACCAATATCCAGTTTTGACCTCAGGTTCGATGAGAATAATGGAGTTCTCAATCAGTATCGAATAGAAATACGAACATACCTTTATATATGTTGACCGCCAGATTGAAGTAAGGCATCGGGATATGCATGTTCCTTCTTTTGGAATCAGGTATTTCTTTCCTTCTGGAATATAGAGATTTCTATTATTGGAGAACGACACAGTAAAGACAGCCGTATTCTGTTTGGTAACTTCATTTATTTTTCATTTATTCAATTCATTGATGGTACATCGTTTAGTTTGTAGAGTTACCATATTTTTGGAAATAGCTGGCCACAACCGAAAAAGCCTCTGTCTCTTTTTTTTAGCGTTGGCGTTTTCCCCGTTTGACCTTCCCCCAATATTCTGGGTGCTAAACCCCAACCTTGCCAGGGGTTCAATCCTTCTATTGGCTGAGTGACATTACATCACTTCAGATATCAACCCCATTGGGTGAAAAGTGAAAGCGCACCCGTTCTATTTTCTCAGAATCGAGGGGTGATGAACTTGATTTCTCCTCAAGTTCAGGGATTTGTTAGGGGACTTGAAATTGAAACAAATAGCTTGCAGGTTGTGTTTCCCGCTTTTAGAGCAAAACAATGTTTGATATGATTGTCATATCACAGAGGCCAGTGAAGATAAATGTTATTGAATACAGGGGAATGCTAACTTTTGTTTAACATATAAATGTTTTAGAACTCTTTATTTTGTTTATATAAATCATTGCCAATATTATCACAGTATATTTCTTATATTATCTCATGTTGAATGGAAGAATTCCAGCAGGTTATGTAAACAGATAGTCAACAAATTAATTAAAATCATAAAAGGTCTGGTTAAAAATTTCTTTAAAATCTAATTTTTAATCAAAAAACATTTTTAAAGAATCATGATTTTTTCTGTCTATAATCTAGTTTGGAATGGGGAACTTATTTAGATTTTATTGTTTGCAAAAGACTAGAAAGACGTTATTTCACCTTCGGATAATAAAAAGGGTGCAATGCTAAAATTGATTTAATTATAATTTATTAAATTAAATTTTTTTTATCTCAAAACAAAATGCTTTTTTTTTAATATGAATTTTAAGTATTATAGATTAGTATCAATAAATTGAATTCAATATAAATAAATGTAACAAGGTTCAAGAATTATTTTTATTGTTTTGATCTTTTAAAAATTAGTCCAGCTGTATTTTTTTAACCATCTTATAAATTACTATTTAACATAAATTAATATAGCTTGAATTTGCATGTTCTCTCTACTGTCTACTCTAATTTGCGTGTCTCGTGTCTTACATGTTTACACATATGGGAGCAAAAAAAAATTATTTAAAATCATATCAACAGTATTAAATCAAATAAATCCGATTTTTTTTTCTCTGCTTGCTAGAAATTTCTCTGCTTCACAAAAACTGTATGGCTGTTAAACTTTAAGAGAATTCGTCAACTTCTATTTTAAATTTTCATAATCCATGAAGCTGGTATGCTCTTTGAGATAGCTTCTGTTCCCTGATTTTGTTTTAATTTTAAATACTAGAATTAATTTGAATTCACTCATTTTAATCTTGTTCCATATATTTGTTTGTAGATGTAAAAGAAGAAAGTTCTGAAAATAGCATGCAAAATAATAATGGTGTTCAAGGTATTTGGAAATTTTTTATTGTATTACTTATTTTTTTAACTTTCTTAAAATAAAAAAATTGTTAACATGAGTAATTCATGGATACACAAAAACAAATTACAGAGTCATAATTTACTAAATTCATTCATATTAGAAATCCAATTTATGTTTTAAAAATTATTTTTTTATGAATATAAAATAAGTCAATATTTTTTCTCTAAAATATAATATTTTAGAATCAAAGTGAATTTCCATTTATGTTATGTTAATAAGATTTGTTTTCTAGTGCAATATGATCCTAGAAAATTTGTTGATTATCCTGGTTTCAATATTCCTGTTCCTCCAGAAGTGTATGATGTGAGTATACATGTGAATAATTTATTTTCATGTATGGGGGTGGGGGCAAAGAGATCAGACAGATGCTCTGGTGGGCATGGCTTATGTAATATGGGGTTCTGCTGCTTGGTGGATGTGCTGTTGGATCTCAACTATCTGCCAAGTGGCATCATCAGTTGTTGATCTTGAGCAAGTGAGTGAGTATTTTCTAAATCACATTCTGCGCATTGGTCGATTTTGCTGATTGCAGACACACTGGAATAGTGTGCTGCATTTTAAAAGTTTGTTTTCTGGTGTGAATATCTGTTACTGAAACGGTTGAAGTGATACAAACAGCTTACAAAGATGGTGCTATGAAGAGAACGCAAGTTTTTGAGTGGTTTTCCCGTTTTAAAATGGGTGAAATATCGATTGAATATCAACCTCAGTCTAGACGTCCTTCATCCTTAAAAACAGATGAAAGCATCCTGAAAATTTTCGAATTTTTGATGGAAGACTGACGGAGAACCAATCCAACTCTCGGATTTGTCTCAGGTGTTCTGGAGTTTTTGCCAATGTATTTTGTGTGAGCAATTGAAAATGAAAAAAGAGGCCATTTGAAGAAAACGACATGAAATGTGGCAAAGTGGGAAGTGGTGGTTTCACCATGACAATGCACCTGCTCACGCCTCTGCTCATCAACCAGTTTTTTCAATTAAAACGGCATGACCCCACTTCTTCACGCTCAGTAGTCACCCAATCTTGATTGATCTCTGTGACTATTTTTGTTCCATAGGCTAAAAAAGGACCTTAAAGGAAAACGTTTTGTGGACATGGATGAAGTTAAATTTTAAAAAAAAGCGACTTTTTCGTTCATCATCTTTAAGAAGCATCTTTTTGACTGAGTTTACGAACTGCTTCCAGAAGTGGAAATAGCTTATTGACCATTGTATTGAGGCAAAGGAAGAGTACTTTGAGGATGACTAAAGTATGAACGTAAAAATAAATACTTAATTTTGTATAAATTCCGTCTGGTTTCTTTTGGGTCCCCCCTCGTATTCAATATTAATAGTTTAATTTAGAAAATGTGTTAAAATATCTTGAATTTAAAATTTAAAAAAGTAATGTTTTTTTTCTGTTAACATATTCTAAATAATCATAAATAAGAATGTACATGTCAAGAAAATATAAAATGACCTTTTGCACATTTTTTTTATTGTTTGGCTTTGAATGTTATATGATATAACATTTAATGTACTGTAGAGTGGAAAAAATATTGCACCATCTTTTAATATGCAGCATACTCAGCCTTTTTATAAAAAAAAATTATTTAATTGATGATGGGTGAGCAATGTAGGTAACATTTTGGAATAGTATTGTAATACTAAATGACATAAAATAGCCAAATAAAATTTTTTTAAATATTTGTTGCATCACTACTGGATATGATACATAGGTGAATAGTTATGATTTATAACAATTATGTAACATTTTGAAAAAAAATCGTTGTCAAATTAGCTACTTAGATGATTTTTTAATCCTAAAACAAAGAAATAATTTTTCTGCCTCCCTTTTCCTTGGTTAAGGCTGCATATATTGGTTTATTCAACATTAGTTTAGTTAAATTTTGAATATAGGTTTCATTCATGTACCAAATTATTATAAATTGCTCTTTTTCTTGCGACCCAATTAGAAGCTTTCCTTTTCATAGTGATACCATTTAAGAACATACGAACTCACTAAACTTTATCTGACTACTTTAATCTTTTGAACCAATAACACTGTTCACCTGCTTAAATATATGTAAAGAGTGCATGACAGGCGTTGCATATCATGCAATATTTTATGTTTGTGATGCAATATTAACATATATTTCAAAAATTAAAGAGAAACTTAATGGCTGATGCAGTAATTTTTACCAAGACTGTGGAAACAGGAGATTATGCTGCATTGGACTATGCAATTACAGGGCTCCTAAAACGTCACTTTTTTGTTCTCTTGTCCCTTTTTTAACATTTTGTCACATTTTAGGACTTTTAAGTTATTAAATTCTATTTGGAGAAGAAAAAAAAAATTGGGTGAAAAAAAATCCTGAAAAAAAAAAAGAATTAATTAACATTGGGACATGTAATATTCACACAAAACATAATGCTTTTCTTAAAGGTCTAAAAGAGTTTGGGGAAGATGTGTCTTAACTAATTCTTACTATTAACCGATTTTTTAATTCAGTGGCCTAATCGTTGGTCAACATAAAACAAATTCTAGAAGATTTGAAGCTTCCCACTCACCATTTCATCAAGCATTGTTCAAGAAGGTGGCTAAGCCTAAAGCCAGCTGCTGAAAGGTTGCTTGAACAGTGGATTGCCATGCGAAAGTATCTCCTTGACTACATTCCAATAAAGAAGCCAAACATGACACAAAGACCAGGCTATAAAAAAAAATTTTCATTTACTTAGAAGAGAAACTATGAAGGCTGGGGTGATATTTGTTGTATCAAGTGCAAGTATATTTAATCGTGTGACCGAATGTCTTCAGAAAAAGGAACTTCTGATACATAAACTTCATTCTCAACTTGAATTGTTTATAAGAACAATTTTGGGTAGGATCTTCAAAGAGGAATTTATTCGAGATTTGAAAATGGATGAATTGGAAGATATATGTCCTCAGAAACTGTTGCGTCTGGTTGATATTGTGATTAAAGATCAAATTTCTTGAGCGCTATAAAATGTGAAAGAGAAGGAAAGGAATTTCTTTTTTCTAAGGGCTCAGAAGCATTACATTGCCAGTGTTAAATATATTTTGAAGAAGTCCTCCTTCAGTTCATCTCTCCTTAAAAGTTTATCCTGTCTTGGTCCTCTTGAGAGAGTGTTTGACAAGTATTAGAAGTTGCAAGAGTAATGCCATGGGATGTCCTGACAGACATACTACTGGATGAGTGGAAATTACTCCAAAGAGAATTTGAGGAAGAAGATCTAGAATGAAGCCTATTAATGTTTACTGGAACCAGTTCTTCAGACTGTGATATATTAGTGGTGTGGATCCTAAGTACCCAGTTGTGTGAAAGCTAGTGAAGGCTGCTCTGTCACTTTCTCATGGTTGTGCTGACATTGAACGTGGCTTCTCAGCCTCAGGAAGAGCTTTGACAGGAGACTGAGCATCAATGTCCGAACGCACACTCAATGCATTGATGACGGTTAAAAGTAGCTTGGCAAATTTTGACAATCAACCTTATTTGGTGCCGATAACATCAAAGCTAATGGGTATGGGAAGAATTGTGTATAAAGCCTACAATGCCTATTTAGAAGATATAAAACGTAAGGCACAAGAAAAATTACAGAAGGACAGGAAAGAAAAAGATAGACTGCAAGCAGAGAAAAAAAATTTAAAGCAGCTCTCAAAGAAAAGAAAGGTGATAGAAGAATGAAAACTTAAAATTCTGCGTAAAGAAGAGGATGAGGCATTGGACAGTGCTTCAAAATTATTAAAGGAAGCCAATGATAGGCTCAAGAAGGCGATAAAAAATAAACATTTTAAGGAAGCAGCACTTGCTTAGGCAATGATTGAAGGAGTGGCAAAAGTCTTAGATGATGCTGGTCAGCAAAGACAGACTTTAAAAAATGCACATACTTCTATTGAGATGAAAAAGACAAAATTAATTTCAGACTTTTTCAACAAAAAAAATGAGACATAATCTATTAAAGAAACGGAAGAAAATAAAATATCCTTCCAAAGAAAGAAAAGGAAAAGTGGCTGGGAGGATCTTTTTCTTTTCTATCTTTATACTTAAATATATTTAGCGTTATTGTTATTTGTCACTTTTTTTGCTAGATTAGTCACTTTTTTGTTCAATTCGTAACTTTTTTAGACCTTTAAACCTGTTAGAAGTCCTGCAATTAGGATAAAGATTAATAGCATTTTTCAGAAATATCGAAAAATTAAACTACTTGTTCAAAAGTTGTTTTTATAAAAATTTCAAAGATTACTCCTTTAGTTTTGTGTAAAACAATCAATCTTTCATAGAATCTGTCTCAATATCAGATTTTTTTTTCTTACTACCAATATAGGTTAACAGAAAGAGAAGCTTCTGGGGTACTTTTCTATACATTTATTTAAACTTGGCATTTATGCTATTTACGTGTTTGTATTTACAGTGTTCCAAATATTTTGGAATATGCCAGCGAAAGACCTTGCTATGTCCTTCCTTGTTGGTGTCCAACCCTTGAGTTTCCACTTTTCTCCCTCATAGTTCTTTTCCTCCTCACCCGGATAATTGTCCAAAGACACCCCCGTCAGGATCCTTTAGGGGTCAGATGTTTCCTCCTGACCAACATTCCTCGGTATGTTGGCCAGAGATCCTCACAGAATCAATTCAAGTTCAAAGTAATTCATTTATGGTAGTCACTGCAAATCCTCTTGTTGAAGTGAATCGACTATTTTTCGCTTACACTCTATAGTTCAAAACACTACAGGTTTTCCCAGTAGATTAAGATCTGGATTTTGACTCGACTATTATAAAATATCAATTTTCTCCATCTTTAATAAATTTTAAGCTGAGTTAGATAAATGAGAGGAGGCATTATCCTGTTGATGTTCTATTAAGGACCAAATAGTGTTGTAGATTTTTACAATCATTAACAGTTAATTTTTTTTCTTGTAAAAAGTTTAATAAATTTTACACATTGTGAGTGTTTGGTAAATGGTTTTGAGTAACACTATTCATACTTATGTCTTGTCACTTCATAAACAGCTATTCAATATCTATTTTTGTATCTTAGGAATGTTTGGAATTAGGATTACCTCATATGCAGCCACATCATATGCGCAGTTATGTAGAGGAAAACATGTCCTCAAAATCGGTATGTTTGTGTCAAGATTAAATGCACTCGTTTTTTCCCTAACAAAATTTTTTTTTTGCATTTGTTAAATTAAAAAGTGAAATAAAATGTGGTAATTTGAGTTTCAGTATAACCACAGGTAACCAAGTGTATATTTGAACACGTATATGATATCAAGGCTTGTGTGATTTAAATTTTTTCTTGAATTCCTCACATCATTTCTGTTTCATTTGTGTAATGTTTTTTTTTCCATCGTTAGTTATTTTTGTCATTTGTGGAGTACCTATTCGTCTGTATTAAAATACCTTTTTGACATGTTGCTTATACCCCTGGTTTAGAACAGGATGGTAACAGACCCGGGAAAATCAGGAAGTTCTCAGGGAACTTTTTAATTCTGGAAATATCGGAGAATTTGAGAAAAAATTTCCAAATTTCACAAAAAATCAGGGAACTTTTTAAATTTTGATAAAAATGGTAACTACTGTCGTTTGTGGCCTATTTAGAGATGTGCGATTACAAGTACTTTTGAGAATTGAATTCGCCGAAAATGCAATTAGAATAAAGAACACTGACGTTGTAATTTTCGAACACCGAGAAAACCTCCGCCGTGGTATTCGTGGACAGAGCGTCGCCGTGAGGCCAGCGATACAACTTGTGGCATACAATTTGAAATTTGTGGAGCTAATGATGGTTTTTTTTTGTGCATTAAATTTTTTTTTGCTTGCAATTACATTTTTGTAGAATTTTTTGGCAAAGCTTCAGTCTACGCTTATAGCGGTGTAGCGGCCTTGGTGCTTTTTTGGCGAACTTCTAAATACCGCCAAGGAAGGAATTATTTCAAATGAACCAATTGAATTTTTTGGCAAAGCTTCATCTACGCTTATAGCGGTGTAGCGGCCTTGGTGCTTTTTTGGCGCACTTCTAAATTTGCCAAGGAAGGAATTATTTCAAATGAACCAATAAAATCAACCGACAGTTTTACGAATTTTAAAGAATACAAGCCACAAACTGTGGCCAGCATGGCTTTGCCCGTGAGAGTTCTTTTTGTGGGGTCAGCTAACCCCCTGTGATTGCTACGAATACAGTTTGAGAAGCAAACCAAACGAAAATTCGTAGCATATTGGATAACAGCCATCATGGCGTTGTCTGTGGTGTTGGTTTGCTTAGCAAACCAAATAGAAATTTGTTTCCTATTTGAATGAATACCCTGCAAATTTCCATTTGTTTTGCAAAGCAAGCCAAGTTATGACTATTATTAATTAACTATAATTTGCTTTGCTAATTGGATAACAGCCGTAACGGAGTTGCCCGTGGTGTTTGTTGGTTCGCTTCGCAAACCAAATGGGAATTCTTCGTGACGTCACAATCTCTTGCGAAAATATAAATATTTAATTGAAAAATTATTAATTAAAAGAAAATCAAACTCGTAAAATATCTATCTGGTGTCAAATTTTCCGCAAATTTCAAATCCATTGAAATTTCCAGTCGATCTTTCTCGATCCCGATTTTACAAAAAAAGAACTAAACAATACCAGCCAAATCCCCCCCCCCTGAAAATCTCTAAAAATGTCACAATTTCTTGAAAATATATTAAAGATATTATTTAAAAAAAATTTATTAGTTTAAAAACAATCATATTTTTAGGTATTGATCTAATGTGAAATTTTCCGCAGATTTCAAATCCATTGAAATTGGTACTCTATCTTTAACGGTCTAGTAGATAGAAAAAAAGACCAGTTAAAAGTGTATTTGTTTTTTATCGTCTGCTGGAAAATCATTCCTCCGCGTCAAATGAAAGCGGAAACGAAAAAATAAATTTAGAATCTGTGATCTCCTATACTGTTGCATTCAATAATAATTAAAGTTCATTAAATTCATTTTTAAATATTCTAGATTGAATTTTAAAATTCGTCGCGACCAAAAAATTGCAAAACATTTTGGACTACCTGTGCTGTAAGTACCATAGATTCGTCAGGACTTTGCGTGCAGGAAACAAACAAACTGACTGACAAACACTTCCATTTATAATAGTAGAGTTTCAAAATGAAAATTTAATCTTTTGACTACAGCTGTAGATATAACAAGCATGATTCTTCCTTGGTACGATTCTTATAACTTTCAATGCACAAATGCTGTAACGGCTGTTGTCTAAATTCTTCCTTGGCGTGATCATGGTACAACTGATGTGTGCTGTACCGGCCGTAGTCTAAAGGTTTAACCTTCCGCTTGCTGAAGTTGTTGCCATGGAAATCATAATAAACATAATACAGGTGGGTTACCTTAACCTGCCCTAACTCGCTACTAGAAGTGCTCCAAAAAAAAACCGCGAAGATCGTTGCCACCGCTTTAAACGTAGACTGAAGCTGTACCAATTTTTTATGTATATTTGCATTTGATTTTGATGTATAGTAGGATAATGTAGGGACAGGTGTAAAAAGTTCCTAACCAAAAATATTTTAATTTTTTTCCCAGTTTTTTCAATTGCTCTTGTTAGAGTTCCATTAAGAGTTCCAACCCTTACAATAACAATTAAATTATCTGATGAAGAAAAAATACAAAATATTTGTGGAGAATGATCCTTTTACCCCATCTGACCCTAAATATTTGAAAATATTGTCGTGTGGGTACTATATATTGATACCAATTATGGATCCCTACATTTCTTAAGGGATTTGTAAAATCATGGAAATTTTTGTCACACTATCATGAAAATATCAGGGGACTTTTTTTCAAGGATTTTGTTGCCACCCTGTAGAAGATCTTGATGCCTGAACAAGAGAGAAGTTGCTTTCTCTTGGTCTTCCGTTGGTAAATTCAAAGAGGCATGGATGCAGTCAGGGATATGAGTGGGAGTTGCAACCAAGGCAGTACAGGAGATGGGGAAATCCTGTCATTGTACTAAAAAAAACATACTTTTGGTATGCCCACTTGGTAAGCTCAAAGCAGATGCAATGGTAGGGGAACACCAAAAAGAAGGGAAAATACTACAGGCTTAACTGGATACCAATGATGAGTATGGGAGGGGGAAGCTTTTAGATTTTCATTCTTTTTTAAATGTTTCCAAACACACCAACTGGGGAATGAATCCATTGGAACTTAATTGATTTTGATATCTTAGAAAGGAAACTGGTGTCTCTTTGTACCTTGTCTGTTATATTTGGGTAGTTCTTGTTGTATGGTGCACCTGTTGCCTGCTATATATAGATGCTGTTGCTGTTAGATGTTTTTTTTTAACCTTAATGCTTCACTGATGACCAGAAGTTTGAATGAAATAGTTAACAGTGGTGAGGGTTATCTTCAAAATGTTATGATATATTCATTAATTTCTGCTGTCCCCATTCAGCTGCATTATAATAATTGATCTTTTCTGGTAGTGTCTCCACATAGGTATATTTGTGTTTGGTTGCGGCAAAAGAGAAAGATGTGTGCCTCTGTCAACAGAGGTTATCTGCTTGGGCTATTGTATCTCGGGAGGAAGTACTGCAAGAATGAAAGACAGTATTGGGGACATCCCCTTTTAACTGAGAAGCGTGGAGGGCAGTTTTTAATCCCAGTAGAAATTCCGAGAAAGCATTTTAGTTGTGCAATCTTTTCTTTGAAACTATCTGCTGTCGTGTCCCACAAATAAGGTTTGCTCTCTTTGAGTTATTACTATTAGCCCCTTGTGTCCTTTTTGTACAGATGGTGCACTTGATGGATACTGCATACTTACTAACTTGTTCAGCTCTAACTGAAACAACTCAGTGGACGTTACTGGCAGGCAAGAGACCTTTTGGTTACCCAGCAAATTTCCTAGCTTTCTGCAATTTTATTTGCTGAATGAATACCTTGAATGCATTTTATTATTTTAATTTGTGTACTTTTGATTGAATGATTTGTATCTGTAATGCCTGGGCATTACAGAATAATACATTATTAATAATACATGCATTACATTATTAATAAAAACACTCAGTAAATTTTTGCTCTTGTAATAATTGCATGTCTTTTTGTATTAATGTGTAAGTAATTTTCTAAAAAATCTTTTAATATTTTAGGATGTATGCCCCAAACGGAAAAGAAAGTTTACTGTATCTGACTCCAAGCCATCAAAAGTTCAGCGATTAGAAGTAGACATGGATGTCGAGAATGATTCAGGTAATTTCGAAAGTAACTTTATATCTGGTCTTCTGAATGGAAAGCATCTTCATGATTTGTCTTTTGAATTGGAAATTTTTTCATGCAACACTAAATTTAAGATTTGGCACCAGATTGTGCTGATACATGATTTTAAAAAAGCACTTGGTTTTTCTGTGTTTGCGGTGAAACTTTACAAGTGATGCCAAAATTGAAGTTGTGGCACCAAAGTACCAACCATGGGAGAAATCATTAGAACCAGTAATTGCTAGATTGTCATAAAAAAACTTCTTTGGCACCAATTTTCAGAAACTAAATCTGTATATTCCTCTTTAACACTCCAGAAAAAATTACTTACTTTAAAAAATTACTTGCTTACTTTTGGTACCATTTTGCTTAAAATATTGTCAAATTGGTTTCATTACATTCAAACTTACGGCAAATGTGACAGTAGAAAGCAGGAGTTACTTTTTGCTTTGAATTGCTTTCTCAAAAAATAGTTCATTTCTGACAGCTGTGCATAGTTTTTTTTTTATGTTGTAACAATCTTCCTGCCTTTTTTTTTTCTTAAGGTTGGCATGTATGTTATTTTTTTAAATGATTCAGCCTTACTTCAAAAATATACATAGCTGGTCTTGACATGAGGTAAAGGAAAGGCATTTATCAAAATTGACTGCTGTTTCATGTAGGTAGTTTAATTGGTGATTATGATATCATTAAACAGTTTGAGAGAAGTTCTCCATACAATTTCATAGACTAGAATTATAATTTATTAAGTTTATGACATTTACAATCAATGCAATGATTCATATAAAGCATTTATCAGTATAATTTTATCAATAAGTACGTTATCTTTGTCATGAGAGAAATTGGTGACACAGATGTGATTCGAATATGCAACCTTCTGATGCATTTGTATTTTAAAACATTCTCTATTTATACTGCATACTTAACTACCAAGAAAAAAAAATCTGAAGATTTTTATGACATGAATACCAGCAACTGTCAAATGAAAAAATAATTAAAAGCGCCGAATTAGGTACAATTGCACCAAATTGGGTTTTAAGAACAACTAACAAAATAACTATAAAATGCTTGATCGCAATTCTAACTCGGCAAAACCCACTGGGCAATATTTACTTGAAAATTGGTGGTAAAGGTTTTTACAACAATCTAGAAATCGATAATTATGGTGTTTTCTTCCATGATTTGGATCCAAAACTTCGAAAATGGCTAGCTTGAAAATTTTCTCCCAATAAAAAATTTGGATATCATTTATGTTCTAAAAAACCAAGTGTTTCTCTGGAAAAGTTGGGAGATGCAGTATTGTTCCTTCATGAATTGCCACAATCTGGCACCAAATAAATTTGATGTCATTTGAAATTTTCTCGCATTGAGAAATTTTTTCCATTACGAAGACAGAAAAACGCAAATTTATGTAAGACTTCATGAAAAATCAAAAGAGTTGGCAGGTATGATAATGAAATTCATTTGCATACTGTTGAGCCACAAATCACCCACACCGTTGCAGACGCATTTTGAATTAAAATGAATATTAAAGCAATTTTTATTTTCACTGGTAACAAATGATACAGCCACTCTGATACAGCCCATTGCATCTTTGAATGAAATGAACACTCGATTAAAAGCTAAGTTGTAGGTCTGCTACACCCATAATAAATTAAATGCCACCTTTGTTTTCATGGCTTTCTCATCAAATAAATAAAAATGATCGATATCACTCATTAGAACAAAATGACTAAAGTAAGCATATCTATTCCCAGTTATTCATTGAATAAGCAAATAAAGTGTTGTCAAAAAAGTTAAATATTTTAGAATCAAATTAAATATACAGGACTGTCACAACCAAAGCACTTGTGAAATAATAGTAGCTTTAGTAACAATATTTTTAAAAT
Source organism: Metellina segmentata (assembly GCA_947359465.1). Classification (NCBI taxonomy): domain Eukaryota; kingdom Metazoa; phylum Arthropoda; class Arachnida; order Araneae; family Tetragnathidae; genus Metellina; species Metellina segmentata. Next base: position 104,529,576 of record OX375880.1, read on the forward strand.
AGCAAAACTTTAGTAGCCTCCACCATCTATAATCCTTGGTGCAGGGTCTTCAAAAAATGCGATAAAGGTAGTAAGATATGTTTGGCGCAACTTGGCATGTAGTTGACAGTTCACGTGTTGCAAGAGAAAATTACTACATGCATGCCTTGTTGGAATGATTAAGATGTTTATACTTACCAACTGTGTTTGATACTATTGGAGTGCAGGCCAGTCAAAAACTTTTTGCCAATGATGTAGCAGAACAACCTGAATTTTACTGAAACAAGAATTCATGCTATTGGTTCAAAAATAGAGAGACATAATCGTTATTGACCTTTGGTGAATTTTCAGAAAATGTCGTCAAAACTTTTGGGGTTTAAAAGATACCCCTAGTCGGTTAGGGTAATAGAGAAATAATAGCAAAGATGCCTTTTAGTTGCCTGAGGCAGCCCTGGTTTTGCTTTCTGTACTTATTGAGAGGTAAGATGTTTAGTTAAAAGTTTGCAAATGGTTTACTCGTTTCAGAAGGAGGCCCTCAAAGGCATGTCTTCTTTTTTGTGTACAGGCTTCATGGACTATAGCGATCTTTTCTTTTCCCACTGTCTTTAGTAAACACTGGAGCCATGCTCCCTGGAAGCCCAAGCAATCTTTTTCAAAAGCAAGCCTCAAAGTCATATCTCCTTTATATGTGTATGGGCTTCACAGACTGTAGTGATCTTTTCTTTTCCCACTGTCTTTGGTAAACACCGGAGCAATGCTCCCTGGAAACACAAGCAATCTTTTTCAAAGGCATGTCTCCTTTATATGTATACAGGCTTCACAGACTGTAGATACTCTAGTGATCTTTCTTTTCACACTGTCTTTGGTAAACATCAGAGCAATGCCTCCCTGGAAACCCAAGCAATCTTTTCCAAAACCATGCCTTGATGGCATGTCTTCTTTATATGTGTACGGGCTTCACGAACTGTAGATACTCTAGTGATCTTTTCTTTTCCCACCGTCTTTTATAAACAGGAGCCATGCTCTCTGGAAACTCAAGCAATCTTTTTCAAAAGCATGCCTTGATGGCATGTCTTCTTTATATGTGTACAGGCTTCACGAACTGTAGATACTCTAGTGATCTTTCTTTTCACACTGTCTTTGGTAAACATCAGAGCAATGCCTCCCTGGAAACCCAAGCAATCTTTTCCAAAACCATGCCTTGATGGCATGTCTTCTTTATATGTATACAGGCTTCACAGACTGTAGATACTCTAGTGATCTTTCTTTTCACACTGTCTTTGGTAAACATCAGAGCAATGCCTCCCTGGAAACCCAAGCAATCTTTTCCAAAACCATGCCTTGATGGCATGTCTCCTTTATATGTGTACAGGCTTCACGGACTGTAGTGATCTTCTCTTTTCCCACCGTCTTTCGTAAACACCGGAGCCAGGCTCCCTGGAAACCCAAGCAATCTTTCCCCGATTTCATCCGACTACTGTTCCCCTTCACTTTTTACTTGACGTTGTCGTGTTTGGCACAGCTTGGCCAAATATGGCCCTATCTCAAAATAATTTAAGAATGAGGTACAAGAATCCATTTTCTTAATTTCATTTCCAGACGTAGGCTGCATAGAGTTTATACCGCCACTACCAGAAGAAGCACCGCCTCCACCACCTCCTGAAACTATTACAATTGACGACGATGACCCGGCCGAGAACCTGCCTCCGTATGACTCTGATTCCAGATCAGGACCCGATACCCCAATGTCCGACTCAATCATGGAGACACTCGCTCCTGTAGTGGAGCGGTTCAAACTCGAACACAAGGTCTTAGACCCGACTCTCAACTCCTCACCATCCTTGAAGGATTTAGAAGAAATCAAGAAACAGTTGGTGATGGAGTTAGGCTTAGCATCTGGATCTTCCAGCCCAGCGATTCAAGACGGTAACTTTTCCTATCCATCGGATGTAGAATGTGAGGATTCCGCTAGTGTCAATTATAGTTCTTTACCTGATGGTGTGATTAATCTGGAAAGCAGCAATGATGTATCCAGCTTCAGTGAGGGTAGTTCGACCTCCAGTCCTGCTCAATTTCCGCGACAGCTTCAAAGGACCGACAGCCAGGGCAGTCGGTCCAAGTTTGTGACTTTGGGAACACCTTCCCTCTCGAGGCACAGCTCATACCAAAAGCTTCCTGAATATGATAATTTTTCAAAGAATGTTACTTCGCATATGAATTTTGAGAACCTGCCGAATTCCACTGGTACATACCAGAAGATGAAGAAAGTCATTAAGAAGGTGAAAGAAAAAATTAATTCACTGATTCAGTGAAAGCCATATTTTTTTGTGTATTGTTTCATAAAACTGCCTTGTGTAAATATCCTTGAGCCATGTATAGATCATCAATTTTAATTGATTAAATTTAAATAAATATTTTAATATGTTTACAGGTGAAGTTTTTATTCTTTGAATTAAGTTTTCTTTTGAAAAATATAACACGCAACAAAAATGTAACTGCTAAAGCTATTTTTCAACTTTGAGCCATAAAATTCTCATCTAGTTACTGAAATTAGTTTTCATTGCAGTAAATTGTGAAATTATTGCAGAAAATATCACTTGATGATAATACAATGTTGTCGCCAAATTGGTGACTTTCTGTCCCCCAAAGTTGGACATTTAACAATCTACTCTTAATTATATCAGTTACTCTTTAAATTCTATCCTTTATCTTATTTTAACTTTCTTTTATTATGTTTAATGACACTTCCTTTCATTTCTTTTATAATTTTTTTCTAATAAAATTGTCTTATGGTGCAGGGGTAACCTGTTATCAGTTAGGTACTCCACATTTGATATGTCTATTCCTTACAACAATCTGAAAATTCATATCCGTATTTTATCCACATTACAAAGTGGCGTGACTTGACCACAAAAATTGAAATCACGTCAAGGCCATAATTAGAATTTCTTCAAATTGTAACAAAAGAAAAATTCAGCCAAGTGTTTTCATTCGCTGACCTTCTAATGCAAATGAGTATTTTTCTACTTGATGTGTTATGCAACAATAGCATCTAATGCAGGGCACAACAAAATGAAAAAAAAAATTGATTTTTTAGGCCACAAAAGGTCAAAATGTCTAATGTTGTTGTTGCACATCCCCCTGGTGTAGGAAAGCCTACGCCAGGTCCAGAAGGCCCCGTCGTGCCAGATCCCCATATACCTGCAAAAAGTCCTGATCAACCAACAGCTGCTTATACGAAGCGCCAAGACAGAGAAGAAGGTGATCAGGACTGGCAGGTAGGGAACAGGAACAAGGAGGGAAAATTCTCTCCCCGTTCTGAAATTTGATACTTTTAAGATGGCCACTTCGAAATCTGGCCATGGCCGATTGAAAAGGCCGAGGGCCACAGCATGTGATTGAGAGTCCAGGGTGATTGCCAGCATACCAATGGTGGGATGGCGTACGGCGCCACAAGGAAAGCAAACGTTGTTTTCCCAGGGAGTGGACCTCAGTGGGAGTGAGGCGATTCAAACAGTCCATAGGGAGATCACAGCCATTCTTGGCGAGTACATCGGCTGTCTCGTTGCCATACACCCCGATATGCGATGGAATCCATTGGAGGCTTATTGGTGTTTTCAGGCCAATAGGTAGATAATAAAAATGTTATTTTTTATTATCTCAGTCACTATTAATATATTATTTACTGATCATGTGTGTAATAAATTCTGCGATATACTCAGTGTTCGATAAAAAAATTAGTAGGTAGCATATTGCAAAGTAGTATAAAAGTCAAGTAACATTTTACTTTTTCATGTGGAAAATATTTGAGGCTATGATGAAATGTTTTTCAGAAAAGTGTGTTGAAATGGATTGATTAATATTAGTGCTTACTTAAGTGAGGTGTTCCTGGTAAAACCTGCATTGAGCCTTATAGTAATGGAATATTGAAATCTTATTAGATAATGGCTGAATTATATGTTCAGAACACTTAGCTCTAATGGATAATTAATTCAACCAAGACAGCAAAACTAAAAATGTAATTATTTTTACTGTTTGTATAATAGGTAACCAAGAAAGTTCATGACATTTCTAGGTTTTGCTGTTAAACTGCACAGCACACTATCAATTAAAAGTATGGTTATGTAGGCTTAAATGGAAACGTATTTAAAAGAATTTCCATTAGGGTTCCTACAGGTCATGGAAAACCTGGAATTGTCAAGGAATTTAAGTGTTGAAAAGGTCAGGGGAAATTACGAATTTTCATCTGTTCCACATGTGTAAAGACATTTGACAAAAAAAAATGTACTTAAAATTTTAAAGTAATCTCAGTGCAACTAAGTCAATTATTAGGGCTTGTATAATTAGATTTCAGAGACTGCTCGAAAAATATTATTGAATAAGATTCAAAGCTGTTGACGGCAATACCCAGTGTAACCAAGAAAATTAACTTATGTTCAAATGCATCCATTACTGAAAATAAATCTTACTATTAGGCCAGCCAAAGGTTGGCATTTTTCTGCTGAAGTAGTAGATTTTCCTCAAGTCCTTGGCATTTGTTTTATTTATATTTTCCCAGCATTATACATGTGTAAATTGGTAGTTTCTTACCTTTTTCACCTGTACATGTCCGTTGCTATAAATTGCACTCCAAATGCTTAAAACAGCTATTTAAATGCAAAAAGGTGAACAAATAATGTGTATTTACAATAAAATACGAAATACTTTGATTATTTCAAATGAAAATTGTTTAAGGAATCAGCTGAGCCAAACACAAATTATCCTTAATCTTGTTTAAGGGATGCAGTTTTTGAAAATAAGGATCAAGTGATTCTAGATAGTCTCAAAAATCTGGACTATATAGTCAGCTTCATTTTTTATAAAGTTCTATAAAAAGCCATTTACCAGGTCAGTGCCTGGCTTCTGAGTTTGCATTTGACCCATGTGGTTTTGAATGAGGGGATAGGTTTAATGTAAACATTGTTCCACAAATGACATATTTAGTGCAAAATTATCCTAATTTATTCAGTGCTTGAAGCAATCCTATCAAGAGTTGACAAAACAAATTTCTCTAATGGTTGCCTTGTATGATTTTGTGTAAGGCAAGTTTTCCCTCTTTTGAACAAATGGTCTTCCCCAATGTTATCTGCCGAAACCACGGTATATTTTGTAGGTCGTTTCCCATTACTCAAGAATTTTTGTATATCCTTCAACGTCACAGTCCCAGATCTCTACTATTTTAAGAGGCAGTGTTTGTTTATGTGCACACATTGTCCTGACAAATCCATGGCACTACAATAATGAGATTTGGCACACAGGTAGTCCGAATTTGTTGCAATTTTTGTACGAAGCCCGAATTTGAAAATTCAATCTAGAACATTTTTAATGGAATTTAATTATTATTGTTTTCCTTAAAATGGCAACACCATAAAACTGACATATTCAAAAAAAAAATTCGTGTGTGTAATTGTAACCTTTATATTTTTTCCAATACGAATTTCACCGCCTCAAATGACCTTAGTTTGATTTGAGATTCATTCATCTTGATTTCCTGAGCAACGGATTCGAGTGAAGCAAAAGAAATAATTAAAAGTTATGACTGGCGTTCTTCAGTCCTTTTTTTTTATCTCAGCAATCATTAAAGATAGAATAAAAATTTCAACTAATTTGAAATCTGCAGAAAATTTTACACCAGATAGATACTTTATACGTTTTATTTTCTTTTAATAAATAATTTTTCAATTAATTATTAATATTTTCGCAAGATTGTGACATTGCTCCGATTTGGATCTCTTCGCAATTCAAATCTGGCCGCATTTGACAATGGCAACGCTATGATGGCTGGTACTAATTACCTGGTGTTAGCAAGCAGTGGTCTTGCCTGACCCCACAAAAAGAACTGTCACGGGCTGGCCATGCAGTGGCTAGTTGTGTATATTATTTAAAACTACAAGCCCTCAAGTCATGCTATTCTGACACATGATGGGGAAGGGGGTGCCACTGGTCAGAATGAGTGTGAAGTACATCTGGAGATTTTTCTCCTATCAGGGTCACCTCAGGTATGAAGGCTATTCTATTATGCCCAGCTAAAGGTAAAGCTGACATGAGGCGAAGCCAGACTTTAACCTTTGGGTGCCTCAGGTCTTCAGACAACAGAAGCTGCAATTTATTCCTTTCACTAATGACTCGGTCATCCTAAAATGTAGATGTCCCATCGGTCGGCAAATAAACAACACGTTCAGTGTTTGAGAAGTGGGTTATGGTTTCCCTTAACAAAATTATTTCTTGGAGGATGAATGCCAGTCTAACAGGTGGCTAGATCAGGAGAAATAAGCAACATGAAACATTTTCATTATCAAAACTTTAATATGTAAACGAAATTGGACGGAATAAGTCATTGAGAATCTTATTTACAAATTCGAAATACAATATTTCTAACAAAACAATAACGTGCATCCTAAAAACTGGAAAATGTTTCACACCCCCAAGTGAGACAAATAATGCACAGTAAACAGTAGGACATGACAATGAATAGCTAGGGATGTATTCTTAAAAGATGTATGTTTGGTAGGTTCACATTTAAGACAAATAAATATATTTTGATTTAACAATCAGAAATTGAGATAATCAATTCACCTTAATACAAAAATTGCACCATAAATCTGTGCTTTATGTTACAGAACGAATTTTTATTGCTTACATACACTTTTAATATTCGGTTAATACTGCTTTATATTAAACAAAAATTTACATATGGCAAATGCAAAAGTCCTGCATGCCATTATACATGATTATATACAAATGTTTGTTGGCAGAAGCAAAAAAGCACAAACTAAATACAACACATTGAAAATAATTGTTACATATTAGTTAATATCTTATTCAGCTTTCAAAATCAATTTGAATTAATGCACATTGACCATTACCATCAAAGTTAAGCCATAAATGGACTAGGTTTCAGGAGGTTCTGAGTTGAAAAGTTTTACCTCCAGTTTCTGTGATTACAGTAAAACCTTGATAAGTGGCCCATTTTCTTCAGTCCTGTCTAGTTCTCATAGACAAGAATGTAATTTACTCATCTAAAATTCAAATGCAATTCCCAGATAACTCATTTCTGAGAAAAGGTCTCTAAACTGCATCTGATGACAAGCAAAATCAAGTCGAAAATGAACTAATCCTGCTACTGAATTTGTTTGAAATCATAAATGAAAGTACTATTCCTGACATAAATGACTACGTAGATATCGATAACACGGTTGCAGTATATTCACAAGCAACCATAAAAACAACCATAAATCGACTACAGAAATTTTAAAATAAAAGCATGGAAATTAAATTATTTCACTACCTTATACAACTTGAAGCCTGAGAAGCAATTAAATAATTATCTTATGTCAGTTCAAGGAACAGATGGAATACTGTGATAAATTTGAAATTTACGTTATCGTTATAGCACTGCATACCGAGTACATTCCATGGCTATTCTGCTAGTCAAAAATTTCTTGGTTCCTTGAACGACAATTTATACGAGTGTATGTTGACAATCTAGAAATTCAAACACAAAGAGCAAGCATGAATATACAGCAAAATACAAGATACTTGATTGAAATTTCTTTCAAGTAGAGGAAGATTTTATAATATAATGGGAATTATTTTACATATTTATTTTTGCACAGTTCACATCAAAGAAATTTTGAAATATTAACCAGTAAACTTAAATTTTAAAACAGCTCTAAAAGTCCTGGAATATGCTTTATATCCCTATACTTTAAAAAAAATACATAAAAGTACTTAAAGGGAAGATTAGACCTAGTACTGTTTTTTAAACTGCTAATTTACAAAAATACTATTTCTTGTGGATGAAAATGTATTAAAGAAACACAATTATGTTTGAAATTTCAAAGTGAAGTGTTCTCTTTAAGCACACAATTAATATAAATGATCTTATGAAACAAACATTTCTGCAATATTTAAAACATTTTTGTTCCTTTAAAGGGTAAATAGATGCAGGGGACACAATTTAATTGGGGGGGGGAATCAAATAGCATTTTGTGGGGAAATATTTCATCCCATTCTGATTATAAAACAGTAAATTACCAGTGAAACACATTTTTAATACTAATTCTAATTTGCTAAGTTAACTCCGTTTTAGATTTACTTTTTATGTGCAGTAAAATGAAGGAAATCTTGTACAAAAAAAATGGAATGTGTAGTAAATATTAATTTTTTAAATTAAAAAAAAAGAATAAGTAATTTCTAATATTTGAGGGATTTTCAGTGTGAAGAAACAAACCACAAGCAAAATGAAGATTTTACTTCTAGTTTACACAAAAGCTCTTGCATGATACTAATCGGGGTTATCTTAAAATGTAGTTTCTCATCATTTTAGTGTTTGGTCTAATTCATGCTGACCAATCAATCATTACACATCAATTCAGAATTTATGTTTTAGCATTTTTACTACCAATGGGCTGAAATTGTATAAGAAAATCAAGCCAAGTGTCACATCTGGAATATGTACAGGAAGCATGTTCTGCCACCTACATTTAGATTAACTTAACCCTCTCATAGTAAAGCAAAATGCCCATTCATAAAATTAGTTTCTGAAGTATGTTTACTCGCAAAAGCCTCTGACCTAACAAAAAGGTTAGTCACATTTAGCTGATCTAAAAGTAGCATCTGCTTGAATTCAGCATATATATCTTATTAAATTTGTTGAACATGCACTAACTCAAAATTTTATAAGAGGCAAAGCACACTTCCAACCAAAATGGCATACAAAAGCAAATTGAGTTTGCTTGTTGACAATCTCATTATGACAACTATCAAGCAATTCAACGAACATATATGATTAGCATTGCTAAAATTCAAAGTGATAAAACATGAACACATGCAGTTAAGAGAATATTCATATCAAGTTATGTGACACCTTGGAAGTGAAAGATTTTCTAGAATACAGCTATGTGCGAAAAACCAAACTTGCATTGCTTGAACATGTAAACTCTGAGCATGAGACATGACATTATAAAAGTTTATTTCTATCTTTGCAAAAAAAATTAGCATTATATCTGTTTAAAATTGATAAACTATTTACAATTTAAAAACTCCACCTGACCCTTATTCAATTTAACTTTAGAATCAAAAAGTAAAAGTTAGGCTAGTAAGAACTACAAACAAGAGGACTAGGTACTAACACTAAAGCCTCTTATCAAAACTAAAGGCTCAAAATATTTGTCATGGATAGGTTTTCTTTTAATAAATTTTGTTAAGGATATTTTATATTTGAAAACCAGAACCTTTTGTTTTGAGCAATACAGTATGATTATTAGTTATAAACAAATATGGTTCCATTTAATCATTTAAAAAAATACTAACTATATAATAAAAATAATTTAGCCTTGTGTAATATATAGGTACTGACTACTTACAGCAGAAGTATTTAGTATGTTGGTGAAAAATATTTTTTTCACTTTTTCCATTCTATCAAATCTAGGAAACTTGTTCATTTTTTATTCCTACAAAAATCATAGTTAAGGTAAAAAATAATACAACAGTAATGAAGTGCCTTTACGTTGATTGTAACAAACATTCAACACAATTTACAACTAAACAGTCTGCATGCAGACATTTGTAAAACTGTTATTTTTTTTTTAATTACTTCACAATCAAATATGGAAGTTTAGATTTTTTTTAATTTCTACATTCAAATAATATGGTTCTTTATACCATGCTTCAAAACGAATATTTACAGCAAATCAGTTGTAGAGTTCTCTTTAGGGCAAAATATTTTAGTTCTCATTTTAAACCCATTACATTGAGCAACAATAAAAAAAAAGCAGTATATAAATGTATATCACAGTAGTACTAAGGTTTATCCAACTTTTCGAACTCTCAACATATTGATTGAACATAAGAATATGAATTTTGATAAATTTCAACACAAGTAAAATACCTGTTTGAATGAAACTTCCAGAACACTTGCTAATTAACTAAACAATGTTATAAATATAATATAGAAATGAGAATATGACCTTTCAAAATATCAAACACAAGAGTTGTAGCAACTGAAAAGTATTTTTGGAACTCCATTTTGGAGCAAACACTCAAAAACTATAAAAAAAACAAAGCCTTAAATTATAAAATAACAAATTCATTCTATAAAATTAGAAACGTGTACATTCTTCAAAAAGGATAAAAAGTTCCAAGTTTCTTGGAGTCATGTACCACAGTATACAAGTACACTATGTTCAATTAAAACCAGAACGTAAAACAAGCTATTATAGTAGCATTTGGTTTGTAAGGCAGTTTCTTTCATTTGATTATTTTAGTCTAATTTCGAACATTAATGCACGGTTAAAGAATCACATTTAAATGTTAAAATAATTTTAAAAATCTAAAAATAGAATATATAAACTCATTACATGCAAGATAATCTTAAAATATTGATACAAATATAAAATCCCATATAAAAATTAATACAATAAATTTCATGATTGATGTCTTAAAATAATGTAATTGAATTTTTAGGATGTCACAGATATTAAAAGCATTGACAAATAAGAATAACTCTTGAAATAAGCTCTTTCATTACAAATTTTAAAACAAAAAATACTAGCGCATGAAGACTATTTGACATTGCTAGTTATTACAACTGCTATTAAGTGTCTCAACTATTTTTATATTGATTTATTTCCGTGTTGAAAAATTAGTTTTTCTTTCAACTAATTTATACACCATTTCTTTCACAGGGAGTATGAATGTAAAATCACACCATAAGATCTTAAAAAATGAGCACCGGGATACAATGCAATAGTAAAACAAACAATCAGAAAATCCATTTCTTTATTTATAATTAAATTATTTTTTTAAAAACTTAAAATTATTTTGCAAAGAAAATAAATGGCATTGGACATTACAAATTCATTTGTACAAAAGAATAACTAGGGTTAAAATCAAGTGACTTGTTTTTTAAAGTGAATGAATAGTACCAAATGATGTCCTAGAAAATAAGTCATGTATAGCTTTACATTAAAAATCCATATTATGAGCAAAATTTTACTCTTTAAATTAATTCATTCAAGTTAAATATGAAGGTTCTAATAAAGATAATACAGTAGAACCTCATCATTTTATGGACATTTAGAAAGATTTTAATAATAAAGGATACTTATTTTTATCAACATGAACAAGGACCTTATTATAAAGATTAATACAGTGTATTCGTATACATCTTTTTCAATTCAACGTATGTTGAAGGCTGTTTTTTGTTCGATATATAATAAACACTTTTTATACCTAACTATGATGCATACCCTGTAGCATTACACTTCAGTAAGAATTATTTGTTATAAACCAGACTTTCATTAAACAGATAACCTTTAACCCTTATTAGTCCACTATAATGAGGTTCTTCAGAAAATGTTATTTTCAAATGAACATTCTACTTTGAAAAATTTATTTAATTTTTAAAAAGTCCTCAAAATGCACAGTATAATTATTACTCGCCAACTTCTCCCATATCCATTCTCCATATATTTAGCTTAAAGTTCTGAAAAATTATTTGTCTTAAACAACAAATGAGTTGTAAGCAGAGTATGAAAAATCCTGGTTGGTTTTGAGTTTAATGGTCCTATTTGGCCAAGTCTAACCCAAGAGACAAAATTTAGAGAAAAAATTATATTTTGCTATCTAAACAGAAACTTTTAGAATCTTAAGTTTTTACAGTTGTTTATACTTTTGCACAATTAAAATGGAATCTAGAAACTGAATATTTCAGAGTAGATGGCAAGTAACTTCTGTGACGATAACTATATCAATAATTGCATCATAAAAAAGGAATGTTTAAAAACAATGATCGAGACAGAACATTTGGATAGCTCCAATATATAATAGTATTTACATTTTTTTTAATCTAAAGCCGTACTGAAGTTTTTGTCACGTGAGCAGTTTATGAAAATACTTTCTTGTAAAGTATGCAAGAAATCGCATTTATAAGCCATACAACGAAAACTAAACTATATAAATAAACCTAATAGATAAGAAATACAAATTGAAACCCAACACAAAATAAAAAAGTAGAAGACATACACAGTTGCTTGCAACTAAAATAGTTGCAAATTTTTTAAAAAACATGAAAAACAAAATAATTATTATCACCAAATAAATTCATACTATAACCATGAAAATCAGATCTTGAATATCATTGACATATATATGTAAATATATAATTACAAATACAATTTTTAACAGAATAAAAAATGGAATGCAATAATCAACAGACAATATTGTATAAATGCATCACACATTCTAAAAGGAATGCATCAAGTTACATACCACAATGTATTATAAAATATGAAGGAAAATTCTGTGTACCAGCAGCCCAAACGCAACAAAGAGAAAGTGAGCACCGATTGCAGCTGCACCTGCAATACGACATTTCAAAGTATCAAACCTGCTTGGAAAATTTTTTAACAACTTCTCAAACTCAGCTTCTGTAATTTGCCCATCAAAATAAGTGATATAGTCGTTGAAAGGATATTCATATCCTTGATTGCACTGGCACTTGTATCCTCCAGTATCAAATCCTCTTCCAAGTATTGGCACACACTGAAATAAGAGAGCCAATATTAATATTTAAAATGGATAGAATAAATGCTACACTTACAAGGACCAGTGCACAAAAATCTTTCAAAATTGTGACTATTTTTTATAAATTTAAAAAAATGTTTATACCATTCTGTTTAAAATGATATATTATTTATAGAGATATGTTTAGTAGAAATATTTCAAATAATTTTTTGAACAATATCTGTATGTATCTGAAGTAATGTCAATTTTATGCAGTATCTCCAAACGTGTACTTTTTCCATCAAAGGAAATTTTTTTTTAAATCTCTTTAAGCGAATATAAAAAAAAATTTGGTTTACAAAGTAACATACCCTACAACACATTTTAACACAGGCATCTTTTCTATCTGCTCAGAAAAGTTCATTTGATTGTTATAAAGGTTGAAAATTGTCATTTTTCAAAAATAAAATATATGAGTTGAAGGAAAAAAATCTCAAAACTTCAAATTTTGAGTTTTTCAAAACTCTCTGCATTAAAAGTGTCTTCCTATACTGCATAAAAAAATTCAAATCAATACACATAAAAGATTCCGAGAAAATGTTCCTTAAAATTTGACCATTTTAGCATAAGAGATAGGACTGCGCTAGTCCCCTTAACTTACGGCATTTTATAACGACCCTTTGTAATAACCTATAAAGACCACGCTACATACATATATAAACTACAAACTTTCTTTTTCAAAATAGTTCTTGTTCATCATACTTGAGGTCAAGCTTGACTGTACAGGATACCACACTGATACGTAGTCTCACAAGCCAGGAAAAAATCATGATTGTTTTTAAACAACTAGGGGGCTCCGTCCCTGCCCATATGAATGCTACGTAATAATATTTAGTTCGCTTCTCGAACTACACTTTTCAACAATGAGGGGGAGGGGATTGCTTCACAATCCATCCCCATTTGGATCACTGCTGGATTGATCCTAGACCTCTAGTATGACGTTAATTGAAGGTTCCCTTCCCATTGCGATATTTATGGCATGTGCCCAAGAAAATTGCCTACTTTTCTTGCGAGATTAGTGGATCCATATACAAGGAGATCCCTGTAGTTTAGCTTTAGGAAACATTCCAAAAATTCTTGGCTTACACACAGAATTATACGGTAAATAGAAACAAAAAAAAAATTTTATATCACGAACAAAACATCTCATTTTCACATAAAAAAGGAAATGTTTTTGCTGATCCGTGTTGTTTGTTGCAGAAGTACTTTTTAAGATTTTCATATTCGACTGTTGCTATGGAAAAGGCGACCGAATTTGCCGGTTCTTCTGACATTGCAAACTTTCTAGCGCATGCTCTCAAATTTTGTAATTTAATTAATTAAAAAATATAACTGTGTTTATTGTCTGTGCATGCTCCAAATACATTAGCCCATTGCTATCTACCAATCACAAAGTGAATAAACCTGAAAAAAAAATCGAAATATTTTCTTTTCTTTTATAATAAAAAGACTAGGTATGAAAAAAAGTAAAAGGGTTAGGCCAGGGTAAAACAGAAGGAAGGATAGATCGCTTGGGTGCCTCAGGGTAAATATGGAAGGGAGTTACTGGGATTGTGGAGTATGGACATGTTGGGAAAGTTCTTAACTGCTTTCCCTGAAGTCACATCTTATATACCTAATTCTAAGTCATCCAGGAATTTCTTCTAAGGAAGGAGGCAGAAATTTTTAAAAGTTACGATTAATCTAATGTGATGCTACATTTAATAACATTTAAATGTATGTATTTGTCCAGGCTGATTACTGTAACATTCTTTTTATGATAATAAACAAGTAACTAATTACCCGAGATGATCGGCGGTCACACTTGTGTGTTCCTTTAAAAGCATTTTCAACATAATAACGATCATCACACTGATTTATATCCAATTCTTCAAGTTTCATATTCACAGCAACAGCACCTCTGAAAAGAAATATGTAAATGTGAATTAAAATGTAAAGTGCAGTTTTATTTAAATTTGCTGAAACAGTTACTTAAATTTTACATATGGTAGGCCTTCAGGCATGCTATTATATGCCTGGTTTTAATATTCGTGTGTGTGTGTGTGCAAGTAACATATCAGTTTAATCCTAAAACAAATACTGATTTCTTGTGCTACAAATAACCTTTACTTTGAGTACGGATTGTCAATATTTTCAGACAGTTTTAAAAAATCATACAATTCACTCGAATTTTATACATTTAAAAAAAAAATTTCACTGTAGTTCTGATTTTTAAAATTTTCAGAATTTTAAGATATAAAGGATTTTTTTGCTGATGTTACCAATTTCCTTTGTCAAGGTATAACCTAGACCAGTGGTTCCCAAAGTGGTCCCTAACACCCTATGAACTACCAGGACAACACCTCGTATTTTTGAGCCAGTGTCAGATGACAAAATAAATTCAAGTACTTTACATCAAATTCAAGTACTTTCTGGGGCCCTTGAAAACGAAATTCAAGTACTTTTCAAGGCCCGTGGGAACCCTGTTATATCTTAAATTTGTATCTTTTTTATGCTGATAACAGTATGATGTGAGACGAAGAAAAAATGTAGAAAATACAGTTCTGAATATTTAAAATGTGGCTTTATTTTGTCATCAGGAAATAGTACTTTACCTATGTGCCTTCTATGCAATAAAACTTTGTCAAACGAATCAATGAAACTTTCTAAGCTCAAGGAAGATTTGACAAAAGTCCATAGAGACAAAAAAGATAAAAATGTAACTTTTTTAAAACAGTTAAAAAAAAAAAAATTTGAAAACACCTTTATTGCGACAACATCTGAGCGAGACGATGATGGACTGTGTGCTTCTTATAACATTTCTCTACTGATTGCTAAGTCCAAAAAGCTACACGCCATTGGTGAAGAACATATTTACCAGCTGTGATTGAGGTAATATGCACCATGCTGCATAAAACAGCTTTCGATATTATAAGAATTTCACTGAATAATAATACAGTACAAAGAAGTATTGACAAAATGGCTCATTGCATAAAAAATTCTTAAAACATCTAAATATACAGCTTGACAGCAATTTTGCCAGGGAATGAAGCTTTACTTTTAGCTTTTGTGAGATTTGTAACAGAAAATGTTTTCCAAGAATATTGTCATGTATCAAATGTTTGGAAACTGATACAAAAGGTGAAGCAATATTTAACAAATGAAAAAGATTTTTCCATTTAAAAGGTATACCCTTGAGTAATATTATCCTCATTGCTAATGACGGTGCTCCAGCAATGGTAGGACGACACTGAGACTTTCTGGCATACTGAATGTACATTTAGTCTCCAAAACTCTGAGTGAACATCGACAACATGTAGTCTGCAAAAATCTGAGTGAACGCTCACTAGATTATGTCATTAGAGGAGTTAATAAAATCAAAAGAAATGCCTTAAATGTGAGATATTATTTGCTAACAGTAAACTTTGCTTGGAAACTGATGAAGATCATAATAGTTTACTACTCAGCATGGAAGTTCGTTGGTTATCTAAAAGTGCATGTTTGGATCGATTTTATGCACTCTTTGAATCAGTGTTGGAATTCCTGGAAAGTAAAGATAAGCGGTTCAATTTAATTAATTCAAAAAATGACATAGCTTCTATTATTCACTTATTTGCCAAATTTAACAAAACCAATTTGAAGCTACAAGGTGATCAAATAAATTTAATCAAAATTATAAGTATTATATCTGTGTTTGTTACAAAATCTTTTCTATACAACTATACACATGGGTATCCCCGATTGGGTGTTGGACCCTTTTGCAAGTAGACCCACAAGCTCAGATGAATCCATACTAATACAGTAGCAATATATTGAATTATTCACAAATGAGGAGCCGAAACCAATGTTTGAACAAGGATACCACAAATTATGGTTACAAAACACATACCAATTTTATATTCTGCACTATGGGTTAATGTACAGAAACTGTTAATTGCTTTCCTGTCTTCCTATTTAGTAGAACGTGGATTTAGTGCAGCTATGAGCTTTATCACGAAAAAAAGAAACCGACAGAAAATTAGTGCTCGTGGAGACTTACGAATGTTACTCACAAACAAAGAGCCTAACATAAATAATCTTATATCATCCCATCAGGTTCACCCATCTCATTAAAAAAATGTGCTTTTGTATTTTAAAACAAAAGTTATAATTTCAATAAGAGTACTACTTACTAGTATTTTAGTAAATATATAGTAGTAGTATTTACTCTCTAAAAAACTACTACTATTTATTTACTATTTTTCTTTTTATTTATTAACAAATACTACAATAAATATACAAAATTTATATTTCAATAAATAAATACCATTCAAGACATGAAAGTTAAATTTGAAATTTTTCTTATAGCAGTTATGTAGATTTATTTTACTTGGGAGTTCATGGTAAAATTTTTGCTATAAGAAGGGGTCCATGGACATACTAAGTTTGGGAAACACTGACCTAGACTTAATCCAAAAGACCATGTTTCACAAGTCATACAGCAACCAACTCCTGTTCTTCTAGGAGTTGTTAAACAACATTTTAAATGTGGCATAATAACTGCAACCAATAAAGTAGTCAAGATTTTATTTCGGAGTAGGTTCAAATTTAAAACTTGGGAATTTTTAGGCAGAGTTGGTATGGTCATATATTTAAAGGATATTCTGATGTTGTTTTTATTTAACACACCACACACTTTAAAAGAATTGCAGTGGATTCATTAAATGTAATGAAACTTAGTCGATCTAAATACATGAATGACTATGCAATTTCTGTTCAGCAAAAGTCGCAAAAGTAAATAGCAAATATTGTTTCTGGAAATCCATTTTTTAAATCGGTTGGGGATTGATATTACATGTGAATGCGTGAAAAGATTGTTGAGTGAATGGAGATAGAACAATGTACACAATCATTGCTTTCACACTTCAAAGCAAATATTAGAAGATAGATAATATAAAACAGATAACATAAAATTCTTCATTAACCCTAAAAGAACTTTTGAACAATTTCATAGCAGTTAATTATATTTTAAAATTTCAATTGTTTCCATAATTAACAACAATTTTATACAGATGGGCAAAACAGTTATATGGAACTAGTGGAACAGTAGTGGAAATAGTTATTGCTAATTTGCAATAGCAGTTATTAATATTGATAAAAAATAGTTTTGCAATTATCACTTACAGTTAACAACAGAACTTGGAAGTTAGTAACTCTTGGAAATTAACATTAATAATTAATTTTAAGAGTTATTAATGTTTGATCTACATGAGTGATTTTTTCTAAAAATTTAGCAGTTTTAACTTTTTATATGTTAAATATTTTTATGAATTTAAATTGTTTTAATTTTAAAAAATTTCAATTCAATTTGATTAACTACTTTCCTAATAACATTTATCAATAGCTTAAATATTTTTTTATAATAGTTGAAAACTGCTATTCTGCAATAACATGTTATTTAAACTGTCATCAAAATAGCATCCATCTCTACTGTTTTGGCTAAGATTGTTAACTTAATTCCACTTGATAAATACAACAAAATAATGAATCGAGCCTCATGCATTAATCAATCAACATTTTGCAACTAAAATTCTACCAATTACACTGTTTGCTTTATGCAAACATACTAGACAAGAAAGCAAATATAAAAACTAAATAAAACTTACTTGAATTCGAGTCTGCTTTTAATTTTATCCCATCCAAAAAACGGAGCAGCATATGTGATCAACCACTGGTTGTGAAATCCTCCGCAGTCAAAGTACGGAGAAGACCAAAATCCATGCTTCATTTCTGCTGCCTTGTATTGCAAAGGATACCGGTCGTACCTTATGGGATACAGGCCAGAAGAATTGTAGCGAATCTTCATCTTTGTGGTATATGTTTCCAAATTATCAGTGTTAGCTGCCCACTGCACTTTCAAATTCTTGAACCATTCGGTCTTCAGGTAGTTTTTCTTGTTGATGTGTCTCGCCATGTCTTCCACGAAGAAACTCTGCGTGTTTCTCTCCTTACGGTATGCATAGGGGGCAAACAGTGTCTTGTTTATAAACTGGTTTCTGTCGAAATAAGCTCCACAACCCTGAATCTTTTCATTGCCAATGACGGTGGACAAGACTTCCCCAATAACTTGGTCTTCTGTCAGAGGTCTGTCAGGCACCCTAAATTCAGCAAACAGATCATTCGGATCTACGATCTGAAGGAAGGAGGATATGAAATTGGCCAGCCTCAGGGCCATTCGAGCCTCATTTTCAAGTTGAATTTCTTTGCCATATGCTACGTCTCCTCGCAACACTAGCCGATCAGGGTGAGTTTTGGCTATTTCTTCACATCGGTATTTCAGATCCTGAAAATTGAAAGACATAATTAATGTACAAAATCCATAGAATGATACCAAAATACCCGAACCTTTGCAAGTTCTTTTAGTATCCTTTTTTTTGTATCATTTAAAGGATACTACAAGGATATATTTGAGATTTTCACAACTCACCATACAGAGCAAAATGAAAGTTAATTAAAATTGGAAGTCAAAATACATTGGACTTGCCTTACAACCCCGAAGGGTTTTCACTTCAGAGAAGCTATATGGAATATCCCTCCTTTAGATTTTTTTGGGGGAAGGGAGGTAGGAAAGGGAATGATGATTTTCATACCTTAAAATTTTGCAATTTTAGAAGAAAAACATTCCGTTGTTCTCTGTTCACACTTTCTTCCAAACATATCCATCAAATAGGGGTGTTTTTTAGCATGAATTTTTCATCTACATACAAAAGTACACTTTCTAATAGTGAGAATTTTGCTTCCCTGTTCTACATCCTGTTTGACCACGTACCTGCAGGTCGTGTAAACTCCTTACAGTGCTTATGTTCTTTACAATCGTAAAGAGAGTACTTTTAGAAATGTTAATTAATTTGGCAATTACCATTTTTTTCAACACATTCATTTACCCTAATGAACAAAACTGAGCGGTTGGGTTAGTCTTGGGTAAAGGAGACAAAGCTCGCTAAGTGGATGGCAGTTGTCTCTTTACTGACCCAAATGACATGCAATTGATACATGAAAGGGAAACAAGAGTGAAGTGAGACATTTGGCGATAAAGTGGAATCTAAAAACGCCAAATCCTGCCAATCAACAAAGTCTTAATAGCCAACTAAAGGTTGCCTGCAATGAGATTTTTACCTTTTTAGTGTCTGTTATACCAAATATGAAACAACACTATAGCTATAGAACTGTCTGCACCTTCTCAATAGGTTACATAACAGCATTGAAATGAATAAAATCTTGTTATGTGTAAAACAAATTTTTTTATTCATTTCAAATGCAAATTTATTTTGATACATTTTTATTACATATTTATTACATTTTTATTACATTTTATTACATACATGCGTATTTTGTTGAAATAAAATAATAAGCTTAAAACAAATATTTTAATGGTTTTTTTTTATTATTATTATTTTTACTGGGTTTTCTGATCTAGAACCAAATTTCTTATCTTCCATAGACACAATGTCTTTTTTACACAATTTTTCTTCACATGAATTTTTCAGGAACATACCTATAGTGTAAAAACAGAATTAGGTGTATATTTTAACTTCTCTGTCAAAATCACAGAACATGCAAATCAACCCAAGTTGGGTGGGAAAAGATGCACACAGGGTTGCCAACCCTTTCTGAGCAGCTTCATGAATATTCTCATTAAATTTCAGGAGTTTTGAGGTGGCTTCAGAAGCAACGCAAAAATAAGGGGGAAAATGAAAGACCTGCATATTTTCTTTTAAATCATAAAATTCCCTATATTATAAATAATTTATTTCCTTTTTTTTTTACTGTATATCTCTACTATTAAAAAAGGAAGTGTTTGCCTGTTTGTTCGTTTATGTGAACTCTCTTGGCGATTCTATGGCACTTACAGTAATAGGATTTGGCACACAGGTTGTCCAAATTTTTTGCAATTGTTGGGTCGCACCGAATTTTAAAATTCAATCTAGAACATTTTAAAATGAATTTGATGGCAACAGCATAAAGATATGACAGATTCTAAATTTATTTTTTCCTTGTTTCAGTTTGATTTTGCAGAGGAACGATTTCAGGTGACGATATAAAAAAATAAACTTTTAACTGGAGCTATTTAGTTCTGTTTTCTTATCTCCTAGTTCCTTAAAGATAGAGTAAAAATTTTTTAATTGAATATCTTTTATATTTTCTCAAGAGATTGCAACATCACGCCAACCTTTGCATTCAAGAAATCCATTTCCTGCGCTCAATACGATTGAAGCCAAGGAAAGCAAAACAAATTTTTAAATATTTGATTGACATTGTTCAGTTCTTTTTTTTTTGTAAAATCCGAATCGTTAAAGATAGATTAAAAATTTCAATGAATTTGAAATCTGCTGAAAATTTGACACCCGATACATTTAATTTTCTTTTGATAAATATTTTTCAATTAAATATTTATATTTTCGCAAGAGATTGTGGTGTCACGCCAATTGGATCTCTTCGCAATTCAAATTTGGCCACATTTGACAATGACGAGGCCATTACGGACATCTGGGATTAGCAAGCACCCTACGAAAAGAACTGTCACAGGCGCAATGTGGTGCTGGCCACGCAGTGGCTAGTATATAGATAGATCAGGGCTCGAAATACCCGGGTGCACATGAAAATATAATTGTGCACCTAATTTTTTCCCACTAGGTGCACTCAGTGCACCTAATTTAAAAACTTAGGTGCACAAGGTGCACTTGTATTAAAAAATCTATTTCGAGGCCTGAGATAGATAGATATATAAAGGATAAAAAATTACATGTATACATCTATTTCGAGGTACATAAAACGATTTACATAAAAGGTTTTATCCTTAAATCATAGAAACAAAAATTTAATACACAACTTCCCAGTGAGTGAAAAATTTTCCCTTTCATAGGGGAAATTTCCTGCATCAAAGCGGTTCCTGGAGTAAACCATACAATACGCCGAGTTGCGGATTTTCGGTGCTTTAGAGGTGAAACTCCGGAAGTTCCGGAACACTTGGCAACTCTGTGCACATATTGCAGGAGGGAAAAGATGCTGTGATTGTGCAATAGGTTTCGCTACCACTGGAACCTTAGTCTCCGTAACCAAATGTGGAGGAAAACCTGCATTAGTATTTGAAGTGGTCATATTTTCTAAGGCCCACCTCCTCTTTACTTATTTTTCAGGTACCCTTTTAACTCATGGAACCTATTGTAGTGTCACCTTTTCCAGACCAGACTTTTTTTTACTGTTTACTTCTGCTATTGTTGTAATTTTATTTTATTCACTGGTTCATTAACTCTGATATACCTTTTATAACATTTTCATACCTCCAGCTCACTTCACTGCGAAGTAGCCATGGAAATCTTAATGTTCCTTGACTAACTTGTTTAAATTGTGCAGAGGGTGTTTTTTCAGAAGGAGTGTGATGGGAGGGGAGGCCTAGTGAAAACGCTTGGCATGGATAGTTTAGTTAATTCTCAAGTTAAAATTACTCAGTGTTTTTGAAACTTTTCCATAAATTATAACCAACCTATAAATAAACTTTAATTTTTAGTTAATTAATCAGTTTCTGTTTTAAATGACCTCTTCATCAATGAATCTTTCAAAAAACTACAAAACAGCCATGGCATGCTCATCCGAGAACATTTGAAGGTGGTACGGAAAATTCTCAGTTCCACAGAACGTTTTTCTACCATCCAGTTAGCCATACCTTCTGTATTGCCAGGGACAGTTTCAAAATAAGTGTTTAAAAATGTTATAAGGAAAAGAAAGTAAAAGAGAACACTTTCGCGTGTCTACTCACAGGATTCCTGACATATTCCACAACTTCTGCTGGGTCAATCCTTTTCCCAGTCATGTTTCCAACATCAAAATACATTGACATGCGGCTAATATATTTCCATTTCTCAATTTCAGATAAACGTTCTACATTTTGGGTCATGACCATCATATCTGTAAGAAAGATTTTTTTAATTGATTGATGATTGTTATATAATTATTACTTATACAGTTAAATTATGATTGTACTTTTCCCACATTTAATGAACAGTCAACTATTGATTACCCATAGTAAAGAGTGACAAAAGTAACAATGAAACTCAGGTAACATAATTAACAAAATTAAACAGTAAAATGTACATATGACATTCCTATGTTGCATTCAAGTATAATATATATATATATAAATAAAACACTAACGTACGTGGACCCGAAATCGACCTTATTTGTGTATCGTCAAATGGCAACGATGGAGAGCTACAAGAAATGCTGAAGATAGAGATCGGTAAAAATATTTGTTTGAACTGACTTTTTATTTCTTCTCTTGATATATAAGTAATTTATAAATACATGATTGAAGAAAGAATATTTAAACATTTAATTTTACACTAAAGCGTAATTTTGCTACCCGGTATCTGGCCACGTCAGAATTAATATTTACTTTTTTAATTTGATTTAGAATTCTGTGTTTGAGTATTTGAGTTGACTGCAAGATGTTGTGGTCATATTTGAGGATTCCCAAGTATTATAAATATGTGTTCCTTTTGTTGATAAATCATTATTGTCTATGTCAATATCGTTGAAGAGTCTTTTGTCGCATTATTCTATTTCACAATATATTCAGGAAAGCGAAATTCAACACGTTTGAATAGATATGTATGTGTTGTTCTTTCAGAATTCTGCATTTTTTCAAGGATTGGAATTTTATTTTTGTTGCATTATGGGTTCCGGTTTATTACTTATTGCAGAAATATTATTTAGTAGTTAGATTTTAATGATTTGTCTATTTCCTGCAAAATATCACTAGCCATGGGTAATTTTGTAGCGGTATATGTATATTTCGACCAACTTTCCTCAAATATTTGATTTAATACGTAATGATTTGAAGAATTATGTTTCATAAAAATAAATAAAATATACAAATCAAAACATGTTTAATTACGTTGTGTAAAAAAGTTTTAAAAAAAAGCAATATTACAAACCACCGAGCACTAGCTGGCGCAGCCCGGCTAGTATATATATATTTTTTTTTTTTTGGGGGGGGGGTGTTAATTTTTTGTTAATTGCTTAAGACATGAATCCATATTTGGTTTCTCGCTGTCCTTTCTTGGTATATTAGGGCTAGTTATTCTCAGGAACCTATACCTTAAGTGGATTCTGAACCACTACAAACATCCATCAATGTGATTTGAACTTACAGCCTGTTGAACCATGGGCCAGAGCATTAACCACTCGCCTACTAAGCTGGCATTTCCCAATTCAGGACTGTAAGAATTCCTCCTATCTTTATATCTAGTTTATATTAACTCAACTGGGCTGGTTGGATGGTTCTCTTCCAATGGATACCCAACCACTGCGACATTCCTGGTAATGAGAAGGCAGACTCACTGGCTAAACACAGCTGCAACCTTCCATAGCCTCTTATTGTCTTACAATGGTGGAAAAAGCCTGGTTGTATGGTAAGATCAGAAGGGAGATACATACACAAACGCATACAAGAGACTGATGCTAATCATAAAATCTGGGAAAACCTATAATATAATCCGGTTAAAATGGATCTCCCCAGACAAATCTTTGCGACCAACTTCAAAATTTAAACGGACATGACTATTTTCAAGGACATCTCCACCGAATTGGTGTGAAAGACATTCCCGACTGCCCTTTATGTTCCACTAGAGAGACTATGAATTTTAGCCACTTGACAGTTTGTGCTACTTTGTCCATCTCAAATTTTAATGTTCTACCTCTTGACAACTATATTTCAAAGGCTAGTTTATATTGGGCTGCATGAAGGAAAATGGTCAATATGACCCATTCCTCAACGTAATTAATAAAAAGAAAGCCTTTCCAAACTTCCACACCAACCCAATGTGAGAAGAGATACATATGAACCCTAACTGAAAGATATTTGACAAACATCAGGCAAAAATGAATGTAAACTGGGAACATAAGAATTACGAGTTTATTACAGAGTAATACTTGCATGAATCTAATATACATTTATACTACTCTGGATGTTGCATTTTGTACTGTAGTTCACCAAAAAATTCCAGCAACATTTTACATGCATCTTTGTCATGCTTTAAAATTCTAAGTAATTATGTAGCAAAATAACATCATAAAAGGTGTGCAAGGTGGTCAATGCTCCTGCTCTTAATTCAAATCCTGATTGAAATATGAATGTTCCAGGGTTTGGGACCAATGTTAAGCAATGTGTCCCTGTCTATTTTGCCCTTACATCAAAAAATTTGAGTAACAAACTATAAAAGGGTACATATATAACAAATAGTAGCTTAATTGTCAAAGTTCATTTTAGTTTAAATGTTTCTCCAGAATTTCAAAGATAATGAATGATACATACAGTTAATCTGTTCACAATTGAATCCTTTTTTATATTGGTCATAAGGGGCTCTTTCAATGATTTCTCCAAGGAAAGGATTCCTGATCACCTTAGGTAATCGATAGCCTGGTAAACAGCGACACTGATAACCACCTCTTCGAAACCCAAAGCCATGGATTGGTTCACACTATAAGAAATACAATCTTGTAAAATAAATGCAATAAAATGCAACCGTTTCACGACATTAAAATCCAAATCTAAACTAATTGATTCTTTAAAGTTGGTAAAAACCCAATTTATATCTCATTCCTATAAGAAACAAATACTGTGCAAAAGAGCATCAATATCTAGAAAATGTAGTAAACTAATTTTTGAGACCTAAAAAATTGTTATATTTCAAAATTCATCTCATAGAAAGTGACATCAGACTTCCAGCAGATGGCATCATGTGTGCACCATCATATAAATTAGTGACATAAACAGCAGTAAAAAATTAAAAATCTACAAAATTAATTTGTTGCAATTAAATTTGTAATTAAAATGTTGCAAATGATATATACCCCGACAGCTTACAATAAAAAACAACAAAATTATGATAAAACATGAATTTAATCAGAGGACATCGTTCAATGCAAGTTTAATCCTCATTTTAGTTTAATATTCTGTTTTGATATGATTTACATTGAAAGAGTATGTACAACAGTGTCAACTTGGGGTATTTACCAAAGGGCAAGTAAGACCTCGCTTGTTTCATATGATGTACACTATCTGGCCATTCGTCACCAGACACCCCATACTATTAAATTAAAGCGAACCCAGCAAGACATCAGTATCGTGTAGAGCCACCTTTCGCTGCAAAGACATCTGCAACTCTTCGAAGACTTTCCACAAATTTGCGATATGTTTCTGCAGGAATCTTGCTCTATTCATCCTTCAAATTGGTAAACAGCTCAGTGGTGTATCTTGGCTGGGTTGGCCTGACTCTCAACTGGTGCTCTAACTCATCCCAAAGGTGTTACAAGGGATTGAGATCTGGTCTTAGACCAATCAAGATTTTCCACACCCATTTCCTCAAACCACATGCTAATAAATAACACCTGCTGTGTAGCATAGAGCACTGTCCTGATGAAACAGGTATGGGCCAGTACCAAAGTGTTGCCACAATGTCGGTAGAACAGATGAACGACGAGGCGTACAAAACAGTTCTGGAAAATTCTGCGCTACCGACATTGTGGCAACACTTTGGTACTGGCTCATACCTGTTTCCGCAGGACAATGCTCCATGTCATACAACAGGTGCTATTAACATGTGGTTTGAGGAGATGAGTGTGGAAAATCTTCATTGGCCAGCCCTAAGTTCAGATCTCAGCCCCATGGAACAACTTTGGGATGAGTTTGAACAACAGTTGAGTCAGGCGAACCTGGCCAAATCACATCACTGAGCCGTTAGCCAATTTAAAGGATGAATGGAGCAAGATTCCGGTAGAAACGTACTGCAAATTGGTGGAAGAGTTGCTGTGAAATGCGGCCCTACACGATACTGATGTCGCTCTGGGTCCGCTTTAAGAATAGTACGGGGTGCCCGGGAACAAATGGCCAGATAGTGTACGAGTTCAATAAATTTATTTTCATACATTTTTTTATCTATACTATCTGTGAATGATTATACTGAACTCTATTTTCCTCTTTTGTTTTCAGAAATGATACTATTTTGCTGAGCATTAAAAGTTTGAAAGTTTTATACTCCGCTTTAATTTTTCCGAACAGCTAAATGTTTAATAAAAATTTCATTCAAAAATTTATATTAATTTGTTGCCCTTTACCAATATACAAATAATGCTGATTTTCGTATCATGTACATTAGCGAAATATGTATACTTGTTATGAATAAAATCCATTCCCCTTTATTTCTGAATAATTCACTTAGAATTATATTCATTTCACCTTTCGTTTCCTCTTTCTCACTCTTTTAGAAAATTGCTGTCTGAACGCTAATTGTAAACACTTTCCCAGGCTGTTTTTATTTACATCTTTAGTCCCGCAACATATTGTGAAGTACATGGCTCCTTTTGGCCATGACCATCATCATATAAAGACCTGAAAGTCAAGCTACCTCCTGTAACTGGGAATGGACTTACAATTTTATTCACCGCTTGCAAATTAATCTCTTTCAGGTGGTCTACTAAATTTCTCTAGGTCCATTTAGATACTTTTCGGGATCTTTTAGGGACTTTTAAAAATAAATGCTTGATCTGATTTTACATGATTATATGGGTCAGTTAGATGCAATTATGCTTTAAAATCACACTTTATTCATTGCTTAGTCTAATCTCAAGAAAAGAGAACTCTAGTATCAAATTTCACCTTTAATAATCAGTTTCCTAAATAAAATTTAAAAAATAAAGACAAACTATAAATCATGTCAAAGTAGATGAACATTAAACAAATACTCTATATTATACTTATTATTTTTGTTTTCTGAATGTACTGAAATTTTAATAAAAATGGAAGAAATCAACAATTAATAACTTTAAAAACATTTTGTTGAGTAATTTTTTTATTTTTATGTATCAAATGAAGTTGATAAAAGAATTATACAACAATTTGTGTAGTTAAAAAAACTGTCTCCAAATGTTGTTGGATTGGGTGAGTTACACTATTTTCATTTTCTTTTCAGTTTGCATAATTTCTTTGTCTAATTGTTCAGTTTCATTACTTGCATTATGTGCAATTTTTTTTTTTTAATTTTTTAGTTCCAACTGCAGCCACCTTTTGTTTTTGCCGTAATTTTTTTTCTTCCATCCACAAATGGACTTTTTTTGATAAATTAATTAAGAGGAGATAAATTTTTGGGACAAAATTTATGATTTCGGGACCAGTAGACACCGTCTTTACAAGAAAACGGTAGTTAAATGTAGTCATGTCTGAATATGTATATACAGATCTTATCAAATTACAACACAACACTCTTCAAGGATAAGAAACATTAAACCTTTGAGTGTCACAAGATTACAGAATAGTGTCATATTGCTTTTAACACACAATATAAATAAATAACAAGCATCTATTGGTTAAAAAAAACGTAAATAGGGTCTATTGGTCAAGGAATTGGTAGAATTGTCGCAATTCATAGTGTAAGTTTTAATAGTTACACTTAATAATTGAATTTGTTTTTTTGTATATATTGCTTAGTAGGAATGTTAATAAGAATTTTATTGTATTATAATGTTTATTTGATGAATTACTTCATCGGGGCGGGAGGATGTGGCAACTTAGCCACAGATCTCCAGATAATCCCTACGAAAGGGATTGTAACGCGCGTCTTCCCTACCCGATGGGGAATTCGTCAGATTGGCTTGGAACGTGGTATCAGAAAGACCATGTCGGAATAACCTCTCATTTCTCTTTGTGTTACATCGTCTTTGTGTCAGTGTCCTGTCTTGTAATAAATATATGTCCAAAATTGAAATGGATTTGGTTAATCGATATAATAGTTATTATGTCACAAGAATTATGCATGTGAACCCTTAAAAAAGTTAAGAGACATTTGCTTCTTCCCAATTATAGGAAAATAGAAACCACATTTTCTTACTCCCCCCCCCCCTCAATTGGATATAAATATACACAAAATAAGTTTAAGAGCAATATTTTAAATTATAAAGACAAACACAGTGAAAAGGAAAAAGCATTTTTCTGAATATCAATATAATTCCAACCTCAGATGATTGATTCTTGCATCTTGCTGAACCAGCGTAACGATTGGGAGGAGGGTTGCCTTCTCCAGTTGGACACTGATTGATATCAATTCTGTCAAAATCTACTTCCATAACAGCTACCGCTACATACCTAAAAAATTAAACACAACTCACATTAATATATATTTCTAGTACCAATTTTTTTAAATTTCCAGCTGGAGTGTTGCATTGACAAGTTTATGTAGATATATTTTAATTCTAGAATCATTTCTGAACATTAGATGTATTTAAATTATTATTCAATTACTCTTAGTTTGACAGGGTTCTTAATTGGTTTAGTTGTATTTTGATCCAAGAAATTTACTTTAGACAACCTAGTTTATCAATTTAGTAGTCATTTTTGATGCCCAAATATCCAGAATGATATAAAGTTCGGTTCATCAATAGTTTAAACTTTCCTCCAAAAGTCAGTTTCCCGATGCTCAAACTACTTTTAACACCGGGTAATTTTTTGTCAGTGAGTACTCACATTTACAAGGTTTGGTTGAATTTAGCTTAGGCTTAAATTTTTACACACATATGCATAAAAAACAAGTTTGGTTTCATAAAATCATTATAATGTATATTGTTAGAGCCTGGTGTCTATGGTTGAATTAGCAAGCTTGCAGCTCGCCAATAAGACGATAGCTTCACCAAAATATATCCTGTCATGGAAAGACGCTAGATAACTTTTGAACTCAGCGGACGCACTACTGTGCTCCCAACCTCGTGTATGGAAAAGGGGATTGTCGCAATCCAAATTGTCGTGTAAATAATTTATTAATTGTAAATAAATTTTAATTATACCTAGTAGCTATCTCTAGTACCTCATACAGTCTGCTATTTTAATCCAAAGGAATTTTCCAGCGACCAGGTCCCCAATCACTTAGGCAGGACTTAGCAAACGTGCAATTTGGCCACCTCATATATAAAGGATTTTAAATTGTAACCCAGCAAATTAACAACACGATAACGATTCCAATAACAATCTACTATCGCGATATATCATTATATCACAATTTTACCCTGATAATATATCACAATATAGGAATTCAGACATCGTCCAGTCCTACTGCCCACTTTGAAATCTTAAGATTTTAAAATACAATTTCTATAAATGATATGCAATAAAGGCATAGCTAAAGTTAAAATACAAAATAATGCTATAAGATGCTGCACAGCACATATAAATTGAATTAATGGTTCTCCTGCACAAAGGAATTACAAAAATGTTTAATCACTTTGGCTCTACACTCCCTAAAGAAAAATCCAGATACTATTTCTGTACATTAGACCAGGAAACCAAGCTTTTTAGAAGACATCATGAGAAAGTTGGCAGGTTTTCAATATTGTTGCTTCGTGAATTACCATGACCTGCAGTCAAATTTGGCATCATTTGAAAATATCTATTATTCATAAAAAAATTTGGAAGATATTTTTCTGCCCGGACACATTTTTACAAAATTCAGATGAGTTGGCAGGTATGCAAAACTTTCCAAGATTGGTAATAATCTGGCAGAGAATCTAATTTTATGAATA
The DNA here is from genome assembly GCA_947359465.1 of Metellina segmentata. NCBI lineage: Eukaryota > Metazoa > Arthropoda > Arachnida > Araneae > Tetragnathidae > Metellina > Metellina segmentata. The sequence goes on from OX375880.1 coordinate 104,559,744, forward strand.
CCAGATTCACTCATAAACTCATTCACTCAGCAGCTGAGGTGTGTGGTATCTGGCGCAAGAAATAGTGAACATACTTACGTAGGTATTTCAATATGCCGCCATTGTGTGTGACGAGGGAAAATATCTGGAATAGGAACAGTAGCACCAAATACCCATTTGTTTGACCTGTCACAGTCAAAGTAGGGCTTGAACCATTTAACAGGGCCAGGGTTATCAGATGCAGCTGTAAAAATAATTTTACTATTTCCATAAAAAATGTAAATTAAATATAAAAACTCTTTAAAATTCTCAGTAAAATCAAATTGATTAAAAAATTACAAAGAGAAAACTTACATTGCAACCCTGATTTGCGAAATTTTTGAGAAATGAATTTGATTTTTGGGTTTTTTATACAGGCATTGGTAAGTCAAAAAATGATGACAAGTTCTATGATGTATGTACCTAAATCCTATTTGATCATCATAAAAATATTCACGAAACCAGAAGATTTGCTTAAAGGTGCATAAAAGGCTTTTAGAAGTTTCATTTAACTTTATAAAAACTGGCAAGCTGAAATTTAAAAACTGAAAGTAATACACTCTATAACAAAAAAATCGAAGCACCAAGAAGGGATCTTCCGATTGCTTTGAAATTTCGTATGCAAAAATGTTTTGACCAAATATGCAAATGATTAAAATTTGGTGTCCAATGAATGAATAGTGCGATCTCCAGCGCATCGGAACTGTGCATCCAGCAGATGTATATAAGGAGTTGTTCTTGAACTGTTGTTAAAAATTTCTACTGCATTGCGATTTAGGATACCTTTCAACGACTGAAAACATGCCTCGCCACAGGATTCGAGCTCATTACGAGCAACTTTCAGAGTTTGAAAGAAGTCGTATCATTGGATTGAAAGAGGCAGGTTGGGCAAATCGGAGAATCGCTCGTCATGTGAGTCGAAGCGATGCGGCGATTAGAAGATGCTGGCAAGAGTGGGTGGACAATGGCAGATTTCAGAGTCATGATGGTAGTGGTCGACGTAGGGCCACAACAGATCGCGAGGACAGAGTGATTGGGAGATCAGCTGTCACAGCGCCTGATTCATCGCTATCAACTATCAGTCGTGCGACCCACACAAGAGTGTCCACCATGAAATTCAGACGGCTGAAAGAGCGAAATCTACGCTCATACCGACCGTTACGCCACTTGCCACTCACGCCTGCACACTGTCGAGCCAGATTACAGTGGTGCTTGACTCGATCAGGCTGGAATGATGCTGACTGGAGACTTATAGTCTTTAGCGACGAATCCCGCTTCCAACTGTGTCCTGACGATCATCGAAGACGTGTCTGGAGACGCACAGGGCAGCGCGCCGATCCTGCTTTCACTATTGCACGCTTCACGGGCCCTCAACAAGGAGTTATGGTCTGGGGTGCCGTTTCCCTTGATAACCGGACCCTTTGGTCGTCATTAGAGGTACAATTACTGCACAGCGGTACGTTGACAACATTGTGAAATCTGTTTTGCTACCGTTCCTTTCGCAGTACCCTGGTCTTTTTTTTTTCAGCAAGACAATGCCAGACCACATACAGCACGTGTTGCTATGAACTGTCTTCTAGCTAGTCAAACACTTCCTTGGACAGCCAGATCACCAGATCTCTCTCCCATTGAGCATGTCTGGGATATGATGGGAAGGCGACTGCATCTGTAGGGAATGTTGATGACGTAGTCCGACAATTGGAGCAAATTTGGCAAGAAATACCGCAGGAGACCATCCGGGAGCTTTATCGGTCTATGCCACGCCGTGTGGCAGCTTGCATCCAGGCTAGAGGCGGGTCAACACCTTATTGAGCTCGTTACTTTAACTCTGAAATAAATCATTCAATTGTTCTGAAATTTTAATCATTTTCTATTCTGTACATAAGTTTCCTATCCACCAATTTTTGTCTCCATCGGACAACTCCTTCTTGGTGCGTCGATTTTTTTGTTATAGAGTGTAATTTGTAACAGATCATCAATGCTCTTTAACACATCAATGCTTATATTTTCAAAAACAATGTTAAAAACACGCTAAAAAAATTATGTTTGCTTCGCAAAATAACACTTGATCCAAATTTTAATATATTTACATCTGATTATGTATGTTGAAATAGGTTTAACTATGATACCTAATGAGCGATGCTAAATTCTGAAAGTAAATTTCCTTCATGTTAAAAACAGTAATGAAGCAAAATAGATTTTTTTAAATTTAAATCAGAATATTAGAGTTGCAGCAATTACACAACTTTTAAAGGTATGGCACTATTTTATGACTCCGGAGTGGACAATCCGAGACCCCACAGGAGCTTTTAGTCCAATATAATATTTTTTACATCCCGCCAAGAGACATAGAAAGTCATGAAAACATAGCTGTCCACGCTCGTTATGAATCTTAGATAGTAATTATTGAGTTTCCATCACAAAATCAAACTTGTAGGTCATAAAGAAAATCTCTTTACCTGGAGGTCCATGCCAAGTGTAGGTTTCATTCGTACCATTAGCATGAGTTATTTGAACAGAGTATGTTGTTTTAGAGTCTTGTCTTTTTGTGTAATCAGGAAGCCATGCCCAATACCAGTCATTGATTTTGTAGTGACTGTGAGTATAATTCATACTCATAGAATCGTTTGGAACTGCTCCAAGGTCAATGGCTTCAATGGTATTCAAAGTAGATATCCGTTCCAAATGAAAAGGATCGTTAAAATCATCCGACCTGGGAACAAAAACAGAAGTTCACTATGAATAAGCAAAAAATTGAGCATAACAAATAATAAAATACAGTAGAATCCCGATTATTCGAGTTAATGTGGACCAAGACTAACTCGGGTAACCGAAAAACTCGGTTAAAGCAAAAATTGTCAATAAAATAAATTGTGTAGGTTTAAATGTACATTTTAACAAATACAAAAGTTGTACAAATGCACCACATGCAATTTATATTGTTACCATAATTAATGAGTTCTTACCTAAAAAAAGTCGTTAATTGTTTTTTGTTTTACGTTACTTTGGCGTTTTTCTGCTGCAAAAAAATTGTTTCAACATTTTTTTAAGGTTAACAGGATTGCTGGTCTTCTTGTTCTTATATATTCAATAGCACTTTTGATAGCTTTTAGGGCATGATACAATGAAAAGTAAACGAGGTAGCGTTGTTGGATTTCGTTTTCCTGAGTTTTTACAAGATCAAGTTCAGAATTTTTTTTTGGTACTTTTAAAAATGGAAAATGTAGGACAAAAAAAAAATCCTAGAAATTTTGATAGCTCGGTTAAAGCGGAAACTCAGATAATCAGGGTTTTACAGAACCAGAACCTTAAGTTCAATTTTTATATAAAGCACATCCATAAGTTTAAACTTAGAGATGCAAATTTCTCAGTAATAATCTTATGGAATCTTCTCAAAGATAAAAAATCGATAATTTTTTTCTAAAGGCATTAATGCCTTGTGTTGAAACTCAAATACTGACCAGAGGGTGCTACATGCACTCTGACATGCAATAGATGTGGAAGTTCTAGTTATAATTGCTTTTGTGAACAATGTGACGCCATGATTAATATTCTGTTTCTTTGTTGTTGTCTTTGATGATGTGTTTGTGTCAAAAAAAAAAGAATAAAAAGCAAATAGAATGCCTAGATTGTCTTTCCGTTTGACAGGTAAGAGAACCTTTTGAAATTCATTTAAGAATCGTGCGAATCGACGCAAATAAAAAGTTGTATCACCATGCAATATATTTTTTAATTGCCGAATCTTTACTATTATAAAAGGAAGTGTTTGAGTGTCTCTAACCAGTGCACTGACGAATCTATAGCACTTACAATAATAAAATTTGGCACACAAGTTTCCTTTGAATGGCAACAGTATAAAAAGAACACAGATTCTAAATGTTTTTTTTTTTTTTAAACGTTTCCGTTTGATTTTGCGAGGGAATGTTTTCAGCCAAGTCACTTAGGTCATTTTTCCAGAGTGGTCATCTTGTCCGACTTGCAAGCAATTAATTACACTGGAAACCCATATTCTGCAGCCATTACAAATTGCCGGTCTCTACTACGTTTTCTGTCTCGCAATCATAAGACTATTTGCCTGCAGTGGATACCAGCCCACTGCAGCATAGAGGGTAATGAAAAAGCTGACCTGCTGGCCTAAAAAGAGGCAGCGATTACTCAAACTGTTAATGATGAAATCCATTTCAAAATGTAAAGGCAATCATTAATTCAATTTTTAAGAAGAACTTGGAAAAAGATCTTTCAGAAAAGAATTCCCAGAAATCCTGGTGGAGAAAAATCCCAAATCTTTCCGACTGGCCTAGAATGAAAGCTGTAACAGAATTCTGCCTCGCTACTGGCCACGAGTGGCTTGCAAGGCATTTACATCGCATAGACATTAGACATCCTTGACAATCCACGCTGCAAGCTCTGCAACCTTCAGGAACTCATGGACTATACACACCTGCAACACTGTCCTGCGCTCTACGCTACAACTTTGTGGGAACGATACCATATACTTTCTTCTGTTGCCTTTTTTTTTTACATTGCTTTTGTTCTGTTTTTCATCTTTAGTTTTGTCTTTGGTACCCACCATTGAAAATTTAAAACAAAAATAAAATACATTTTTAAAAGATATAACTAAATATTTTCAGCCGACAAAAAAAAGAAATAAAGGTTCAACTGGAATTATGAGTTCTTTTTTCTATCTCCTAGATTATTAAAGATAGAGTAAAAATTTTAACGGATTTGAAATATGAGGAAAATTTTACATTCGATTGAATTTTACATTAGACGATTTTCTTTAACTGAATAATTTTTAAATGCTAACTTTTATATTTTTCCCCATACGAATTTGACTTTTGTTGTCGAGAACTATCAGATTACATTTCCTGCGCTCAAACAATTTCAGCGAAGGAAAGCAAAACAACAAAAAATATTTTGACTGCCATTGTTTAGTTTTTTTTTTTTTTTTTTTGTAAAGATATATTATACGTTTAATTTTCTTTGAACAAATAATTTTTCAATTAAATATTTATATTTTCACAAGAGATTGTGACATCACACTGATTGGATCTCTATGCCATTTGAATTTGGCCACACTTGACAATGACGAGGCCACCACGGGCAACGCCATGATGGCTGTTATCCAATAGGTTACGAATTCCCATTTGGTTTGCGAAAAAAAAACCAAATGGTAATTTGTAGCAATCACTGGGTGTTAGCAAGCAGTGATTACACCTGACCCCATGAAAAGAACTGTCATGGGCAACGCTGTGCAGGCCACAGTGAATACATAAATTAAAATTCATAAGTTTTAAAATGTTCTAGTTCTAAGGCTAACATTAAAAAATAATAAGAGTAAACATTTCAGTTTTTTTAAGTACTCAGCTCATTCTAACAATTTTACTCAAATCTTGATTTATTTACTTATTTGACAATGTGTATAGTTATTTTCAAATTGCTTTCAATATATATGCAGTATATGGATTATATACATCTATAGACTTCACCAAGGCAGCAGCCATCATCAGTAATACATAAAAAATGTATCATGATTTTCAATGAAAATTAATAATTATAAATGTTTTTTTTCTTCTCTTGGTTATAAATTGCAAATCATATATAAAATAAACTTAGATTCATTTTTGAAGTCAATAAATTGCAATTTCATGAAAAATTAAGTTTTAAATAGAACTTTTATCTTGAAACACTCTAAACTGTAATTTGGAGAATGCTTAATGCCATCTGACTTTTATCATCTGAATTGCAAAACTTTTTGTGTTGTTTTAGATAGAGTTGTTAGCAGAAAATACTCTCACTCTCCAAATTTCAATGTTGGAGAATGTATTCTCAAAGAATCATAATATTCTCTGCTAATAACTCTTATCTGAACCATCATAAAATGTTCTGCAATTAAGATTAAAAAAAGACAGACAATAAAAACTAATCAAATAAAATCATAATACAAACCAAAATTTTAAAAATATAGTGGCCTTAACATATATATTGTGTTATATGTTTAGAACACCTTATCTTATTAACTCATTCACTTTTGTTGGCAACAACTAAAAAAGTAAAACCCATGTGTTAAAATACATCACTAAACTGAAAAATTACAACTAATTATAAAATTTTCAGTTGAACATTTTTTAATTGTAAGCATTTTTCTCTGTGCAGAATGTGCTATATTTAGTAAGTAAATACAAATCATCAAATACATTTAGTAAATAATACAAAATCATTTTTGCAAAAAATTTCTAGGATTTTAATTTTTAACGCGAAATAAAATTTACCAATTTTTACATGCATTCTCATGGCACGTGTTGTGTGATTGCATCTAAACCTCATCAGAAAACTAATCAAACAAATTTAAATAAAATTAAAAATAAGATATATGTAACAAAATTATCAGCACGCAATAGTTGCAAATACAAATTTTGAGCAAAATTCAACACAAAACAAAATTTGAAAGCTTATTCCTTTTTCTGGAAATTTCAAGTATTCTCTGTAATGTTTGAACCCTGTCCATTTTAAAACCCTAGAAGTTGAAGACTCCTGTAAAATTTTAGTAACAAGGTGTATTTGAAGTAAAGTATAATAACATACCACACAGAGAGAAAACAACCACAGGGGAAGATAATTTAGAGCACAAAGATGGTTGGTTTTATGGAGCACAGACCGTATTTGGCCAAGTTACACCGAACACAAGACAGATGTCAAGTTATGGACATACACACTCAAGGAAACTAAGCAACATGGGCAAACTCAGAGAGCCACTGTGGCCCCTCTGGACATATGGAAGGGATATGTCTTTATCCACATATTTCCTAAACAAAACATACAATCAATGTATCAAAAATATTTTTGTAATGAAGGACTGGCATCGATTATTTAGAAAACTGGAACTTATAAAATAATTTCCAAAAAAAGTTGCACATTAAATGTGTAACAATTAAAAAATGATAATGAAAGATATTCAAAAAACAAAAATTCCCAATGGCTATTTTGGAAGAGGACCCATCATCACCAGGACCAAATTAATCATAAGTAGTACCACCAATGTTCAATTAAACTATCATCATCTAATACGGCCATACCCTTCCAGGACACATGCAACAGTAAAGAGCACTAGACCATAAACTAGTATGTTCAACAAGGTAAAAATTGATTATGACAGGGCAAATATTTAACTTATTTATTTTTTAGCATTAAATGCCAAAATGATTATGTTCCTTTTTAGGGTAGCCAAGATTTAATTTCAGAATGGGCCCAACATTTTAACGTTAACTCAATATTTTCTCAATTGAAGATTTTGACTTTTTTTTTAGTTTCCAAGCTAAGTCTTAATTTTAAATCAGGGTGTCTACTAAATTTCTGTTGGTCCATTTAGGGACTTTTTTGGGACTTAATACATTATCTGATTTTACATGATTATGTGGGTCAGTTAGATGCAATTATACTTTAAAATCAAATGTCTCTAGTATCAAATGTCAGCTTTACTGAGCCATTTTCTATATAAAATTTAAAAAATAAAGACAAACTATAAATTATGTTCAAAGTACATTAGCATATTAAACAAATACTCTATATTATATTCATTATTTTTGTTTTCTGAATACTTGAAATTTTAATAAAAATTGAAGAAATCAACAATTACTTTAAAAACATTTTTACATGTAAATTTTTTATTTTTATGTTTAATGAATCAAATGAAGTTGGTATAAAATTTATATATCAATTTGTGTATTTAAAAAAAACTGTCTCCGAATGTGGTTTGATTGGGAAAGTTAAACCTTTTTCACATTTTCTTTTCAGTTTGCATAATTTTTGTTCAATTTCATCATTTGCAATTTGCATTATTTGCAATTTTCTTTTTTTCGTAAGTTCAGCTGCAGCCACCTTTTGTTTTTGTCTTTAAAAAAATTGATAAATTTTCTAGACAAAATTTATGATTTAGGGAATTTTGGGGACCAGTTTTTCCGTTTTCAGCATATTTTCGGGACATTTGGGACCAGTAGACACACTGTATATTTTCATTCAAGTTTAAGATCATATGATAAAGAATGCATTTCCATAAATCCCATTAGAAACATATTGCAATAATTGTGTTCGCCAAAATTCCTGAAATTCATTTTCTTTTCACTCCTTGACCCTAAAATTGCAAAAAATTCAGACTATTTGTGTGCCAAATCCCATTACTGTAAGTGCCATAGATTCATCAGGACTTTGCGTGCTAGAAACAAACAAACAGACAGACAAACACTTCCTTTTATAATATTAGAGATGACTGGATACTTTCTGGAAAGACTTCATATTTATTAAATTGTAACTTTATGTTTTTCGTTCAAAACGTAACTTCAATAACACATATATAACTGGATGATATAATTGGATAAGATGATTGTGTAACAAAGTACTATTGAAATACCAAAATTTTAAAACATAATACAATTACTAAAACCATGATCTTATTATAATTGCATTTTAAGTAAATTTCACAAATTTACTTAACTGCTGTACATTTTTCTCCAAAATTCAATCTGTGAATCATCAAAATCATTCTGAACTCACCTGAATGCTCTTGGTGCAAACAATGGCATTGTCTTGTTGAAAAAACCTTTGTAAGAAGGGGTGAAAGACATGTTTGGAGAGAAATAAATAGCACTGCTGTTGATGAATCGATTGGCAGCAACATCAGATATTGCAGAGAGAAAGTAATACATAAATCCAGGTTCATTGTCATCAGCTGCTCTTTGGAGAATAAAACTGTAAAATGAAAGACGTTTAATGGAAAATTACGAGATCATATTTCACAGAGCCAAATGAAACATTGAAATATTTTAAATACATTAGAAAATTGGCAGTAGGGTTTAAAAACCAGTGATGAAATGCTCTTAAAAACTGCTTAAGAGATTGGTGAGAATTAGCATGACCTAAATATCATTACTGGTTGTTAGTTGATATTTATGCTTTTTTTTAAAGAATACACAGTTTGTTTGTAATGTCATACATCAGAGCACAATAAGTAACAAATGCTGTGCAAATGATATAATGTTAGCAGAAACCTTTTATCCTACACCCATTTTTATCTGTCACGAGCAACGCCGTGCTGGCCACGCAGTGGCTAGTTCACAATATATAAGCATATGTATAATAATATAAACATATATATGCATATATAAAAAATATATAAGCATATATATATATATATAAATATATATTATTATTATATACAGAGGTTGGACAAAATAATATGAACACTTGTGAAAAAATAGCACTCGAAAGAAACCTATTGTATACTCCTGCCTTCTAACGGTGAAGGGTGCCACCTAGTGGATGAGAAAATACACACATCAGTCTGCTACTAGCAGTGATAGAAGTAAAATGCAAAGTATATTTCTGTGTTAAAATTGCGTTATGGCTGACCTATCGAAAGAGGCATGATTGTTGGGGCCCGTCTTGCTGGTGCCTCAGTAACGATAACGGCCACCCCTCTAGGTGTTGGGAGAAGTACAGTGTCGACTGTAATGTCAGCATATTTGAAACAGGGAAAAACATCATATAAAAAGCACAACAGTGGTCGAAAATCGAAGTTGAATGACAGAGACAGAAGGGTTTTAAAGCGGATTGTGGCAAAAAAAAACACAAGACAACAGCATCCCAGATAACAACTGAGATGAACACACATCTACAGGAAGCAGTTTCATCAAAAACTATCCAGCGTGAACTGCATATGGCAAATATTCATGGTAGAGCGGCTATTTCAAAAGCATCGATTACACCATGCAATGCCTTAAAGCGACGAATATGGTGTTGCGAGCATAAAAATTTGACACAACAACAATGGGAGAATGTAATATGGTCAGACCAATCGTCGTTTACATTATTCCCGACAAATGGACATGCTTACGTTTGGAGAATGCCACCAGAAGCCTACCAAGTTGACTGCTTCCGGCCTACGGTTAAGCATGGCGGTGGTTCAGTGATGATCTGGGGTGCAATATCACATCGTGGTATTGGTCCACTTGTTGTTCTGAATGGCCAAGTTACAGGAGAGGATTATGTCAGTCTTCTGTCTGACCATCTTCACCCAATGGTGCGAACTGTGTTTCCTGATAAACGACCAGTCTTCCAAGATGATAATGCCTTCATTCACACCTGTGGAATTGCCCGAGACTGGTTTTATGAACACGACAATGAAATAGAGCACCTCATCTGGCCCCCTCAGTCCCCTGATCTGAATATAATTGAACCTTTGTGGGGTATTTTGGAAAACAAGCTGTGCAGTTGACTCCACCCCCCCCACACACACACACACTCCAAGGACACTTTCTGAATTAGGAACTTTTTTGCAATTTGAGTGGGAACGTATCCCTTACGTCGAAATACAAGCTGTAATTCATGCAAAATGAGGACAAACAGCCTATTAATAAAAAAAAACATCTATTTTCACAGGTCCAATTTATATCACATGGAAAGAAAGGAAAAGTTAACATCAAAGTTATGTATAGTTCTTCCTTATGAACTAAGTTACTAATATTGCATAGAAGTAATAGTATTAATTGTAATTATAATTGAATTACAAAATTTTGAAGACATTTTTTCATCCTTAGGATATGTATATTTAGTATTAGATTTGTAGCAGTTTAAAAATCAATTGAAAAAGTAAAATCTGGCAATTTTTTACTCAAAAATATGATTTTTTTCTAGCCAATAAAAGTGGAAGCATTTTCTGCCAGTTTTGGAAAAAAGGGATTTCAAGTAAAGGTTGGTTAGATTGATTTAAGGAAAGAAATGGAATCTCCTTCAGGCAAATGTGTGGTGAAAGTGGAAATGTGAATCAAGAAGTAGCAACTGTTTGGAGACAATGTTTTCTAAATGATTGAGGGAACACCGGCCAAAGACATTTTCAACGTTGATGAAACGAGTTTGGTTTTCAAATGTGCTCCAGACAAGACATTGGCGTTTAAGGGAGAGCATTGCAGTGGAGGAAAGAACAGTAAAGATACAGTCCTTTAATGGTTGAGGCTAACATGGATGGCAGTGAAAAGCTGCCTTTGCTCATGATAGGCAAATCTAGTAATCCAAGATGGTTCAAAAATGTCAAATCAAAACCAGTCTCTACTATTATAAAATGAAGTTTCTGTGTTTATGTGTGTCGGTTTATACGGGGTGCCCTGACGAATTTATAGCATTCACACTAATGAAATTTGGCACACATGTAGTAAAAATTTTTTTGCAATTTTATAGACCAGCCCGATTTTTAAAATTTAATCTTGAAAATTTTAAAATTAATTTCTTGCGATGTTTAATTATTATTCCCTTTCCTCCGAGTGGCAACAGTCATGATCGGTATTGAATGAATCCGTAATCCGTATTTTTTGCGCGTGTGTAGCCGCCCTATTACTGGATATCCTTTTTGAAATTTTTTGCAAGCATATTAACTTTTAGTTAGTGTCAACTTTTATGTTTCAATTTTTTTTACTGTGCTTACTTCATTTTTGCTACTGGATAACGGTTGTGCAGTACGTTTGTTATTGTTTCTTTTGTAGACTATCGTAGTTTGGAATTTGATTTTTGAAGTATATTCACTTTTAGTATTACTGAATATACGTTATGAAATTATTGCATTTTTAAAAGTATATTAACTTTTAGTTAGAGTTAAGTTTTAATCTTTTATATTTGTATGTTTTTATTGTGCTTACATCATTTTTCGAACTGGATAACGGTTGTGCAATACGTTTGTTATTGTTTGTTTTTAGAATACGATAGTTTGGATTTTGATTTTTTAAGCATATTCACTTTTAATTTGGATTATTTGGATATTTCTTTCCAAACTCTAGCGATATTTTTTTTAATCTTTTGTGCAATGTCTGGTTTGTTTCATTTGTGTTATCTTTTGTTTGTTTCTGTATAGTACTTCGGTTTTTGTATAGTAAATTTTTATCATTTTTGTTTTGATGTCTTATAGAAGGAAAGGGATATTATTATTTTTTCTTTGGTTTCCTAAAAATGTCCACAGAATTTAAAAGGTCTTTACTGCACTCAGTCCAATCTTGGATTTTAATCATTTATGCAAACTAAGAACATTTATTCTATGTAGTTCTACGCTCACAGGATGATGATGTGCTCTTAGAATTTCAACGTTTTACTGAGAAGCAAAGACATGTTCCATCAATTTATTGTCGCTATGTATTCCGAGATTTAATCGGAGAAGGTGTTGTAGATACGACTAAATCAGATGACTCAACAGTGGAACAGTATGCACATTTGACGCATCTGATTGAGATGCGTTAATGAACGATGGAAATGTTGCTGTGCGAAAACTCAAGTACACAGAAATCGCTTCCAAAAATACATCAAAACTAAAAGTAACAGGTGATGCTTTTGTAAATTTTTATATTGCATAAATTTTCAAAATTAAATATTGCTATTATTTCCAAAAGACACTGAAACACAGAAACAAACACAAAATTGCATTAAATAATAACAAAATTATGGCATTTCGCTATAACGGCCTCTTTTCATGTACGCCCCACAATGTTTTGTTATACAACTAAAACAAATGCTGTTTTTATGCTTTTGTTTAGTATCAGCTTCTCCCTTTACATTACATGTCTTTGCTTCTCAGTAAAACGTTGAAATTCTAAGAGCACATCATCATCCTGTGAGCGTAGAACTACATAGAATAAATGTTCTTAGTTTGCATAAATGATTAAAATCCAAAATTGGCTTGAGTGCAGTAAAGACCTTTTAAATTCTGTGGATATTTTTAGGAAACCAAAGAAAACAAAAATATAATTATAAATTCATTTTATAATGTTATACATTAAATTTAAAATTGCAAATAAATATCGCTTTTCTTTCCATAATACATCGAAACAAAAATAATGATAATTAACTATACGAAAACCGAAGTACTATACAGAAACAAACAAAACATTGCATAAATCAAACAAACCACAAATTGCACAAAAGATCAAAATTATATATCGCTAAACCTTGAAAAAAATATCCAAACAAAAATTTAATATGCTCCAAAAATCAAAATCCAAAGTATCGTAGTCTAAAAAACAAACAATAGCAACGTACTGCACAACCGTTATCCAGTTCCAAAAATGAAGTAAGCACACTAAAAAGATACTTATATAAAAGATTAAAAATCAACGCTAACTAAAAGTTAACATTCTTTTAAAAAGGCAATAAGTTTTTTAAAGGATATCCAGTAATCGGAAAAGTTGGTGTTGGTCTAACTACACTAAAGCGACAACGCAGTAAAATAACGACAATGTTATGCAAACATTACTGATATTTTCGTGAGGCAAAATGTAGCAGTGTAATTAACGCATCTCATTCAGATGCGTTAATGAACGATGGAAATTTTGCTGTACGATAACTAAAGTACACAGAAATCACTAAACTTCCAAAAAGATATCAAAACCAAAAGTAACAGGTCATGCTTAAGTACATTTTTGTATTGCATAAACTATCAAAATTAAATATTGCTATTCTTTCCAAAAGACACTGAAACACAGAAACAAACACAAAATTGCATTAAATATTAACAAAATTATGGAGTTTTGCTATAACGGCCTCTTTTCATGTACGCCCCACAATGTTTTGTTATACAACTAAAACAAATGCTGTTTTTATGCTTTTGTTTAGTATCAGCTTCTCCCTTTACATTACACTGCTACATTTTGCCTCACGAAAATATCACTAATGTTTGCATAACATTGTCGTCATTTTACTGTGTTGTCGCTTTAGTGTAGTTAGACCAACACCGACTTTATAAAAAGCCCACGTCACAACTCTAAATCCCATCGTGAGGCTACTTTTATGCGCTACGATACACCCGAAGTTAAGCACAGAGAGTAAAATGTTAATTTCCACAAGCCAATCTCAATTTGAGAGGCTGCAATGTGCTGCACAGAAAGAACAAAGTATTCAAATGCGTTAGGTAACTGCCAATCACGGTTTTGTTTTGAGAAATATGCTAAAAATGCAGTCTTGCATTTTAACATTATTTTGTTAATCACACCAATGCTCCGACCCTTCACAATGCTGGCTTCTTATACGACTACCTTTTTTTTTATATTGGGGCTGTAAATTAAAATAATACTGTTATTACGAAATGTTATTTTGTTGATCTTTTATGCTATTTTTTGTTTGTTTCTGTGTTTGGGTGTCTTTTGGAAAGCATAGCAATACTTAATTTTGATAATTTATGCAATGTATAAATTTACAAATGCATAAACTTTTAACTTTTGGTTTTTATATCTTTTTGGAAGTTTAGTCATTTCTGTGTACTTCAGTTATTGTACCGCAGCATTTCCACCGTTCATCAATGCATCTCACAAATGTGCATACTGTTCCACTTTTATTCAGTCTTATGTACAACACCCTTTCTGATTCCATTTTGGAATACATTTCAACAATAAATTTATTTAACAGGTAATAGTCTACACTCGCTGCCAAAAGTTAAGGATATTGTGGAAAATGTTAATTTCTGGAAGCTAATCTAAATTTTAGGGGCTGCAATTTGTTGCAGAGTTAGATGTAAATATGCAAATGTGTTATGTAACAGCCAATCATGGTTTTGTGTCGACAAATATAAAAAAAGGCAGTCGTATAAGAAGCCAGCATTGTGAAGGGTTAGTTTAGAACTTTCGTAGGATTACTTTTCAATACGGACATGTTTCTGTCACTTCCACAACATCAATAGCAAATAGTGAGCGCTGCCGTTCTGTGGGATGCCTTCAAGAAGGGCAATGAATCACTCATGTTGCTCTTTTCATTGCCGTTTGTTCCGTGATTTCATGATAATACAAACAATTCTAAACCAGCCAAACAGTTGTCCAAAGTCCTGTGGCCCGATCCCCAAAGGTTACGACCCCTGCAGTTCATCTATATATTGCTGTTGTAGCAAAGCACTTATCATACATGGCTGTGCCAAAGGGCAATTCTTTCCCAAAGAAATAAACATGTCAATGTCATCAAAAAGCAACTCTTGCGAGAATAGCCCCGTAGTTTTCAAATTTACAAATCTATATACATTAAACGTCACACACAATAGGCCTTAAAACACACGACACAGTTTTTAACACATTGTAACCATCTGGAGTACTCTTGCACATATTGGAGCACCGATTATGCTTCTCACAAATCTCAATCCACCTTCACTCTGCAATGGTACGACACTGTCAACAAACTCATGCCAAACATTATTGAAGCCACCATCGTCACTAGATATGCCGCAAGTTAAAACATATTCATTCCTATAATACCAATCATCACTTCTCATATCCGTTTCCAATTTAAAAAACTTCAGTTCCCAGTTCATTTCAGTTTCACTGTTAGCATCAAGAAGGCACAATCACTCAAAGTCATAGGACTCGGTCTCATTAAACCGCATTTCTCCCATGGTCAAGTGTTCGATTGTATACCTTTTTACTTTTTATAAATAGATATCACTTAAATTTCTTGCTGGATGTGGTTATTGTAATAAGTGTAGAGGTATACTCTCTCGGAAAAAAATAATCAAGTATAAAATGCTCATTTTTTTTTTCTTTTCCTCTCACACATGGGACAGACTTGTTTCATTCAATTTAATTGTTTCTAAAGTTACATTTCACTTCTACAAACATTGGTAATATAAAAAATTCACATAAGCAGCAAAATAATTTACTTTGTGCTCAACAAAATTATAAAAAATACCTTTTTGGTGTATTAATCTATTTTATTTAAAATTCAAAATTACCTCAACTTACAAAAATATTTCTAATTTTTCTATCTCCCTATTATCACAGTAATTTGGGGTTAAAAGATACAGCATTGGCCAAACCAACACATTTCATTGTTGTGTTAAAAAAAAATACCATTTAAGTTGTAACATTTAAAAAATAACACACATTTTTTTCTGTTTTTAGTAAAATAAGCATTTTTTCTCACTCCTTTCACTATTCAATTTTCTCAACTGCCTTTTTCACAAAAACTTAAAACTTTTAATTCTTACAAAATACAATTGTTTGGCATTGCAGTAAAATGTGTAAAATATGCATGTGTATAAAATGGATTATAAAAATAATACAACAATCAACACAATTTCTACAAGTTTTTATTAAAAATTTCAACGAATTTTAAATCTGAGGAAATTTGTAGTTTTAATTAACATTACACAATGGGCTATTGACGAGGGTCTGGGATAAATTCCCTAAAATTGAGAGATCATAGGTCATTTTTAATTATCGTACTGTAGCAACTCAACGTGCTATTCACAACGGTCCCAAATCAATTCCCTAAGCAAAATATCCAATGTAATTTTTAACGTCGTACTATAGCAACTCAACAAGCTATTTACTACAGTTCAGGATCAATCCCCTAAGGAAAGTATCCGAGAAAATCGGGTAATTTTTAATTAACGTTCTCAAGCAACACAACTACCTAATAACTAGGGTCGGAGTTAAATCCAAAAAGTAACATATACGTTTACAATATCGCGTAATTTTCAACCACGGTCAAATAATAACAACACCTTAGATGGCACCCCACCCTCTAATACATTGTGACGTCACACCGATTGGATCTTTTTGCAATTCCAATTTCGTCGTATTTCACAATGACTAGGGCATCACGGCGTTGTCCATCGTTTTGGTTTGCGAATCAAACCAAATGGGTATGCGTAGCAAACACTGGTGGTTGGCAAACGTTCATAATTAACACACCTAACCCCACAAAGTACAGCACGGGCAACGCCGTGCTAGCCACGCAGTGGCTAGTAGAGTATAAAACAAATAAAAAAGCTTGCATGACTGCAGAGATTTTTAAAGATTGGCTGCTGAAACTTGATAAAACGTATCGACAAAAGAACAGAAAAATTATTTTGTTTATTGACAATTGCACTGTGCATAACTCTATTCCACAACTAGTCAATGTAAAGGCTATTTTTTTCCACTAAACATGACTTCAGTTGTGCAACCGATGGACCAGGGTATCATAATAAATCTCAAGCATTTTAATAGATGCCTTTTCATTTTGAACCTTTCGACAGATTCTTTCAAAGACAAAAACAAAAAAACAGTAATAAGTGTCCTTGATGCAGCACGGTTGTGTGCATTGTCTCAAGTAATGGAAACCACAATAGCAAATTGTTTTCGAAAGGCAGGATTTACCAATAAAACTGACCCAGCTGCGCTCATAGAAGAAAATGTCCCCTCGCCACCAGACACATGAAATAACATTATGGGCTTGACATTTGAAGAATACGTCAACTTGGACGAAAATGTGGAAGTTTGTGGAGAACTGTCAGATCAAGACATTTTATCAGAGTCTTTAAATAAGACGAGTGCAGCAGGGTATGATATCGAGGATGATGTAGGGCTGCAAACCTTTTCTGAGCAGCTTCAGGAGCAATCTCATAAAATATCAGGTGTTTCAAGGTTGCTTCAGTAGCAATGAGAAAATAAGGACAAAAATGAAAGACAGGCAATTTTTCTTTAACGACAGTCATAAAATTCCCAGGGCTCCTAACAGGATTCAAGGTTTAAAAAGGTGACAAAAGTGACTAATTGAACCAAAAAGGTGACAAAAAGTGACTAATCGAGTAGAAAAAGGCGACAAAAAGTGAATAATCGAGCATAAAGAAGTAACAAATAATAATAATGCTAAATATATCCAAGTATAAAGATAGAAAATAAAAAGATCCTCCCCAGCTACCCCTACTTTTCTTTTTCTTTCTTTGGAAGGATATTTTTATTTTCTTCATTTAAAAAGTATATAATTTTAAAATATTGACATAAAAAGTTTTAAAAAAATCGGAATTATGATTTTTTAATTCGTTTATTTTTGACACAGCTTGAAGAATTTCTTCCTTTTCTTTGAAAAATTATGTATCTTTTTTTTGTTGAAAAAGTATTAAATTAATTTTGTCTTCCAGGATAAAATTCCCTATTAGCGCAAATAATTTCTTTTGAGTCCCAAATGCGGATGTCCAAAATCCGGAATTGTCAAAATTTTCGAAAAAAAGTATTGGGTGTTTTGCTAACCCAAGTTTTTTGGGTTTTTTTGTTTTTCTCACTTTGTTCCATCTTTCTGACAATTTTCATAGAACAAGGAGGTAAACCTGGACCTAATTGATGAAACAAATGCAAAATTACGGACATGTTCAGAGTAAATACCATACAGAAAAATTAGAAGATTTGTAAGTAAAATTTCTTGCATTGTTTTTAAAACATTCCTATTTATATATCTGCTATTTTAGTATTGCTATCGCAAAATTTGCGCAGGGGAGGTTAGATTAAGGTTTCTTTGACAAAAAATGCAAATAATCCGAAATCCGGAATGGCGATTTGTAATAATCAACTTCGATGATAACAGAGAATGATTTTCAATACGTTTGCAACGTTCCTTCAATATTTAACCTTCTGGATACTGAGACAGCCGAAATTTTTGCAATCTCTGGTTGCGGAGGGGTTTGGAATCTTTCAGATCTCAAGCTTCTTTAAGAAACGGCTGAAGTTCATTAAGATTTCCAAGCCCTCATTTCTGTGCCACAAAGAGAGCAACGCGCGAATAGCCTCCGTTCCGTAGACAGGAATGTCAGGGTTCTCGATGGGGAGCTTCGAGTGCTTAGAATGTGTGAGAGGTTGATGATCCGCTTAAAAACTTTGACGAAAACAACCTTCGAGTGTAAATTATCATACATATTGAAGATTCCACCGTCCTTTCAGAGTTTACCCTCGACGTATCCACACCTTATAGACATAATCAGACCCACAATAGAAACTGCAACACGTGATGACAAAAGTATTAAATGCATTACCTCTCCTTTTGGGTTAATGTTGAGTTAATATCAGCTTGATCCGTCCAGTCTCTTGACCTCTCCATTCTTGTCTTATTCCAGAATCCGAAAATAAAATGGGTCTGTTGAGACCACCCTTAAATCTGTGTATGGAGGATGTTGTCCCCCCTTTTAAGTGACCACTGGCTTCGGTTACCATTTATGAGCTGTCAGCGTCTGACCTCCTAGAGGGTTCCTCCTTTTGTTCGACCCTGTCGGCCTGTGATATCTACCTTGCTAATGATATGCCACACAATACTATGAAATGAAAATATTAGTCGTAAATGCCACTCAAGTTAAGTAATTAAGTAAGAGGGGTCGGATATGCAGATTGCCCTGCTTCCCTTAAACTTCGCCACTTTGTTTTACTGATTGCCTTTTCCTGTGGGAAAATTTCCAGAACTTGCTGCTAATACACTGCAGGCAATGTGAAGTATCCTTTTACAATTGAAACGGTACGCTTTTGAATCCGTTCTTGCGATGGAATGTAGCGAGCATTTCGAAATTAAATTCGTGCTAAACCTGTTTTTTTATAGGAAAAAGGAATTTTTTTAATTGCGCACAAAAAATTTTCTTCTTTAAATAGAATTTAAGAACTTAAAACCCCTGAAAAGGTGACAAAATGTCAAAAAGGTGACAAAAAATAAAAAGGTGACGTGTTAGGAGCCCTGAATTCCCTATTACAAATAACTTCTTTTAGCACACATGTATATAAAGGATAAAAAACTACATGTATACATAAAAGGTTTAATCCTTAAACTATAGAAAAAAATCTAACACACAATTTTCCAAGTGAAAATTTTCCTCTTTCTTAAGAAAAAATATCGCAATCCAATTGAAGAATCTCTTGAAAATTTCCCCATAAGTGAAAACTTTTTCCCTTTTCATAGGGGAAATTTCAGTTTTCCCTGCATTGACGCAATTTCCGGAATGAACCATGCAATACGCTGAGTTGCGGATTTTCAATGCTTTGGCGGATAAACTCCGGAAGTTTCGGAGCACTTGGCAACTCTGATGATGTAGAGAAGGTAGAGACGAAAATCCCTTTGTCATCGGGTGCACTTTCTCATTCAGGCGAATTTTGTTAGTACGCTGAAGGACAAACCAATGTAAGTGAAGCTGTTTTTCGCTCACTAAACATACTTGCTGATTTTGCTAACCTTAATCGACTTAATTCTACAAAACAATCAGACATTGCACAATATTTGTAATAAATGTACTTTAGCTTACATAATGTAAATCTTATTTTGTTCACATACATATAATGTTTGTCTTTCATATAACGATCTTTCTGATTCAATATTTACTTATTGACAGAATAATCTTTTCAATAAATCTAAAATTAAAGTTAAAAGATATAACTTTTTTATTCGAAGACTTGGATGATTAAATAGTAATTGAAAAGAGGAATGATTGATATTCAAATCATTATTTTATTATTACACCAACTATCTGTATTCCTAGTACAGGGTGATTCATAAAAGATAGGCAAAACTTTAAGAGGTGATAGTACACATCCAAACAAACAACTTTCATCAAAGAATGCATGGTCAGAAACAAAACGCAAAGGTGATGGCGCATTTGAAAACTTGATCCTTGCAAATGTTAAAGCTTGATTCTTGTTGAGAGTTATTAGTAGAAGAATGACAGCAATAGCATGCAAATGTAATATGGGGAAAAAGAGAACACACATTCAAATTTTCACCTTGATTAATACATAAAAGCCGCTGATCCGAGTGTGCAACTGTCAATCACAGTAGGAACATATTGAAAGATATTGCCCTTCACTAATAAGGAAAATGTGATTATGCACTTTATCTACGGACTTGCAAATGGAAATGACTCAGAGGCTCAACAATTGTACGGAGAGAGGTTTCCTAATAGGCGGTTGCCCGACCGTAAAACATTTGAGCGCTTGCACCAACAGTTGTGCGAGATGGGGTCCTTTCTCGCTTCACGGTCAGATCATGCTCGCTTCACGGCAGGTCGTGCAAAGACGGACAGAACGTCAATTGTGGAAGAAGCCATTCTGGATATGGTGGCTGATCAGCCCCGAGTACAAGTACCGAGTAGTGTCTAGGCAGTTACATGTATCACAATCCACTACATGACAAGTATTGAAGGCTGAACGTTTGCATCCTGACGAGTTTAGGAACGTCATGTGGAATTCACTCGCTGGTTTCTGCAGAAGAGAGCAGTAAAACCAGATTTTGTGGCAAATGTGCTTTTCACGGATGAATGTACATTTACATGTGAAGGTGCATTTAACACCCACAATCAACATGTTTGGGTGGATCTAAATACACATGTCACTTATTCACATGCTCATCAGCGGCACTTTTCTATCAATGTTTGGGTAGGAATAATCGGAGACCACCTACTCTGACCTTATCTTCTGCCAGAACGCCTTGACGGGAAAAAAAATTTCACTTTACTGGAATAGGTGCTGCAACACATGTTGAAGGATGTTCCCACACACATCCAGAATGTAATGTGGTTCCAGCAAGATGGAGCACTAGCCCATTATGCCCAAGAGATGCGAAACTATCTGGATTTAACTTTTACGATCCGATGGATTGGGCGAAGTGGTCCAATGGAGCGTCGAAAAGTGATGCTACAGGTACGTTTACAAGCAATGGTAACGGAAATCATAGAGCGATCCAAAAAAGGCACATGCCAACGAAGGGAACGGTCGAAAAAAAATTTTATCGGGGGGGAAAAAAGGTCGAAAAGCAGTGGGTGTTATTTGAAAAAACCAGGATGAAGGGACTGGATCAGGGTTGCCATTAATAAAAGATAGCCAAAATCCAATACATTTGGCAACAAAAATCAAAATTGCCACGATATCAAATTCTTCAAAAATAAGGTTGTCAAAAAACAAATTTGTCCAGCCTGGTTACCAGATTTATCGAGAAATGTAGGGGGACCGAACAGTAAAGGTCACCCCAATTCTGTGAAACACTTAAAAGGTTCATACAAAATACATTTCAGATTAAAATAAAATCAATATAAAAAATCATAAAAATGAATCAAACGTAATTGCACAGTAAATTATTAAACAAGATACCTCTTCAGACAAGATATTACAAAAGATTAGATTATTTGTTGATCAACACTTCCAAGAAATTGAAATTGACACAATTACTTTGATTATGTAGTTATTCATCCAGATAAAGGATTGAAAAATGTGCGATTGGTAATTTCACAAACGTAATTTGATCTATTTTTGAGCTTTTTGCGTCAATTCATGCTTATAATCGATTTCCATTATTTGCTAAATGCAATAAATTACGATAATTACAAGGTAAACATTCATTTATAAGATTCATTACCTGTAAAAAAATGCTCTTGACATTGCCATGTTATGTATTTGCAGAAGATTAGTCCTGTTAGGTAAAATAGGGTCTATGCCGATTTGTCGGATGTGTGGTACATGAGTAACCGAGTCTTGTGGCAGAAATAAGGCATTACGATCAACCACCTTGCAATTATCCGCTCCCACTTTTCCCATGCGAGAAGTAATATCGTCAAATCCATCACGAATCTGCCAGTCAAATTGAGCAAAAACTTTTAACGAAAAAACCACAAAAATACAAGCACATATAAAGGGATAATTAAGATTTAGCATATTTAATTCAGTTGTAAACGCGATTGTGAAACATAACCAACCATAAACAAAAGGGCGCGGCTAAACATAAGAAGTAGAAGTTGAAGTACGCCAAAATAAAACTGTAAATTCCACGAGCGGATAGAAATGCAACCGTTTCTCCTGACGTCACAAAATCTATAACACAGGCGCCTCAATCCCGTGATAGTACTTTACGCAAGTCCAACTTGATTGGCTAATCGGATCACATGACCTAGATACGTATGTCATGAGAATTATCTTTTGGCAATTTATCTCAATTTCTGCTTTCTTCTTTTCTTTTCAGATCCATGGCTATGGGTGGGTAGAGGTGGGAGACGAAAATTGTATCCTTTTATAAAATAAGTTAATAATTATATAAGTTAGTGTTTTACGTATGCTTTTTGTTACATCAGAATGGTCCTAAGCCATGGGGTGGATCGACACCATCATCCTAAAGCAAAGGGGACGGCAGAGGGGCGGGAAAATATCAGCTGGTAGTGAGTTCAGGACTCAGGAGTGGTTCTTAGATTATTTATGTAAAATCAACGGAAGCTTGGAAAAATATAAAAAGGGTATTAAAAATTAGGAAAAGTAAATTAGAATGAAAAGGAATTAAATTGGAATTTTTTAAAAATAATTTGGAGGATCTAAAAATTTTACCGCCAGCTGGGTTATCCTCCGCAGCCGAAGCTGATCTGAAGGTAGGTGACTTAAACCATTAGCCCATCGTTGCTTCACGAAAAGAAGCTCTTTAAAGTATAACAACCCTTAATATAAGTTGGCAAGAAATACTACTAACAACAATCATACAACATATGAGGAGCAAATCAGACAGGCGCCTCAATCCCATGATAGTACTTTACGCAAGTCCAACTTGATTGGCTAATTGGATCACATGACCTAGATACGTATGTCATGAGAATTAAGGCTGGTTTACGATTCTGCGTATGTGCAACTGCGTATGCTCCGCCTTAACGCATACGCGGAGGATAGTCGTTTACAGTTTTGCGTATGGGCTTGCGTCGGAACGAGAAATCCAGCTTTCGATTATGCACACTAGATGGCGTGTTTACTTTTCGCGCGCTTTCTTGATCCATTTCAGTATTTTTTTTCTACCGTCTTATGTTTACTTTAACCAATTTTGAGAACCGTTGGTTTTTTTTTTCTTTTTCCACGGGAGACATTTTTGTAGGTACTTGAGAACATTGCGAAATTAACATCACTTTGGAAACTTTTAACTCCGAACAAAACCAAAATTAGAATAAACAAGTAAATCTCGATTTCTAAAAAATATTGTACCGATTGTGAATACTCAGATAAATCAACATTAAACTATTTTCTTTCCAAAACAACTATCTACTTTAAACTGAGACTATATATAAGTGTTAAATTTAATCAGAGCATTAAAAACCAAAATGAAATGAAGTTACATGAATAATTTGTTTTAAAATCTTTTTACTTTTGAAGCCTTTTATGTGAGATTGAAGGAAAACACGAAATTTGTTATCTGATGAGGGTTTCTAGTTATTGAAATGTAGATAAATATATCTTCGATTTACTCATTATCAGGGTGTCATGATTTTAATCAAATGATTTTTTTAATTCACTGATTTGAATCACAACAAATCACAAATTTTTTATAACTAAGTAAATACACCATAGAAGTTGTAAAACGCTTTAATGTTTCTGTACTCATGGTGATTTCAGCATTAATGGCTACACTAAGCTCAGAGAGAACTGGGTCAATTAATGCATATTATAAAAGATTGCAACAGCCAGTTGTAACATATTAGAATATACTATATACTGGAAACAGTAATGTAAACACACATGCCATCATAAATCTAAATGCCAGGAAGAGTAACGTATAAACATTCCTGATTAACAGCACTCATTTTTTAACACTCAAAAGTATGTATGCAACACAGTTTGATTCAAAATTATAAACTAAAGGGTAGTTTACTAAAGAGAAAGAGGCTAAATTACTTCCTACTAGTGTTTTTTTTAGGTATTTGTCAGTTAGCTTATTTTTGTGGTGTGCAATAGATTAAAGAGTAGAAATATACATTTTCACACACACAGCCATTAACATGTCAGCAGGAAGAAAGAAGCAGCCTACAGAAATTTAAAAAATCTGATTTTTTTACACCCTGCTCATTATATTTAATCCAGCCAACCACCGAACAAAAATTTAGTTGTCCATACAAACCTCATTTTCCTGAAAATTTGTATCATCTTTTGTAAAATCTACAAATTTTTTTTCACAGTAAACAGAATAAAGTAAGCTTTAATGAATTGGAGTATGTATATTTTATCATTGGGTTGGTGCTATAAATTCAAATTGTCAGCATTCCATTTCTGCCCGAGATTTTTTTAAACTTGAACAAAACACACCTTGAAAGTTGGGAAGTATTGAATTTTTAGTCAGCGAAACATTTTCCAATGATATATTCTGTAGTTAATTTAGTTTCAATAGAAATGTTATTTTGTACTGAGGGTTTGAATATGTTTCTTGTGTCAACTCACTACAATAGGAAAATTACTGTGTTTCTCATATTTCAAGAAATTAATTTATGCATACTACACATGTATGTGGTAACCATGTTCTTTTAAGCATTTAGATTTAGTTTACCATGTCCTCTCTTTTATGATTTGTGTGTCTTGCATATTCAATCTTATAAGCATTGTTAAATACTTAGTACTAGTCGGGCTGCGCCAGCTAGCGCTCGGCAGTGTGTAATAGTGCTTTTTAAACTTTTTTACACACCGTAATTAAACATGTTTTGATTTGTATATTTTATTCATTTTTGTGAAACAATTCTTTAAATCATTGCATATTCAATCAAATATTTAAGCAAAGTTGGCCGAAATGTACATATACTGCTACAAAATTACCCGCGTCTAGATATTTTGCAGGAAAAAGACATATCATTAAAATCTAACTCCTAAATAATATTTCTGCAACATGTAATATACCGGAACACATAATGCAAACAAAAATAAAATTCCAATCCTTGAAAAAATGCTAAATTCTGAAAAAAAAAACACGTACGTATCTTTTCAAACATGTTGAATTTCGACTTCCCGATTATATTTATTGTGAAATAGAATAATGCTACAAAAGACTTTTCAACGATATTGACAAAGACAATAATGATTTATTAACAAAAATAACACATTTATAATACTTGGGAATCCTCAAATATGTCGGCAACATCTCGCAGTCAACTCAAATACCCAAACACGGAATTCTAAATCAAATTAAAAAAGTAAACATTAATTCTGACGCGTGGCCCGATACCGGGTAGCAAAATTACGTTTACATCAAAGGAAGAAATAAAAAGTAAGTTCAAACATAAATATTACAATTTAATTCCTTTTTTTTAATAGAAATTGACCTCGGCTATTTGAAAACAGCAATAATTCAAAATATCTGGGTTATTTTATATATGTTGATTGTTGCCATTCGACGATACACAAATAACGTCGATTTCGGGTCCACGTACGTTAGTGTTTTATATATATAGATAGTTTAAATATATAAGATAATAAGCACAAGAACAATGCAATTGACTATTTCATATAAACTTCCTATTAAGATATTCAAAGAAAATTTAAGTTACTTATGTTTAATATTATACTTGGATTGAATGCCGTTCACTGAGCAAATAATTTCAATTTATAAAATGGATAGGTGGCAAAATACAAGTGAAGTAAACACAGATGAGAATAATTAATTTATAATAAATGTAATATGTTGCATGTAATGTGTTATTTTAAATATTTACCTGAAACATTAAGAAATAATTAGTAAGCAAATATAATTTCACTTTATTTAATTTAAGTATTGAAAAAAAATTATTTTATTCTTTTTCTGCATTTGTGACTCAAAATTATATTAAATACAAAACTTGTAAATTTTAAAATGAAACTAGTACTAAAGATTATGAATAATAAAATGTACACACAAGAAATTCTTAGCATTAAATTTATTTAATTATAAATCTATCAATATAAGCAAGGGTGCAATTGTATACAGTCGAATTATGCCCATGGAGTTTACAAAACTATCATGTAGCTCAAGTGTATTCTTTTGCCATTGACAGAGCAACTGATATCTTTCAGAAGTTAGCTTCTTTCTCTTCTTTAGAGAATAATGTCTGAAATATAAAATGAAATAAACAAAATGCAAACTATATAACCACTGGTCATGAAATTCATCTTATGGATACTAATTTTTTGATATATGGTATTAAACATGAAATCACACTGTAAGTTAACTTTCGACTTTCTGAATAACTCAAAAAGAAATTTTATTAAACTGGGAGTGGAGTATGTTTTATATTCAACTAATAACCACTATCTCAGCCTAAGCCATTCGGTGTATCGCCTTGTAATTTTGAACCATGGTCAGATGACGAGGCAACATCAGAGCTGGCACCCCACTCTCCGAACTTCTACACCAACCAAACGTGAGGACTTTCAGCCACAACAGCTTTAAGGTACATCAGCCACCTCTACACTATACGTTTTATATAACTTACAACACTAACTTAAAACAGTTTTACCCAATATATTGATTATTATCCTGGTGTAATAAGATTATAAAAACTTACATAGCAACACTTTAAAAACTGAATTAATCAACATTTAGTTTTATATCACTTTTAACATGGAAAGTACATTGTTTTTCAAATTTGAGATAGAAATTTTACAGAAGAATCAATTGCGGTTACTGTGTCTTGATTTGATGGGTATTCAAGGATGTTTCAAAATTTCACACAATCACTCGCTGAAAGCAGAGCTTTTAAGGAGTTACATGTAAATCTAGACACATTGCCGGAGTAGATGAAAAATTATGATACTGACTACTCACAATATATAGTTGTCACCTAAGGTAAAATATTAAATGTATTGAGGGGGGGGGGGAAGCAGAGTATAGTAATTAACCTTGTAAACATACATAGAAATGTTTTCTCAAACAGATATACATCAAATGCATTGCAACTAAGCATGAATAAAATGACACTAGTTTTGAATTACAAACATAAATATTATAAAAATGTTAAGTTATAAAAGATTATTTTACAGTGTTATTACTTTATAAACGTATTTTTCGTGTCCCTTATCTCCGGAACAGTTTTTGGCACCACTCTTTTATAGGCATAACTTTTCATGTTCTTCGAACATTGCCAACTTCTCAGAAAGTGACTGATCTTGTGAGAAAGTAGAATATTGCCAGCGTTTCCATACAAGAATCTCACACTTTATGCATTTACAGTAGAAAACGGTACTAAATTTTGTGTTTTTTTTTAGACACAACAAATTTTAAATATTACCAGAATTATTTAAACAAACCATATTTTAAGAAAATAATGAGTGACCTTTTGTAAGAGAACTGCTCAGTATTGCAGCATCTTCTGTCTTGCTACAGCATTTCCATTGAACATCTGTCCCTGGATGTACTTTCATCACTTAAATGAAGTTGGATATTATTCTGCAAAAAAAAATTTCAACCAATTAGTTGACACAGGAATTAAAATTCAAAATTTTTAAGGTTTCTCCAAATATGTGCTGTTTGCACCAGAAGCGTCATCTGTTGGAAAGGTTTCAACTGTTGGTGTGTTCTTGAGAAGCCATCGAGCGGTTTCAGCTCTCAGAGTAAGAAACAAATAAGCTACAGTCCAAATGAGGTGTTCTTCCTTGTGTTAAGCATCAGGAAGTTTATTTTGTGAAAAGCGGGTTCGAGAACCAAAACCTAACCTATCATGTGAATACATGTACTTTCTTTGACTTGCAAGGGTAGTGGATTTCAAGTGAGCCCATTACATTTGGTAGTTTGCAGCGGCATAATTTCCTTTGATTTTATTGCTTTCGACAAAGAAATCCCTCCCATTTTACTTGGAAGGTACTTTTCGGTTAACTGGTTTTTAGTCATAATTGTGCGGTAAAGCTTTCAAAAGTGGAAATTTGTTGGTATTTGTTGCAGTCTCGTTCTTCCAGTGCAGTGGCTATTCGGGCTGTGAATCGAAATAATGCTTTCGTTGGCTGTGCTGGTCCGTTCAACAAAACCTTTGAATGCAGAAAAAAGACAAAAAAAAAAAATGTGGCAAAAGAAAGTATAATTTAATTTGACTAAACCAAGAAATTTTCAGTCTTTGTTGAAAGCCTATGTATAGGGGTTGTCATAAGACTTGAACTAAAACCAAAAAACTATCAGTAGAAAAATTAATGAAGATAATTCTGTTTAAAGTAGCGAACTGAAGGATTTTGGTCATCAAACACTATCACTAGGAAAACTGAAAACAAATCTCAGGGTTTGGTTAGGTTTCAACGGTGCAAGGGCCATATTTGGCTGCACCGTTAAATGCGCTGTGAATACATGTCAAGTAATGTACATACACAAAGGTTTTACTGAAACCAAAGAGGGAAATACACTGAGGGAGAAATAGAACCTATGCTGCCTACAACTGGCAGGTAGCTAACTGTGGGTAAAGCCTCCGAGAAACGAAGGCACCTCAATCTCAGGGAAAGAACATTTGCACATAAAAAAACAGATGAAGTTTTTTGTACATTTCCTCTTAACTAAGCACTTTAGTAGAAGTTCAAGTGTTGTGTTTTGTGAGGTTGGGAAAGTAACAATTATTGGTCAAAAGAGGAGGTGGAATGGAATAATTAAACAACAAAAGTTTCCTACATTCACAAATGTTTACGACCACAATAGTTTCAGTTATAAAAAATAAACAGCTATTTCTACAGCGCTTTTCTATCGCTCACTTTAATTTGCCAATAAACTTAAAAATCGCTCATAAACGTTGAAATAAAAGCTACACAACAAATCAACTTCGAAAACAATTTTTCACTAGCATAAACTAAGAGGTTTTATTATTTCGGATGAAACTAGGTAAACAAAATATAGACATATTGCAATGCAAATTAAAGATTAGTGTAAATACATGTACTTACAAGGAATTCCCAAGGCCTTTGCAACAGCTGTCCGTCTCTTTCGAAGTCAAATTCGTACATAACGCATGCCCAGTGTTTTATAATGTTTTTTAAACTTCCACAGTCAGCATTCAGCAACTCGCTAACAAGTTCGGTAATGGCGATGTTTAGTTTATTACTCGATTGAATCAAAACATTAGATGCTGGATTTTGATTCGTCAAAGTAGTCGCGTTTGCTTGCGTATGTGCGTCGAGAGTTGAATCTGATGAAGTATAGAATTGGACCTTGCGTTGCTCTGCAGAGAGGCTGCGTGATCCCGCCCATCTGTCAATCACGTGGTTCTCCTCTATCATTGGTTCGACGCAACCGACGCAGTTGGACATACGCAGAATCGTAAACTGGCCCTTATTCTGTTGGCGATTTATCTCTTCCTTTCTGCTTTCTTCTTTTCTTTTCAGATCCATGGCTATGGGTGGGTAGAGGTGGGCGCCGAAAATTGTATCCTTTCTATATAAGTTAATAATTATATAATTTAGTGTTTTATGTATGCTTTTTGTTACATCAGAATGGTCCTAAGCCAGCGGTGGATACGAAACCATCATCCTAAAGCAAAGGGGACGGCAGAGGGGCGGAAAAATATCAGCTGGTAGTGAGTTCAGGAGTGGTTCTTAGATTATTTATGTAAAATCAACGGAAGCTTGGAAAAATATGAAAAGGGTATTAAAAATTAGGAAAAGTAAATAAGAATGAAAAGGAATTAAATTGGAATTTTTTAAAAATAATTTTGAGGATCTAAAAATTTTTCCGACAGCTGGGTTCGAACGCGGGAAGTCATCCTCCGCTGTCGACGCTAATCTGAAGGTGGGTGACTTTAGCCATTAGACCATCGTTGCTTCACGAAAAGATGCTCTTTAAAGTATAAGTACCCTCAATATAAGTTGGCAAGAAATACTACTAACAACAATGAAATTTAATTTATTATTAATTAATTAACTATTATTAATTAATTAATTTAATTAATTAATTAACAACAATAAAATTAATTTAAACAACTACAATGAAATTTAATACACAGACGGCTTGTATTAGTACAAATAAATGAATAAATTTTCAAAGCAAAAAAAAAACAATATTTAGTGTCCGAAATCAGTATTTGGTGTAGCCACCACGCGCTGCAATAAGTGCTGCTATATGACGTGGCATGGAGTAAAACTGGTGTTGAATGTCTGCTTGTGAAATAAAATTCCATACTGCTTGTATGTGCACCCAAATTTCGTCTTTTGAAGTTGTAGTACGCTGATCACGAGCGAGACGACGACCAACCAAATCCCACATCTGCTCAATAGGCGACATATACGGCGAATAAGCAGGCCAAGGAAGAAGTTGCATGTGTTGGGCTGAAAAGAAGTCTCGAACATTCCTTGCAACATGTGGGCGTGCATTATCCTGTTGAAAGAGAGCTCCAGGTATGCCTTGAAGGAAGGGAACGACTTCGGGCTCTAGCACTTCACGGACGTACCTGTTGCTATTCAGATTACCCTCAATTTGTAGCAGCTGAGATCGTCCATGATACGAAATCGCACTCCAGACCATAAATCTGGGTGTTCGGCCACTATGACGTTCGATAACGCACTTTCGAAGGCAGCGTTCACCGGCATAGCGTCTAACACGAATGCGGCCATCATGGTTCCACAAATTAAAGCGGGATTCGTCAGAAAAGACAACTTGTTGCCAATCAGCCCGCCAGGCTATGTGCTCATGAGCCCATAGCAGGCGCAGCCGTCGATGGTTTGGCGTGAGGGGGATACTGTATAAAGGAGTCCTTGCACGCAGTCTACGGTACAGCAGTCGTCGGCGAACTGACGAAGTCGACATAAGTACACCTGTAGCAGTAGACCAAAGTGCTGCCAACTGCCTGGAGGAAGCTGTACGGTCATTCACCGCCATGTGGACCAGGTGTCTAGCATCGCGCGCTGACGTCATCTTCCGTCGTCCACTCACAGTTTTTCGAATTGTCCTGTGCTCGTCGGTCCACTGCTTCCAAACTCCCACCACTGTGGAACTGTTCAGCTGCACACGAGCTGCTATTGCGCGATAGGAAAATTCACCTTCACGAAGGCCGATGATTCTCCCCCGTTCAAACTCCGTAAGTTGTTGAAATTTCACCCCATTTTGTCATGGAGGCATACTTAGGTCTCACTAAACGTTCGCCACTAAAATATAGCCATGCACTATTTTCAACGTCCCGCTACAGCCCTCTATTTATACGCTTTTAGCATCAGTTCAGAGGGCGCTGCTCACAAAACGCATGCGTGGTGGCTCTGAAACTTAACTACTTTGCATAACATCCTATATTTGACATTTGCTGCAAATTTCATTTCATTCGGATGATTCCTTCATGGTGTTGCAATTTTTACAAACAGCAATGTAAAACAACAAACGAATTGAATAATTAAACGAAAGGGAAAGTTGTATTCAATTTTTAAAGTAGTTTTGTTTGAGGTGGGAGAAGGGGTCCCAATATCCTCTTTTTTGTTTTGAGAGATAGAATAGAATTTTAAAAGTTTTCAACTTGATTTGTGATTTTTTAAATTTTGTAAACGAAAATGAATACACTCAGAAATTTTCTTTGGTAGTGGATGACAAAGTGATCATCAAAATAGTTAATAAATTCAGTTCTAGAGAATAATTTCATGTCAAAAATTTCATAATCGATCTGCTTCAATAGTCACGCACTCGTTTTGGGCAAAAATTCGATGTGAGTTCTGAAGTTTAAAACAAAAAAAATAAAACCGTGTACAAAATTTATCAAAAAATTAATTTAACAAAATTAATTTTTGTTGAAAATTATTAAACTACAAAACGTTTAACAAATTATTTTTTTCTTTGTCATAGAAACTCGCTAATTTACTCTGATTATTCAATGATTTCGGTATTCCTGTGTTCATTGCTAGGAAACATTAACATTTGTGAAAAAATAACTCCACTTTAACATTGCATTTCTTATGCACGCAATGTTAAGATGAGCAATATTCAAAGATAGTTGGTAAGAACTTAACTTCTATTAATTATTTTTAATAAAATGCTGTTATTGAAATCATAATATTGAGAAATACATAATTTTTACTGTCTATATTTTATTTCCGGAGTTATTATTTTTACTTTGTTTCCGTCTATATCATATTTTGCTACACAACAGACCAAATTTTAGACCAAAATGGCCTAAAATGGATTGCCAACTACTACGAACATCCATGCCAATTACGGAATCTGAACACAGCCTGTTGAACTGAAAGCCAGAGCTTGGCTACCAGTTCGTCAATGAATGTTTTCGTCTTTTGAAGCATAAATAATTAAATTTGATTTTCACCACATTACACAAGGAATGTAAATTTAAAACAGCTTGGTTTCAATCAAGTGATAAGTGATCAAGTTTCCATTGTATATTGTGTTTGATAATATTTAAAATGAAATAACTATGAACAAGATGCATGTTAGTTTATTTAAATGTTAAGAATTTGCTCCAAAAATTATACTGAAAATCGTCTTTCCTTTGAAGACACTAAATAATAGTATTTGTTGATTGGGATTATAATTATAAAATAAGTGTTCCTCTAGGGTGATTGGTCATTGTTACTCACAAACCTCAAACGCGTGGATTTTGTTTCAAAAATTCCATGTGGTTAAAAATCTATGCTATTTCGTCGAACTGTGCAGTGGAGGTACTTGGGACACTCGTATCAGACATTTGTTCACCTTGAAGGTGCGACGCCTATACTTTCAACATCCCCTCCGAGCAGTGGCGGTTTAAACTGTAAGCGGCTGTGCAGGGCTACGGAATACCAAAGCGGCCCCGAGGTCTTAAAATGTATTTTCATAAGAGCTCGAGGAAAGTGGGGACAGTGTCTTTACAGTATTCATCTTTAAGAGTTCAATATGCCAACAGATGGCTGAACATGCAACCGTTAGTTCGTAATGAAATAAAATGAAGAAAATCTGCCGTTACAAAAATAAATTTAATAAACAAAATTTAACAATAAAAATCAATACAGAGTAATATTAAAGGTAGAATACTCAAGACTAATACAAATCAGTACTCCCAAACTCACTCAAGTTTAGAGCAAAGCAATCTCTATATTCGTTTAGAGGATGAACAAACTCTTGCTTCTCATCATAAGTAACATCTTCATCCTTTTTTATGTCTTAATTCCTGATTGGGAGTTTTATTTCAGGAATTTCATTTGAAGTATTTAAAATTTGGTTGTTGAAAATTTCTAAATTTTCTGATTTTGGAGCTTTATTAACCAGGAACGAAACGACACATTCTTTATTTTCTAAACAATCATTGCTCGAAAGCAATTTTACTGCTTCACACTGCTAATTAATGAACTCAAGATAGTGAGTTTAAAAAGCGGTAATAATATATTCGACGGTATTATCGACTCTGGAGCACAGATTTCAGTCATCCGGGCTGATCTGATTGGGGATTCTCAAAATGAAGGGGAAGGAAAAATTAAAATTGTATCCGCCTTTGGTGAGACAGAAATGGCACCTCTCAAGATAATCCATATGAAAATCAATGACGGACGACATGGAGAAATTCCAGTGACATGTGCAGTGTCTGAAAAATTAGTGAGCGACATGCTCTTAAACGTTTCAACGTATGACACTTTAAAATCCAATGTTGAACTCCAATGTAGCCAAGAAAGGGTTTCTCGTTGTTTGCCAAAGAAAATGCATCCCTATCGGTTTCCTATCGCCTTTTACAGTAGAAAACTCACCCCATGCCGAACTCGTTGGGCCACTATCGAACAGGAGGAGTATGCTGTTCTAAGGGCGTTGAAAAAATTTGACACTTGGATATTTGGAGCACAAGTCCAAAATGTCTCCGATCATAACCCCCTTACTTATTTGACCCAGGGAATGCCACAGGGTGCAAAACTTGAATGTTGGGCTTGGCATAGCAAAGATATAACATGAATATATTGTACAGAAAGGGTAGTAAGCATGGCAATGCAGATGCCTTATCGCGCATCAAAATTGATGAACCCTAGTTTTTATTCAGTTCATATAAATATATATATATTTTTTTTCTTCTCAAAACTGTAATCTGATTTAGATAATTTTGATAACGTTCTTGTGACTTGTATTATGTATTTTATGTGGGAGTTCATGAATGTTAGTTTAGATATTTTTTTGAGCTCTCACGCTTCTCTCGAAGGACTGGATATCGTAAAGAAGACCAGCTAATTAATTATGACTTTTAGTTATGATTCTAGAGGGCGATTGGCAGCAGCATCATCACTTATGACTTAAATGATGGATGTGCTTTCCCGGAGGGACATGTAAGGTTTGCCATCTCGCATCTTACAAAAAGTGAAACGCCAAGTTGGCAACCCTACATAGAAAACGCCAAGCTGGCAACCTAAGAACAAAGCTTTTTCAATTAAAAGAAATATCCACAAGATTTCAAGCCGAGGAAGTGCGGCAAAAGTCAATTAAAAAAGTCAGAGCAATAAATAGTTACCGAGACAACTAAAAGATAAAATCCATCTTTAGAAGAGGAGGTCAAGTGAAGATTATATACAGCCGGTGGGAGGAAAGTTACACTTTTCAATGCCTATCCAAATGTAATTGCTACTTTATACTACATGTAACTTACGTGACGTGACCGATTAAATTTAGTAAAATATACTCCAAATATGGAATTTTGACTCTGTGTCTTTTGAGTCTTTTACTGAATTTTCACGACGGAGTTCATCAACAACCATCGGCCTCGGACCACTACTCTGACTTTCTGTCATTTGACTACAATGGACCAGATTAACTGTCATTTGACTGCATTGGACCTGAGTAACTGTCATTTGACTACATTGGACCAGATTAACTGTCATTTGACTACATTGGACCAGATTAACTGTATTTTTCTAGAGTACAGTAGCTTGCACTGATTTCAGAGTTACACGTGTGTTATCCAAACTAAGTTACAGTTGATCAAATGGCGCTTCATCGATGTATAATTCGTTACCCATTCTGGGATAGGCTTTATGAGGCATATCCAACCAAGTTCTACCAACTTACAAGTCCACTGGTTGATTTATTATGAAAACTGTTATTTCCTTTTCTAAGATAGTATGAATTTCAATGTCAACTAGTACTTTTCCAAGAGTTTTAGCAGCTGGTGTAATTTGGTTAAAATCCGTAAACTTCATACATTTCAGGAATAACTTCAATGTTTAACTTCTTTGCGACTGATTCTCGCATCAAGCATCCTGAGCTTCCTATGTCAATTAATACATTTACCGAGTTTTCATTGTTAAGCCTGGCCGTTTTGAGGTAGAGAAATTAATTTGAACAATCTCTAATCCTTGTGGTTAGATTGGTAACGTTATTTCCCGAATTCTGCGTCTTCTTGGGACAATCCTTGGAATAATGTCCATAATCATTGTAACTGAAGCACTTGGGATCACCTTTCTCCTTACGTAAAGGTTTCCGGTAGCCTTGAGTCTTACAACAACATCTGGTGATGGTAATTTTGCCACAATTTCATTTCTTGAGATTTGTGATTCGTCCTTTAAATCTGGGAAAAAAAAAGATTTACTCTACTTCTTTGAAGAGTTGCTTTGTGTGTATAAACAGTACTATTCCTAATAAATTAATTCACCATTTCACAAAAATTAATTTAATTTAATACATAAAAACCTAAGAGTAAAAATTAGAAATATTTGTGAATAAATTTTTTACATAAAAATCTTATTTAATAAATAAATAGCCTAAAATTTTATATTTAATTTTCCACTGAAAACTAAATGAAGCTAGTGTAGACATGTCCACAGTAGCCCCATCGAACCGTATGTTTATTTAGGCCTACTCCTGGTTAATTATACCATGTAGAGCAAAAGTGAATATCAAAATAGCTATTGAATATATTCATTTATAACATACTGTCACCTTTAAAATATATTTGAATTAAAATAGTCTAATCTAGTAATTAAAACACATATCGGGAACTTACTTTTCCATCATGAAAACCTTGTTTTATAAATTGCTACTCAACTATGAAGTGTATTGTTATTCAACTGCACGTGGAAGCTTATATTAGTGTTGCTGTTCTGAAAGAACTTGCAGAAATATTTTTAATGAGAAATAGCATAATTATTTAGGTTATCCACACTAGCCCATGTCCACATTAACCCCCTTCTCTCCTATATTCTTTAGTAGCAGTCACAGTCAGAACTTATAGTGATACCATTATTTATAATATCCCCAAACCGCAAATCAATTCGAAAAAGACGGTTTTTCTCATGGAATAACCAAAGAAAGAGCATAATACAAAAAACTTTTGAACAGATGGCGCTGCATGTTCCGGATGGTCAAAGTATTAACCCTACTCGTGTTTCTACAAGAAGTCTGATAGACCAAAAAAACAAGTGTTCTTTACTCGCTTGGAATGTAACTTGTGTTGTAGTGCTAATTTGTTTTGATTCATTTGCCGTATTGCAAAAAAGTTTTCATTTAGTCTGACGGTGATTCAAAATTTCGTGGTAATGTCATAATCTTTTTCTTTAGGTGTTGATCCCTGGTCGTCACCAAAAGCCCGTTAAATTACTCAATCTCCCTTAATCAAATGCCAACCTACCGAGGAAATCTGTTATCCGAACTCTTGAATCGCAATCTGTCAACAATAATTCGAACTAATTTTTTCCTGTTCCCTTAGAAATCCACTTTCATTACAAAAAGATTCTCAAATCGCCATTCAAATATTGCAATTCCTTCTGATTTTACGAATTTGTATATTTATAAGACAAGAGTTGTGGTGTTAAAGTAATTATTGTGCAATAACTTGTTCACCAGTTAAAAAATTAGATATATAGTAATATAATATATTAATAATTAATAATAATTATTAATTAAATAGTTAATTGTGAAAGTTTATCAGTTAAAAATCATCGACCTAAGGGTTGAAGATTTGTTTTTATTTGCCTTTACACAGATGATTAGAAATTGTGATTAATTATACTTTGTTTTGTCTTACACAGTGCAATATAATTGGATCAGAGCGTCGAGTGATTGTCTGCGCGGGGCTATCGTGAAGGAACGGGCCGAAACTTGAGTTCGCTTCAACGTCGCGAAATATAGGCAATAGTTCCAATTCGATCTCCCAGACATGCATGCTTTTGGCACTCTTAGCGATCTTTCTGCAGATTTAAAGGTATTAATTCATTCAGACCGTTCCTGATTGGTATGATGAGTGTATACAGTTAAAAAAAGGGGAAGGAGGCTTCTCTTCTCTGACTTTACGATGAGTTATAGTTTCTTTTAAGGGGATTCATTAGGCACTTTTCTTTGTTGATGTAGTATGTACATGATGATACCGAAGATCAATTGCAATCTAGATAAGGGCTTGAAGAGAGAAAGTCATTTTCAAGGTGGAATTTCCTTCGAGCAGTGATTAGGGGATCAATCTAAAATGAAAGGTATAGTTTCGTTTTCGTTTCCTAAGATTCCTACTGTGTTAATAGCCACATGAATTTACGACTACACAGGTACAAAGATGTTACTCATTAGTAACATATAGATTGTAAAGAATTCTTTTAAAAACTGTACCATTTGAACCAAGAACAGGGGTGTGCTATAAAGGACTGACTGTTGTTTAAATTGAATAACAAGCAAACGGTAAGAGTTTTACAGTAATTTTTTTTGCAGATGTTTAACATGTGTGAGGTCAGAAATTCTGTTCAGTACGATTCCTTGTGTTAGTACTAAATGTCACCACCAGGCGGCACTGCATGCAAGTTGCGCGTGGGCTAGAATGTCGACGCGGTTGAAGTGCAGTGGCAATGTTTACTTCACCTCATGAAATCAAATGGACTCCGAATACCAGACATAATGAAGAGAGAAATGATTTTCACTCGCGGACGTGGCAAACGTAAAGGCCTAATCTAATAATTTGATATCAAGCTTGCCGCTTACCTATTTCATTAACTACTATTTTCTATTATATAAACCTCACTTTCTATTTACTAAAAAGTTCGTGAATATTAATTTTTATTATTCAGCAACATCTTATCAAATTGGCCAAGCTGATCATACCACAACCACAGAGGATGTCGGAACTGACAGAACCAAAAAATGAAATAGGAATTTGACGACACAACTCATCGACTTAGTTTCTGAATACAGATCCGAAAAATATTGCTTGTTTCTCAACTCAAAAGATCATAGAAATGGAATTCCTTATCAATGCCCAATAAAACTTATACAAGAAAAAGCGCAGAAGAATTCACACCTACAAGCAAATTGAAACAGTACGATTTCCACACGAAATAACAAAATCATAATCACAACTAAAGACGGGAAATGTGAGAACATTCTGCGGACAGGGTGCTAGAATTAGCCGAGTCTATTATGATTGACTGGTCTATAAAATCACTTTTTCGACAAATTTAGGCAGAGAAAATAGCAATTCCTCTTGCAAACAACAGTAACTCTGATGGTAGCATCAAATTAATGAATCACTGGGCTAGGACTAGAGTTCTGAGGAAAACGTTTGTCTCAATGGTACTAGAAGAGAATGGAACCAAGGAAATTTAAATATCTTTTCTGAAAATCTTTTCGCTATTAAATGCACTGATTATCGGAGTTATTAATGTTGCTGGTTTATGTCAAGTAAATTTTTTAACCTCCAGTGATCGCGCCCTCTACACAAACATGAAAGGTCGCGGGTATTTCTTACACTATTTGGAAATGTAAAATTAAATGTGAAGGGTGTATTTATTGAAATTATTCTTCAAATAATATCAACACATTTTACTTGAAGAATGCAATTAAAATTTCTATATTAAAAATTCTAGGAATGATGCTGTTGGTATAGTTATGAGTTGTTTACATTTAAATAGTATGATAAAGTAATAAATGACATAATAAAGATTTATTTTAACTCAGAAAACCAGATATAATAAAACCTTACCTTAAAGAACTTGTGTATCTGTTAAATACAAATGAACGAATCGGTAGGAGACCTATTAACACCTCAAAATTCAAATTAAGACTGAAAGTAATTCTAAGTGAGCGGGAGGAATAGACAAGAGCCAGTATTCGAGCGCTATTTGGTCTACAAATATTATAACTAAAATTGACCCTTGTGTATCTGTCACATACGCGCGACCGCCAGAGGGCTAAAAATGTCATCTCGGTTTCATGCTATTTTGTGCCAATGCAGATCATTTGATAGATATTTTTTAGACGCATTGGTAATCGTTATTTTGTGATGTTCTTCAATTTAGATCTGTTTTAAAAACATAGCTTTAGACATTTTATTTTACGATTTAAAAAGAGCCGTTTTTTTATTTGTGGAATTGATTAAGCTTCCAGAGAAGGGACTCAACGACATTCTAAAAGAACCTAAGTTAATTTCTTTTAGGAATCCACCAGCTGTGGGAGCGGCTGACTTATTGTCAAGATTGAATCTAGATCTACAATCTAGATAGAATCTGCGTAGTGCTACTAGAGGACGTTGAAATTCGTTCTCCTTGGAGTATAATACAGATAAGCAGAGCTTGTTTGAGTGTACTTAATCTTTTGCAAAGGAAACGCTGAGGTAGACATGAATGGAGGCGTCGGTGTGTGGGTGTCATTGGCAGTACACGTAATGGGCGCCGCGATACCAGATCTTCACCCAGGCGCCTTGCGATGGTTCGGGAAGACACAGGGGCCCGTAGTGAAGGTGCTGTTGTGTCTGGATAGCGGCCAATGAGGCAGTTGGCTCTATGCGTGCGTTTCGTATGACGTGACGGTCTTCTCGACGACTGGTCTGTCGAGGGCGTCCTGAGCCTGGTCGCCGTGTAAATGACGTCTCTTCTGTCCACTGGTCCCAACAACTCCTCACAGTAAAATGAGAACGGCCAACTTAACGAGCTACTCGCCGAGCTGGCCACCCAGCTTACATGATCCCGATGATTCTTCCCCTCTCGAATTCTGACAGCTGCTCATATTGTCTTCGATGGCGGCGTAACGGCATGTCTACCTCAGCGTTTCCTTTGCAAAAGATTAAGTACACTCAAACAAGCTCTGCTTATATGTATTATACTCCAAGGAGAACGAAGTTCAACGCCCTCTAGTGGCATTACGCAATGCGCAATCAAACTGCATTTCTAATCATTTGCATATCTGGCCGACATGTACCTTCATGCCAAGTTTCGTTACGATCCCACAATTATTTCTTGGTGCGCAAATTTTTATGGCAATGACTGTATGTCAAAATTATTATAAATGTGCAAGCATGAATAAGGAAATAATTAAATTGAAAACTCAATAAAAGTGTCACAGTAAACTATGTTATTTGTTTTTCAGTAAGAAGCAGAACAAGAATGGATATTTTAAAAATGTGGGTAAGACTGACATTAAGAATGCACTAAAGTCCAAACAGATTTCAAATTGTGTTTTAAACTAGATGTGTCAACAAAATTCAACAGCCATGATAAATTTAAATAAAATAAGGCTACTAGATTAATATCAACAGTAGTAAGATAGAATGAAGCTAAGCAGAATCTACCATGATAAAAGGGAAAGCCAAACTGGGCGTTCAGTGCTGTTTCATTGGTTTTGATTACATCGAAGTACTATATAAAGGAGTGAACAGAAACTTCAGGTGAAAAACTACGACATTTTTTGTGAATATATAAATGCCTTGTAAAAAATATAAATTGTTTGATAAATTTCAACACAAAAAAAAATGTGATTTTTTTTCAATCTGTATTGTATTCTAAATGTAGAAAAATAAAATGATTTCTTTTAATATGTGCATACAGTTTGTTTAATAAAATTAATTCCTTATCACCAATCTTTCTTCGTTTTCTTATAATTCTTCTATTAAAAAATACCACACTGAAACCACACCACTGCCTTATGAAAGAGCAACTTAAGGGGTTAGATACCTTTTAAATGTCAAATTATGCAAAAAAGTCACTACATTTCGATTCTTAATACCTCCATGAATAAATTATTTACGTAGATGAAATTTTGTACTCAGATTTTTTTTTTAACTACTTTTATCTTTTGTAAACTATTTTTTTTTTAATTTCTACCCCTTAAATATATTGTAAATTGGACCAAAATGAAATGCATTGTTGTTGTTACAATATTATATGGTGCACTGCGCGCAGTATTCTGGGCAAAATAATTATTATTCTGAGCTGAACTTTTTTACATACTTAAAAATACATAGTATAATTACAATGACGAACTCTTGTATATATATATATATATATATATATATATATATATTTAAATTTCTTACAAAAAATTAATTTTTTTTAACACAATTTTTTTTTTAAAAACTTTTAACAGGATAGACAAAAAGGATGGTCATTTTAAACATATATATGGTTTACATAATGAATTAAAATTTCATGTAATTCTAACCAACCATTCCACAGAAATATTGCGCGCAAGTGGTAAAATCACAGTTTTGAGATATCGTCGTTTAAAAACAATTCGCTTGTGAAATTCTTTCGCACTAAAGGAAATAAACAAATAAAACTAAAAGTAGAAGTACCTTGTTCTCAGATAAAAAATAAAATTAATAAAACAATGTACATGGAGATGGCTTTAGCAATATAGAACGTAGTCAAAATACATTTTTGTGATCGCTGATATTGACGAAGTACAAAATGTAAGCAAACCATCTGGCTCTAAATGTTTGATTAAGGGTTTCACTCTTTTAACCATAACCTCCATTCTAGAGTGAAATTTTACACCAGGTTTTTTTTTAACGTTGCAAAGAAACTGAGCATTAAAATTAAATCATAATAATTTTTTTTGATTCTTTTGAAAATTTAAAAGGTTCCTAACCCTTTAACAAACATGCAATTGAAAGATATATATGAAACTAATCTTCATGAACTAAAATTTATCATTTACGCAGACGGCATTTTCTTAATTTGTAGTGGATCAAACGTTCAAAAAATTTATATCAAACTCCTAACCACACTAAACAAAATGTCTAAATGGTGCAATTATTGGTAATTGGAAATCTGCCCAGATAAATTTCACTCAATCAACCTTTCAAGCAAAAGAGAAGTATCAAATTGCTCCTTAACAATAGGAGGGAAGTACATCCCTTGGACAACTCAACTGAAATTTCTGGGAGTTATGTTTTCCAAAACAGGAAAAAATTCGAAGCTCACTTCAAATACATTCATACTAAATTTTTCAGAATAATTAATCTTTTAAAAGCGCTTTCGAACCCCATAATTACGGAGCAAGATCCAAACATCTACACCAATTGATTCAATCTTGCATTCGAACCCTCTTTGACAACGGAAATACTATAACTTAATAAGCCAGCAAATCCAAAAAACAAATTCTAGAAGTAGTTTATAATACAGACCCTTATTTTCAACACAAAACAGAAACTTTGAAAAGTTCTGACATAAATCCCATAATCGTAGAATTTATGTATCCAACTAAACTCGAAAATCACAATATCCAATTAAAATTCAAAAAAAAAAATTAAAAACAAAAATCCTCTTTCAGAAATAATCAACCCACTTTATTAAGAATACAAAGACCAAACTCTTACGGCCATATTCACAAGTCTCGAGTTAACTCGAGGATCAGTTGATTCGCGAGTAAGAGTTAATTCGAGGATTATCAAAAACGGTATTCTCAAACGACGTGTTAAGTGATCCGGGGATTAAATGAGACGCTCACTGTGATTGGCCTCCTCACGATCACATGATATTGTTTACATTGGTTACCATGCCCGAATCTGCATTCATACTGATCAAGCACGTACTTCGCCGTAGAATTGATTCCAAATTGTGAATAAATAGGACTCACACAGCATTTTAATATGAGTTTGGGAAAAGAAATGCAAAGGTATTTAATTTCAAATTGTATTTTTATGGAAACCTAAAATTGGCAAGAAAGAATTGTACACAATGTCTTGACAGATGTATGTAATCCGATTATCTTTGTACTTGTCAGTATGGGTGTGTGTTGGTGGTGTGAAAAGTGACTTGTATTGTCAATTTTATTTCATTCGTAGTAAA
Source organism: Metellina segmentata (assembly GCA_947359465.1). Classification (NCBI taxonomy): domain Eukaryota; kingdom Metazoa; phylum Arthropoda; class Arachnida; order Araneae; family Tetragnathidae; genus Metellina; species Metellina segmentata. The sequence continues at coordinate 104,603,207 of OX375880.1, forward strand.
TCAACAGAATAATTTTTATTCTTCGATGAATTTGTATATGCCATGGTCATATTCTACCGTTCGCTCTCTCCGGCTTTGTTGACGGAGGTGCCGCCATCTATCTTTTCGCCAAGCTGCATGTTTAAGATTAAGCAGCTATCTTTATTTTAATTTTTCTTTTGAATTTCAGTACAATTATGTTTTAAATTTTCCATTTAAGCAATATTATAATGAGGACATGAGCTGCCATACAGAAGGTGCTCCGTAATGATCTGCCCAATACAATCGTCGCAAGAAAACTGTAATTTAGCATAGAATGAAATGACTAGCGCCTCAGCGTACAGCGTAAGTGTCCGACAAGTTGACTCTGATTGGCTCCTCATATATATGTTGTATGGTTGTTGTTAGTAGTATTTCTCGCCAACTTATATATAATAAGGGGAGGCAAAAATGAACTCTTCTTTTAAAGAGCTCCTCTTGGTGAAGCAACGATGGCCAAATGGCTAAAGTCACTTACCATCAGATTGGCGTTAGCGGCGGAGGATGACTTCCCGAGTTCGAACCCAACTGGCGGAAATATTTTTAGATCATCCAAATTATTTTAAACAATTCCAATTTAATTCCTTTTGATTCTAAATTACTTTTCCTAATTTTTAATACCCTTTTTTTATTTTTCCAAACTTCCGTTGATTTTACATAAATAATCTAAAAACCACTCCTGAACTCACTACCAGCTGATATTTTTCCGCCCCTCTGCCGTCCCCTTTGCTTTAGGATGATGGTGTCGTATCCATCCCTGGTTTAGGACCATTCTGATGTAACAAAAAGCATACATAAAACACTAACTTATATAATTATTAACTTATATAATAAAAGGATACAATTTTCGGTTCAAAATGTTAAAACCTTTCGAAAACCGTTCCTATCAGTCAAAGAGATCTGCGCCAAAACGTAGATAAATAGCCAAATGAAACACCTTTACGTCTCAGGCACATGATCATACCAGCCAATCAGAGTCAACTTGTCGGACACTTACGCTGTACGCTGAGGCGCTTGTAATGAAATGTGTCATCCATTTTGAATCGCTGAAAAGGTAGTACTGCGGATGCGTAACTCTTACTCGCGAGTTAACTCGCCGATTTAGGAGGATAAAAATGTAACACCGAACCGGCAGTTTAAACAACGGATCAGGACTTGTGAATACGGGTTTTTGAATAACTCGCGGATTATCGTTGATCCTCGAGTTAACTCGGACTTGTGAATACGGCCGTTAATGATTACTAATAGCTGCAGATGCTTCAAAATCAGAAATTTTCAAGTCCATTGCTGGCTGGTCAGAAGAAAATTCTTTTAGCTTCAATCAACATCAATCTATATATATAATTCTCTTACGTGGCACGCAAAAAAGACGTTATTTGTAATCGCGTTTTGGCAACACAGTACGATTGTTTGTTTATCGCGAAGTCTCGCGCATCGATTGAATTTATAGCGTTATCGGATGAAATTTTATTGAAAAAAAAAAAGGAAATTTTAATGAGCTGTTGCAGTTAGTTTATAATATAAATCAAAGAAAGCGGAGGATCTTTTCAGGGCCATTTAAAAAACGGTCCTTTTCAGGGCCAACAATTATAGTTCAACAAGACGCTTACACAACAACTTTCGGCAACAAACTCAATGAAAAAGTGTGGGTCGTTTGAGTGCTGGGAAAATGTACACACAAACAACATGCTGGGTATTCAATTTCCAAAACAACGCTCACATTTCGAGTCAAAATTTGCACAAAGTTTTCATTTGAATTCTGATTTTAGAGATACTGTATATATTTTTTCTGTTATTCACAGCAAATTTAGATTTGAAAAACATTTTTTTGGTAACATATTTTGTAAACAATCCTTTCTGCTAGGACACATGTCTTCATTGAGGCGAGCGAAGCAAGCATAGGTTCGCGCAGCGAACCAATGAGGATTGCGAAGCAATCCTCCGGGGGTTGGCGAGCGTTAGCGAGCAGGGGGCAGGCCCCCTAGTACCATTTAAACTGCAGTAGCCTTAGCCATTTGTCAAGCAATAGACAACTTTACAACTCCTTATAGAAATCACGTTATTTTCTCTGATAGTAAATCCGTACTAACAGCGCTGGCCAATATCAACCTTACATCTTCCAAAGTAATTCTCAACAGAAGAAATTTCTAAAGAATGGATCACAAGCAAATATCACCCTATTTTAGGAAATATTCCTGATTTTACAAATATTTGCAAATGGTCAAACAAGACAGGATGACGTTATATTAACCAGATGCAGGATTAAAATGTTGATCACATCCTCCCTATTATTCCGATCGGAAGGTTCCTGGTTCAAATCCGGGTCCGGGCATGGATGTTTGTAAGCGTATGGTGTAGAGACGGCTGGTGCACCTTAAATCTGTCGTGGCCAAGTCCTAACGCTGGGTTGGTGTGGAAGTTTGGAGAGTGGGGTGCCAGCTCAGGTGTTGCTTCGTCATCTGACCACCGTGGTTCAAAATTACGAGGTGTTGTCTTCGGTTCTTTCCCTTAAAGCAGTGGTCCCCAACCCCCGGGCCGCGGGCCGGTACCGGTCCGTGGATCAAATGGTACCGGGCCGCCCAAGTAACATTAAATTATTTCCATTTTATTTACTGTGGTGTATTTCTCTAGGGTTTGTGCGGTTCTTATCTATGAAATGTCCACTCAGATTAGGAGGCGGTAAATCAGAACTTGAAATTTGTTCTGTTACTACAGCTTCAATTATGATTTCTGAATTCTGTATGTCTCTATTTTCCAATTTTAACAAATGTGACAACTGTTTTCAAGTTGGCAGACAAAGTAGCTCATTTAAAGCTAAACTGAAGTTGTGGGGACGGCGCGTGAACAGAGGCATATTGGACATGTTTCAGACATTAGTGGGGATTTTAGGCGAGACTGAGCCTAAACATACATTCTCCCAGTTGGTGCACGATCACCTGTCTTTGCTTTTAAAAGAGCACAACAGAGCCAACCACAAAAGACCCACGGACTAGTAAGGAAATGAATCCGCGATCCATTTGTCAACAATTCAGGCGAATCTAGCATGTCTGTGCAAGAACATCAACTGCTGGGGATTGCAAATGAAGGTGGCCTTAAAATTACGTTCGAGACAACAACTCTGCTAGTGTTCTGGATTAAAGTCATGGCGGAATACCCTGAGATTGCCACCACAGCACTTAAATCCCTATTGCCATATCCGACAACCTATCTGAAGCGGGGTTTTCTGCAGTGACAACAACCAAAGCAAAACAACGGGATAAACTGGACATAAGCAACACACTTCGGGTGTCATTGAATCCTATTACACTCAGATGAAACCGTCTCGTCGCAAAGAAATAAGCTCAGGGTTCTCATTCATTTAGCGTTCTAGTGAGTTAAAATGTTAAATCACTTTATATTCATTTTTTGGTGTAACTGTATTTTATTTTGAAGGCATGTTTTAATACAATCAAATAAAAAATTTAAATCAAAACAATCCAAAATATATATCTCAAAAAAAATTAATAAATAAATAAACATCCCCCCCCCCCTCCAGCGGGCCGCGTAAAATTATCAAACGTTGATCCGGTCCGCGGCGATAGAAAGGTTGGGGAGCACTGCCTTAAAGGATTGATCCCGGTGTGTTGCTCTATTACGATGTTAGTTAAAAATTACCATTACCCTATTATTCCGTTTCAATCTAGAAGAATCAGCTGAATGTATATTATCTCTTATATAAAAAATTAAGTGTTTGTTTGTTTGTTTCTTGCCGCAAAACCCTGACGATTCTATGGCTCTTACAGCTATGAAATTTGGCTCACAGGTAGTCCAAACTTTTTGTAATTTTTGGGTCGTGGCGAATTTTAAAATTCAATCTAGAAGATTTTAAAATGAATTTAATAGTTTTATTCTTTACCTGGGTTCTTCACACAAATTCGTTTCTCCGGGCAAAGAAGAAACACACGAATCTGAACTTTTTTTACCCACGTGACCTTGCCGTCAGCCTTTGGAAGTTTTTTTCATCGCGGGGAACTCGGAAAAAATTATTATTTTTTGTTTCCGCTTTGATTTTTCACGGAGGAATGATTTTCCAGCCAGTCGATAATTATTTTAACTGGACTCACTGAGTTCTTTTTTTTATCTCCTAGATCTTTAAAGATAGAGTAAAAATTTCAACGGATTTGAAATCTGTGGAAAATTTCACTTAAGATCGATACCTTAAAATATGATTTTCTTTAAATAAATAATTTTTAAATCGAATATATCTTTCCTATTTTAGCAAGAGATTGTGACGTCACCTGAAACACATTGCATCTTCTGCCCTTCGCGTTAAAAAAAAAGAAGCAGATTACATTTCCTGTCCTATTCTATTTCAGGGAATGAGAGCAAACATTAAAAAACATTTTGACTGGGATTGCTAATTCTTTTTCGTAAAATCGGAATCACTAAAGATAGTGTTTAAATTCGATCTAAATCTTTTTCTTTAATAAATGACAATGGAACTAAACGAAAACCTTTTTAATTTACAGCGATAAGAACAGTAAAAAAAGAACTATATCAATATTTTTTATTAGAAAATTCAGCACAGCATAACTGTTGCCACAAACATTTTCATTAAAAAACATGTTAAATTAAAGTCACTAGTAAACAAAAGTCACAACCATTGAGTCTGTTCACGTTCTTCAACATTCTCCCACCTTGCAATTTTACAAAACTACAACACTATAGACTATTTCAGTTCAAAGATTCAGCCGATGAGGAACTTTTACATGTCTCCCGATTCTAGTGGTTATACGTCCATCTAGTAAAAAGGACTCCGAAAAATGGTTCAGTAATCTCTTATGCATCTGTCTGTTGATGCGTAGGTGAACTTAGTGGGAATGATATCTTAGGATCTGTGGCTTGATCTGGATTTGGCAACACTTGAGATTGACAACGCGTATGTAAATCTGCAGGACGAGCTTTCCTTATATCGGCGGTAACACCGATGGTATGTTACCGGAACTGCATCAAAAGTTTTGGCAGAATTTCTATCAAATTCGGCTCGTTTGCAAGGCAAGAATTTAAGGAATTCCCTTTTTCATCCTTTAACGATGCATCGAATACAGGACGAACTTTTGTAGTTTAACTCGAATTCTTGATTTCTGCTTGATGCGATAGATAGTGATCAATCGTACCATTATTTGGAGCGATTGCAATTATGCCCTCGCCAGCTTTTTATAGTATCATCGTAATCTACAAAATATCCCATTTTCTGAAGTCTTCTTGTATATTAGCAAAAAGCCTCTTTTCCGCTTTATCTTTATTATCTCCAAGAATCTGATGACCGTCCTTCCAAGGCAAACAGACTTCATACCTATTACCTTCTATTACTTTGACGTTTTCTCGAAAGAATTTAAGGGTTTCATTATCTAAATTCTCCTTTGACCTCACTTCTGCCGGATCTTTTATGCCAATTGTTTCTAAATTCCACAGTTCTGTGAGATCTAAATAGCAAAGTCCGACGGCATCAAGCAAGGTAGATTGACTCTTTACGGGACCTTGTAGTGTCCAACCCAGTTTTGTTTCGATAGCAAAAAGGATTTTGTCGATCGTCATAATATTACTCGTCATCAATTGTCCGGAAAAATCGGCACCTATTAACAATCCTATCTCTGGAGTATCTTTACCAGAATCATTGATTTTAATTTTATGTTTCAGAAGTGAGGAACTTTATATGTCTGAATTCCACCCTCGGAGTGTATCTCTATATCAAAAATCCCATGCACCTGCAGCTCAGTTTCAACTCCAAAAAGATTGTGACTCAAAGTCTCTTGATCTAACGGCACTAAATCTAGTCTCTTTACTATTTCTTTTCTGTACGTAATACCTCTGTGATCCACTGTCAAAAAGTGTTCGCACCAATTACGTCTTTCCATTGTGGACAATCTTCACCATTATAGTTTGCAGAAGAGTTGTTCGCATGTTTTGATCTATGAAAATTATTATTTGAATTCTGTTGTGTGGCAACACCAATCTATACAACGTATCTGGCAACAGCTATGTTCTGTTATGTTTGTTGATCTTGCTCATGTAGCTGTGTCCATGTGAACGGCGTGTGTCGCCAAGTCCCATCCATTTCCATCTATTTAATAAACACTATTTTCTAATTGAAGTCTTGATAGGTTATGGGCCCAGATCTACGCGCCGATAACTAGCGGAAGCATTTGTTGCTAAAAAGAAAACACTGTCTAAAAAAAAAAAAAATCTGCGAACTCAAACCTAACGGCAACTTGAAAATGGCTGGTGTAGATGTTTCGTCCATAAACAAGTTCAATGGACAGAACTACTCACAATGGAGATTCCAAATCACATGCGCGCTGAAAGCAAAAGGAGTTTTCTCCACCGCGAACGGAACCAGGGAGCGACCTGCCACTGACGGAGCCGAGAGTGAGAAATGGGAACGAGATGACGCCGTGGCGATGTTCACCATCTCGTCGGCCATGGATTTCCGGCAGATCACGCTTATCGAAAGCTGTGATTCATCTCGCGATATGCTTTCAAAGCTGGACTCGGTGTACAAAATGAAGTCGGACTACAACAAAATGCTGTTGCTTGATAAATTTCACCAGTTAAAAATGGAGTCCAACGAGAGTGTTATGCAGTATATCTCTAGGGTTGAAAACCTAGCCAACCAAATTCTGGACTGTGGGGAAAGAATTGGCGACAACATGATCATCGCCAAAATACTCGGAACTCTCCCGACGAAGTACCGAAACTTCCGCCAAGCATGGCTATCACTCGATGAGAAGAGACAAACGATGGACAACCTCGCAGCAAGATTGATTGATGAGGAGATGTCGTTAACGCAGAATGAGGAAGCTGACATAGCCCTTCTCACTTCTAGAACTCGTAAACCTGCTGCTTATCAAGAACCCCCGGCGCAAAGAAAAGGGAATGACAAGTCAAGAATAACTTGTTACAACTGTCACAAGAAAGGACACTATGCCCGTGAGTGCAGGTCCAAGCCTAGAGGGCAAGGTGCATTTAACAGATCCAGTTACAGTGCTTTTACAGCAGAGGAGAACCAAATGCCAGACAGCTCTGAAGGGCAATGGATTCTTGATAGTGGGGCATCTGCCCACATGTGCCATGACATTAAGATGTTTGAAACCATAACTCAGTGTGATGCCAAAGAGAGCATTCGTCTTGGAAACAACCAAGAGTTACCAATCAAGGGCAAGGGTAACATTCATATAGAAAAGTTCATTGCTGGTAAATGGCAAAAAGGGGCCATTCATAATGTCCTCTATGTTCCTGACCTCAAAAGAAATCTTCTTTCTGAGGGTGTGATCGCCAGCAAAGGAATGGAAATCACGAAATCCCTTGATAGTGCAAAAATCCATGAGGGCAACGAGTTGGTCGGAACAGCTGTACGTTCTAGCAACAACCTCTACATCATGCTGTTCAGATGTGTTGGATCCTATGAGGCTCATGCTGCTGCCAAAGACAGCTTAAAGCTGTGGCACGAAAGGACTGGTCATCTTAACATCAAATCTCTCTATGAGTTAAGTAAAAAGGGTGTAATTGAAAAGATTGACTTTTCATCTAAAGACGAGTTTTTCTGTGAAGGATGCCAATATGGCAAACAGCACAGGTTTCCCTTCCAGCAGAGGGATCACAAGGCTACCAAACCTGGAGAGCTCATTTACAGTGATGTGTGTGGACCTATGTCAACACAATCTCTTGGAGGTGCAAGGTACTTTGTACTCTTTAAAGATGATTACAGTGGTTTCCGAGTAGTGAGATTTATAAAACACAAGAGTGATACTCTAAAAATGTTTAAGGAATTTGTACAGCTGTGTCACAACAAATTTGGACATGATGTAAAGGGTCTAAGGGTGGATAACGGTACAGAATACACCAACCTGAACTTCAGTGACTATCTCAAAAGTAAAGGCATTGAATTTGAGACAACAGCACCCTACACCCCTCAGCAAAATGGTAGATCTGAGAGGGATCTTCGAACCATAGTAGAGAGTGCCAGATCCATGCTGCACTCCAGAGACCTGCCCTTGTATCTCTGGGCAGAAGCTGTGAACACTGCTGTGTACATCCTCAACAGGACCCCTACTACTCAAGCACCAGACTCCACTCCTTTCCAACTATGGACAGGAAAGATGTTCAAGCTAAATCATCTTCGAGTCTTTGGATGTGAAGCCTACATGCACATTCCTGATGCCCTTCGAAGAAAACTAGCTCCAAAGAGCAGGAAAATGATCTTTGTGGGTTACGAGAAAGACTCCACAAACTATAGACTGTTTGATCCCAACACAAGGACTGTTAAGGTGTCCAGAGATGTAACCTTCAATGAAGACATCTCTTATTCACCCATTCCATCGCCAACATCTCGTGTTGAGATCATTACTGAGAGTGAACAGGAGGTGACAGACAGTCAAGGGGCAACTGATATTCCAACACCTGAAACAGATGAATATGGTCTTCGCCCAAGGAACCTACTGAGAAAGCCAGCTCGGTATGAAGTCAACATTGCTGACCTTGTGACTCCTTCAACCTACGAAGAAGCAGTCACATCTCCCGAGGCCGAGCTCTGGAAATCTGCAATAACAGATGAGCTAAATTCCCTTGACAGAAACCGCACCTGGGATCTAGTGACTCCTCCAGAAAATGCCAACATCATTGGTTCAAAGTGGGTATTCAGAGTCAAACAACTCCCTGATGGAAGCATTGAACGCTTCAAAGCAAGGCTGTGTGCCAAGGGATTTGCACAAGTGGAGGGAGTCGACTTTCAAGAGACTTTCTCACCCACAACAAGATTCGACACCATTCGAGTAGTACTTGCCCTAGCTGTGCAGAGAAAATGGTCCATCTTACAAATTGATATCAAAACAGCTTTTCTTTATGGAGAGGTTAAGGAGGAGATTTTCATGGAACCTCCTCTGGGCCTGGATATTGAAGCTAACCTAGTGTGTCGTCTGAACAAGTCTCTGTATGGACTTAAACAAGCGTCAAGATGCTGGAATCGCACCTTTTCCGATTTCCTCACAAGCTTCGGCTTTCAGCAGAGTGCTGCAGACTCGTGTGCCTATGCTGGAAATTTTCGTGGGAAAAGAGTCATTCTAGTGCTATATGTGGATGATGCATTATTGCTTTCTGAAGAAGAAGAAATACTCCACGAAATAGTCTCTGATCTGGGAAAGAGATTCGAGGCAACCATTTGCAACAGCGGGTGCTTCGTAGGAATACAGATCGAACACAACCCCAGCGGTTCAATCTTCATTCACTCAGAAGGATACATTGAACGCCTCCTAAAGAGGTTTCACCTGGAAGATGCCCATCCCAACAGCATACCTGCTGATCCTGGTACTATCCTGTCATCAGAATCTATTCCTGTTCCAGAAGGGACCCCCTATCGGCAAGCCATTGGGTCACTGATGTTTCTAACCAGCACTACTCGACCAGACATAGCTTTTGCTGTGAACCTGGTCAGCAGATTTCAATCAAATCCTGGTCAGATCCACTGGAATGCCGTGAAACGCATCTTCAGATACCTGAAAGCTACCAAGAAATATGGTATTGAGTATCTTTGTGATCCTGAGGCTGCTTTGCAGCCAATAGGATACTCCGATGCAGACTTTGCTAACGACATTGATACCAGAAAATCTACATCTGGTTATGTATTCATGCTTTCCAGAGGACCCGTGACCTGGTGCAGCCAGAAACAGGCAACCGTGTCAACCTCAACCACCGAGGCTGAATACATTGCAGCGGCAACTGCCGTCAAGGAAATAGTGTGGCTTCGACAATTACTTCAAGACCTGGGTGAGCACACAATGATTAAGAATGCAATTCCCCTCCTAGTGGACAATCAAAGTGCTATCAAGCTCATCAAAAACCCAGTGTATCACAAAAGGACCAAACACATTGATGTTCGTCATCATTTCATTCGTGAGAAACTTGAGGACGACACTGTAAGTGTCAAATATGTGGAATCGAAGAAGCAACTGGCAGATATTTTAACCAAAACACTGCCTAAAATGGCCTTTGAGAACTGTCGTGACCTTTTGAACATTAAAGGACCAAACTGAACTTTATATTTATCATTTGTGAATAACCCAGATTTCTTTTTCACCTATATGCTATTGCTTATTTTATGTTATAATCTGACAATATTATTTAGCTACTATTAATGTAAACTGTAATTTCATATATATGAAATAATGTGTAAAACCTAGGGACAACAGAATTGGAGGGAGTATGAAAATTATTATTTGAATTCTGTTGTGTGGCAACACCAATCTATACAACGTATCTGGCAACAGCTATGTTCTGTTATGTTTGTTGATCTTGCTCATGTAGCTGTGTCCATGTGAACGGCGTGTGTCGCCAAGTCCCATCCATTTCCATCTATTTAATAAACACTATTTTCTAATTGAAGTCTTGATATGATCAGACAATAAGACTTCACTCGTTTCATTAGGTTGTTCTTTTTTGAGACTTCCAGAACCTTTTAGTTCTCTGCACATCACCGTTACATGACGTTTGTTGCAAAGTAAACAGTTCACAAAACTTTTACACTTATCGGCACCATGCCCAGTTTTTAAGCAATTAAAACAAGCCTTTTTCTTTCTTAGTACATTTTTGTTATCCTCAAATGAAAGATTGTGCTTCTTAAAGCACTCGGAGGAATTATGTGATTCCTTATCACACCTTATACAAGAATGCACTTGTTTCTTCTTTGAGTCTCCCGCATAAATACAGGCGGCGGTAGCCGGAACAGAGCCAAATTTGTCCGCAGCAGAAAAGCTTGTACGTGCCAATTGGAGACGGTCTTCACTTTCAACTTCAATACGTAGAAAATTCAACAAATGTCCTAAGTTTTCAGAGTGCGCGACACTTTTCTTAAGCTATCGAGATCACTCCCACGCCCTCAGAATTTCTTCCGGTAGGGTAGCCTCTACAAGGGGATATAGCATAGCTGCATAAATCTCACTTTTTACCCCTAATGTCTCCAAAGCTCTGAGTTGAGTTTCTAACTTATCATATAAATTGGATAGAGTCATATTTCCATCTTTGGCGGGTTGAGGTAAAATCAACCTTAATAATTCACGAACGTATATTTCTACCAGTAATTCGTCGCGTGCAAATCTGGATTTTAGCTGCTTGATAGCTTCTTTATAATTCGCACCTGAGGGAGGATAACTATCTACGAGCTCTCTTGCTGGGGAACCAACGACAGTCGCTTGTAATAAGTACTGGAATTTATCATCATCATCTATATTTACATCTTCGTCGATTTTTTTTGAACTATCCCCAAGATCCTAACCAATTTCGAGTTTCCCCATTAAATTTTTGAAGCTCCAACTGCGGTAGTCCAAAATTCCTCTTCGTGGAATTTTCTGAAATTACAGGTGTAACTACAGGCATCAAATTCGCCTTTTTCTGTTCTACCTTTGTTTCTAAACCGATATATTTATCGCGGTATGATTCATTATTTTCAAAATCAGTTAAATAGTCGCTTTCGTTTTCAGCTTCTTGCAAAAGTTCAGAAATTTCTGATTGAACTTCATCTAATCTATTAAATTTTACTAACTCATTCAATTTCATTAAATTAAGTACTCATTTTAGACCATGTTTTAATTACTTGCACCAAATACAACAAAGAAATTAAAAACTTTTCGAATCCTTAAAACTTCAAACGATAAATACTGAAAACTTCTTCAATTTGATGATCCGAGCATTCGAAACCAAAACCACAACGCACCAAGTAAACCTAGTGCCTATATAATGAGAGTGGCGACAAGGGACCAAATTTGGCCCAATGCACATGCGCGGCAGCCATTTTTCTACCAGAATCGTCTCCAAGCAGGTTGCTGGGCGAATATCTTTTTTCGGTTGGTTTCCCACATTTCCTCCTTACTCTTTCTTTTGGCGATATTGTTCATGTCCCGAAATTTGTATGCTCACAACTTATTGAAATTGTTTTCGTGAATATTAACAAGAAAAAGTAAAAAGTTAAGCTTATAACTTCAGTGTTAAATAAAATAGGATCTGATGTGTGGTCTCTCTCAGGCACTTCAGTTTTCTTTAAATTATTTCCATGCTGTGTGATATAAGTTTACGCATTAATTTTATAACATTAAATAAAAAATAGATTTAAAATGTCCTACTATTAATGGATAGTTCCTTAAAATAAAACTTTCTTTCAACCAACTGTGCAACACATGTAGTTTTTCTTTAGTGTAATAAATCATTTCCTTACATTAAGCGAACCAGAAAAGATAGTGTACATTTTTATTTGACCTTTTTAATGCATGACACAAAATTTTAATCCACATAAATTTAATTGAAAATGAATGAGTAAACACAAATATACAATGATAATCGTTAATATGTACAAATATAACATTAAATATATTCGATAAGCCTTTTGGGGAAATGTACGGTTCTTCCACTTCTTGTTGTGAGAGGTTGAACAGATTCCCTGGACTCTGTAGATTTAGAAGGCAAAGATAAGTTAATGTTGCTATCGTCACGCAGAATATGAGCAGGTTTTACTCTGTCTAACGTGACAGAAATTGTTTTGCCATTCACAATAATCCGACAGTTCTTTTCCGAACGATCAAGAACAGGATGTGGTCCAGTATAAGGCTGAGACAATGGAGGTTTGTGACAGTCCACACGTAAAAACACATGAGAACATGTTTCCAATGAGGGATGAACATAGATTGAATCCTTGCAATTGTTTTGATGTTGCAATTGGATTTAAAGTTTGCATCAAGGTGCGAAGTTGATCTACGTATGATGGAAAGGCTGTTGCAGAAACTTGTTCACTTAATAAAATGTCAGATGGTAAACGAAGTGTTGTTCCATATACAAGTTCTGCACACGTAGCGTTAATATCGTTCTTTATTGCAGATCGCAATCCTAGCAAAACAATTGGTAGTACCTCGGTCCATTTTGTATGCTCATGGCATTTAAGAGCACTTTTGAGGTGACGATGAAAACGTTCTATTAACCCATTAGATTGGGGTCTATACGCTGCGGAATGGATGTGGTTGGTTCCAAGCACTTTAGTTAGCTGTCTAAAGAGATTTGATTCAAAACTTCTGCCCTGATCTGTTGTTATTGTTGTAGGACAGCCGAATCTGGAAATCCAACCACTTAATAGTGCTCGACAAACTGTTTCGGCAGTCATGTCAGTAGTCGGGATTACTTCAGGCCAGCGAGTGAAACGATCAGTTATCGTGAGGCAATAACGTTGGCCGTCAGATGATGGCAGTGGTCCAATAAAATCCAGATGTATATGGGAAAATCGAGCATCTGGTAGATTGAATGTACCAAGTGGAGTCTTGGTGTGGCGATGGACTTTAGAACGTTGGCAAGGAATACAACATTGTACCTGCTCTTTAATCCATTTGTTCATTGCTGGCCAAACATATCGAGAAGTTATCAACTTATTTGTAGCGAAGATTCCTGGATGGGAAAGTCCATGAAGTTGGTTAAATATGATTTTTCGATATGATTGTGGGACAAATGGTCGAGGTTGTCCGGTGGACATGTCGCACAACAGTTCCAAATTAGCGATTGGAAAATAAGTCTTTTCCAAAATTAGTGAAGTGTCGTTTTTGGTTAGAATCGCCTTTAACTCTGAATCATTCGCTTGGGCTGAAGCAAATTCTTGAAAATTTAATGGAGAAGAGATAGTGTCAATTTCTATGCGAGATAATGCATCAGCGACGACGTTGTTAGTGCCTTTTGTATGGCGGACATCTGTTGAAAATTGAGAGATATAGTCCAAATGACGGAGTTGTCTTGGCGAACACTTGTCTGGCTTCTGCTTGAAGGCGTAAATCAAAGGCTTTTGATCGGTGAAAATGATGAAATCACGACCTTCGAGCATATGTCTGAAGCGTTTGACGGATGTGTATATTGCTAATAGTTCTCTGTCATACGTGGACCAGTTCCGTTGGCTTTTGGAAAGCTTGGCAGATAGAAATGAAATAGGCTCCCAGGCATCTTTATTCAGTTGCATAAGAGTACCGCCAACAGCTAAATCGCTTGCATCGACCCAGACACTCAGCTTCGCTCCAGGTATCGGATGTTGCAGAAGAGTTGCACTTGCTAAGGCATTTTTAGCATCCGTTAATGATTGCTCTGCCACATCAGTCCATTGAAGTAACTCATTAAGTTTGGTTACTGTAATTCGTTTAGATTTCTTTTTATTTTTGACGCCTTCTAAGAATTTATTTAAAGGGGCTAATATATGAGTTGCTTTGGGTACAAAACGTCTGTAGAAATTAAATAATCCAAGGAAACGCCTTAATTGTGTGATAGTGGTTGGCTTTGGAAAATTTTTGATGCATTTCTACACGTTCTGGCAGAGGCTCAATACCCGATTCGGAAACTTTAAAACCTAAGAAATCAATGGAGGAGACTCCAAAAACGCATTTTGATGGTTTTAAAGTAAGGCCATAATGTTGTATTCGTTCAAATAAAATCTGTAGATGTTCGATATGCTCTTCTGATGATCGAGAACCACTAATATGTCATCAACAAAAGCATAAACGAAAGGGAGGTTTCGAGTTACTTCATTGATAAATCGTTGAAAAGTAGATGCGGCGTTACACAGATCAAATTGCATACGTAAGCTTTCGTATAAACCAAAGGGTGTAATAATGGCAGTTTTATGAACATCCTCTGGATTTACAGGGATTTGATGATACGCTTTCATGAGATCTATGTGCGAAAACATTTTTGTGCCATGTAGGTTCGATGTAAAATCTAAAATATTTGGTACACCGTAATTGTCTTTGATTGTTTGAGCATTAAGTGCTCGATAGTCACCAACAGGTCTCCATTCAGAGCTATCTTTTTTCGGTACCATGTGCAAAGGAGATGCGTAATTGCTTTGCGAGGGGCGCATGTAGCCTAATTGGATCATTGTTTTGAATTCCTCCTTAGCAATGTGTAAGCGGTCAGGTGCAAGTCTGCGGGCTTTGGCCGTTACGGGCGGACCAGTCGTGTTGATGTAATGAACAACTGAATGTTTTATCTCCTGATCCGGGCGTGTAGGTCGTGTGATTTCTGTAAATTCCATTAACAATTTATGGTATACACTATTACCAGATACCGTTTTTACGGAATGGATGCAACTGTTGCGCATTATACCGTCAGTGTTTATGTTTGTTTGTGTATCATTCAATTAATGCTGAACTAAATTTGGCACTAGGTTAAAATTGTACAGAAAATCGGCGCCTATTATGGGAGTGGACACATTTCCAACTAAAAATGTCCATGTGAATACGCGTCTCAAACCCAGATCTAAGGAGAGAGTTTGTGATGTGTATACATGGATGGGGGAAGTGTTTGCTGCGGAAAGAGTCATTTCCGAGCCATTTCTCCTTTGTAATTTTGATGCGGGAATTATGGAAACGTCAGAACCTGTGTCGATTAAATACTGTATATTAGTACGTCTGTCGCGTACGAATAGGCGATGAGAATTTTTGGGCAAGGTGGTAGTCGCCTCTACACCAGGCCTCGGTCGTTTTTTTGAAATTTGCAGGGAGGTGTGCATTTTTGGGCCTTTTCGCCAAATTTAAAATGATACCAACATTGGTCGTGTTGGTTTTGGCTGGATCGCGATTTGCTGCGATTACCCGGCGCGTGATGTTGCTTATTATGACTGCGGCTTCTGCCACGAGAAAGGTTATCTATGCGCAGATTTAATTTTTTAATTTCTGCAAATAATCGATCTTCCATGGAAACTGAGGCAACTGAGTAAGCACTTACCGGCATCGGCGTCACTTCCAGTACTCGGTCGGCCACTTCCGCTGCTTTCTCGATCGTCAGAGGAGTTATGGCTGCAAGAATGGACTGTACTCGCGTTGGCAGATGCGTTTGAAAAAGTTCGAGCATGAGCTCGTCTGGCACTTGATGCGATTCGGCACGTCGCTTCATGATGCGGAGCAATTCAGTAGACTTCCTGTCTCCTAATTGTTCGCCAGCTAAAAGTTTCCGAATTTCCCGGTGTGATGATTCGCCACTTCGGTTGATTAGTTCCCTTTTGATATGTTGGTAAGGGTCGGTCGGGTCCGGCTTCGTGATGACGTCGCGAACTGTCGACGCTGCTTCTGGAGGAAGGTTGGATGCAATGTAGTTAAACTTGGTACGATTGTCCGTTATTGGTTTGGGTACTCCTAATTCGAACGTACTCTCACACATGTGGAACCAAAGTGCAGGGTCGCTGAAGTTGTAGGACGGAATTTTCACAGCGCTGACGTCGGTCATTTTTAAGTCCAAGGCTTCACAGCACGTTGAAGAAAAATAATGGATAATTTTGAAAAATATATCCGGATTCAGGTATTGTGCGTTCTTTAATAGCGGGTCACCATTTTGTGGTGTTCGTTGGTGTGCAATTAATACAACATAAATTAGAACACAATAATTTATTCCACAAGACGAAAAGAGACACAAGACGAACACAACCGAAAGGGAAAAGTTAAGAAGTAAGAATATTGATACGCGCTCCGTTCGCAATGCTTCGCGCATGCGCATTACAAACTCGCGCCGAGAGAGAAAGAGAGCGATATTACGCGAATCGTCTGCTTCTGACAAGAACAACGAATTTCAATTCGTACTCTCCACAACCTGAGCTGGCACCCCACTCTCCAAACTTCCACGCCAACCCAACGTGAGGACTTTCGGCCACGACAGATTTAAGGTGCACCAGCCGCCTCTACACCATATGTTTACAAACATCCATGCCCGGACCCGAACCAGGAACCTTCCGATCTAGAGGCTAACACCTTAACCACTATACCGGTTGGTCGGTCCATGTTGTTCAAAAAAAGCTATTTACTTAAAAAGTATTCAAATTTATAGTGACAAAACACTAAAATAATAATAAATAAACATTCTAGAACACCAAATGGAACATGAAAAAGCGATATTTTTTTTCTAAATTTAATGTACATGCGTTTTTCTCGTACATACAGATAGTTCCCATGTTAAGTCAACGGGAGATTGGAATAAAACCGCCTCGGGCGGTAGAAAAGGTCTCTAAGCCAATCAGAAAATGTTTCCCGTTGTCGCCACTGTTATTATATAAGCACTCTAAGTAAACCTAGAGTGCCAATAAACCTAGAGTGAGTAAACCCCCCCACTCTAATTAATCCTATTTCTAATCTCTTCTTACGCATTCTAAGTCACAACAACTCCACTCATCTGACAACTAGAGTGCCTGACAACCAATAAACAAAATCACAAACCTGAACAGTAGAGGCGAAAGTGACAACTGTCGTAATCGTAACCATAAACCTCAAAGCACCAAGTATTACTGGCGGAAGACAATCTTATAAACTCGGAAACGGACACAATTTTGTGCTCAGACGGCGAAATGTCTGCAAACCCCTGAGCAGTCCTGGCACCAAATAATTAGAAAAATTTTCAAGTATGTATTTTGCAGGATTTCATAATTCTGAAACACAACGATTGAACATTTCATAATTGGTTCCTGAATTAGTTGGTGTTTCGGACCATATCAAAAGTTTAACTAGTTACGAGAACAAAATTCCTTGTGCTTTTAACAAGTGAATCCAGAATGGGTTTCCAAGGCATGATTAAACTGAGCAAGAAACTGATGCTATAACTTTATTTTCCTGTAATTGCTATCTTTGTTTCAGCCATTATGTGTCATTTGACAATCACTAACGTATAAATTTTTTTGATGCATATTCTTATTTATTCCTTCTACAATTTATGCTCCTACTTTTAAACAAATACTTTTCAAAGTTCAGACCCTAGCCATTACATTGTGGTCATATAAATCATGTAAACAAAATATGTTCAAACATGCATATAAATAGAAGTTTTTTGGCTACTGAGGAGAAATATTTCACTGTCATTAATGTTTTTATCTATCTTTAAGGCAACCCTATGCAGGGGAAGCTTGTTAGATTCATGCTCTGACAGTAAAATTTGGATTATACAAAATTACAGATTTTACTTCTACGAAATTTGAAAATTTGCTTCGAATTATTCTTTACTTTTACTTATTTATTTGAGCACTCTTCATTTTCACTTCCATTTATAACAAATTGAATCACCAAAATGACTACCATCTTCATTTGTCAAAAGAAAAATTACTTGGCAACAAAACATGCCTAGGATACGACATCTTTATCATGTTGTTAATTCAAACACCAACTGAACTACTTGGATGTGCCGCTTGGAGGATTAGGGTTTTATGTAAAAACATTTTCCTTTTCTATTTTAATGTTCTCTATTATATAAATCTCACAGGAAAACTTTTGAAATTTTTGTCTGAGCACTTGCGTTAACATATTTGCCCATATGGTAAAGATCACAAATCAGTGTAGTGCTCAAATCAGAGTAGTAGTCAAGGTACCCAACAGTTATGACACAACAATGCTGATCCAATAGATGATACATGGGCCACACAGTTATACTAGATGATGGGTTCCCCATGAAATGATGAAAATTGTGTATGCTAAATACTCAGTGTTTATGAATTGCACAAATGCATACATTTTCTTCTTCGGAATAATGCTTATTCACCAACTATAGTTCATGAATATCTGACTACGGAATCACCAACAATGACGCCTAAACTATGGAACTTGATTTTAAAGCTTCCAATTCTAGAAACTCCTTTTCGCATTCCTGGCCCAAGTGTCTAAGTGCAAATGGGGAGAATAGGGCAAAGATTCACTTCATTACTAAGTGATCAACTAGGGAGCAAGCAAATTGTCACCTACTGAGCAACTTGTGAAGGGCCACAGGTGTGAATTGGAAAGCCATGTTACCATCGGTGCAGTCTACATCCACTTATGACTTTGTGTGCGGATGATTCTAAAGAGTGCCAGCGCCACGACCATAGTTTAGGCCTTTTAAATGACACAAACAATACTTATTTTTACCAACCTACTAATACTTTTCATTCCACTGACATTGCGATTGGTTCCCTTTCTCTTTTCACAAAATGGAATTTTAGTTTTGACAGTGATTTGCACAGAAGTGTTAATTTCCTGATCATTTTAATGTATTCTGTTAAAGACGTTACATTCCCTAGATAACCTGTACGGTTTAATTTTGATAAAACTAACTGCCCCCTGTTTGAAGAACTATCGGCATTTAGCATAGACATGGTAGAACCTCCAAATATTGATGCAGCTGTAGAAGCAGTTACGACCCACATTAAAAAGAGCTGCAAAGATTGCAATTCCCAAAACCTCGGGAAAATTTCCCAAGTTTATAAAACCTTGGTGGAATGAGGAATATGCTGAAGCTCAAAGAAGGCCTGGAACTGATTTCAATGACCTCTGAAAATATAATAGTTTTTAAAAACATACAGTACCATTTGCTTGACGAATCAGATGCCAGAGTTAAAAAGAATCTTGGTAAAAATACACAAGTTCTATTCAAAATCAGATGCCATCAAAATTCAACTGGAATAAAGTCAGAAAAGTATTTGGCACCAAAAACACTGGACAGTCATCATTTCTGAAGTACAACTCATCTCGGATGCTAAAGACAGCGAACACTTTAGGTGCAACTTTTGCAGAATATCCAGCTATGATTCATATCCATTGGACTTCATGTGTTATAAAACACAAAAAGAAAAGAACTAAATTTCCATAACTCTTCATTTGAAATTTATTAAAAGGTCATTTTTTTTTTGGGAGGGAAGTGTTACTGAGTAGAAGCATTTTGAAAGTTTTTTTGTTTTGAAATATTCCAGGTTTATTCGTTTTTAATATTACTATTTAACTTTAAAAAAGAACACTTATTTTGATTTAAGTTATGATTTTTTTAGTATAAACTCTTGATTCAAATCAAGTGATTAATTATTTTTCTCTTTTTAATTGTAACTAAAACAGAATAGAGGTTTTTACCTGAATTTCAATTAAACTAGTGTAAAATATTTAGTTTATTCAATATTTTAGGCTTAATTTTATTTGCAAATTGATAATAAATCTCAATTTTCTAGGTTTTAAGGTACCATTTGAATCACTATCAAAATGACATCTGTAGTGGAGAGTATCCTTTTCCATAATATATTCACATAGTGGTATTTTATTCTTCTGATTTTTGTTTCCCTTATTGTACTTATCTTTATAAATTTAATCTTCTGAAAACAATTGCAAACTTAACCCCAAAACGGAAAAAAAAATTAAATAAAATTTGTGGTGGCCAGAAATTTATTTATCCTATATTTTGTGATGTGTATAAGTATTTGTTTTACTGCAACATTTATATATTCTTAGACTTATTTACATATTAACCATTCTTGAAGGTTAAAAGTTTCTTACCATTCTACACATGGAACCATTAAACTTAATAACAGTAAAAGGACTTAAAATTAGAAGCTGAACCACTTTATTTTTACTTATATCTATGCATAAAAATACACCATTTCTCTTGAAAAGTTTGAAAAAACTTTGAATTAGTCAAAGGTTTAACTATTTCAAATAGAACAAATTGAAATAAAGCTGTATACTGGACGTTTTTCCTTTCCTCTTCAGACTAATAACATTTGTTTAACAGTTATGCTAATACAGGATAGTAAGCAACCATGCTCTTTGTAAAGACTTACATTAAAGTATGTCCTTGCAATGAACAAATCTTTGGTGCCTAAAGGTTATTCTCAAATTGACTGCAAAACAAAACTTTGCTAGAAACTAAATTGGGAACTGTTATCACCATTTTGAAAATGATCTAATATTGTAAAAATTGATTTGTGAAAATTAAAAGTTTTTAGAATCCTTTAGCTGAAATTCATAAAACATTTACAGCTTTTTATTTCAATTAAGTAATATATTAATTCTGCCTCAATTTTTCAAAAATTATACATTTTTTTGGTCTATGTAATTTGGAACCAAATGTTTTAAATTGAAATTTTCTGACCATGATATGCAGTTTAGCATATAGTAATATGTATTCACATTTTGGTTACAGCTATATTTTACTTAGTAGTAACACTAACTAGTATGTGTGGCGAACTTAGCCACCACTACAAATATTAATGTATGATTCAATGGTGTAACTCCCACATGAGTTACTTTTTGATAGACAAAGGTGTGTTGTTTCACTTCAACTTGCCAGAAATATTTATTTTTCTTTATACAGGGGTGAAAATCTTCCGCGTTTACGCGGATTTCCGCTTTTTTTTTTCCTTTCGAGAATTTCCGCTTTTTTTTCCCCCTTTTGAGAATTTCCGTTTTTTCTTCCGAAAATTTCCGCTTTTTTCTTTGAATTAAATTATGTCATGGAATTACAGCCAAAGAATAAATGTAAAAAAAAAACAATAAGGAAAGTGTGTCCTTACTTCAGGTAGTAGATTCTTCCGACTTTTCGTAAATTTTGAAAAAATGACCGATTTTTATAATTTTTTACAAAAAAAATTCCTATTTTTGCCCTTATCAGCTTTTTTTACGTTTAGAGAAGACAAATAAGTCTTGCTAATTCCTTTTTGAAAAGAATCCTTTGTGAGAAGCTTATTAGTTTAATGGTAAACCTGAAGAACTTGGATTTTGAACTAGTGAGCGTACGTTGTTGCATATTTCGTAGGTAAAGCTACGGTTTCCTAAAAAAGCGGAGCTGTTATCTAAAGGCCGTGAAACGTCATGATGCGGCGGAAAAGGTATAAATGAAATAGTTTAAGTTGATCAGCTTTTAATGTGATTTTTCTTTCAACTAGAAAATAAGATGCTTTGTTATTTCGTCTTTCATGGCAACCTCGGCAAGCGGAAAGTTTAAATGTTCATTTTGAATATTCTAGAAATTACTTTCAAAATCCGTTAAAACTTCTTTCTTTGGCGTCTTTAGAAGTACGCCAAGGCGGTGGCCATCGTTTTAAACATAGACTGCAACTATTTTCAAAATGATGCTTCTTTTAAGGGCAATATTTATGATTGTTTTAATAAGTTAAATTTTGTTTCTTGGATAATAAGAGTTATTAATTTTAAGTTTATTTGATTCAAATAGAAAATAAGAATATTTTCGGGAAAATATAGAGATTTTGAAAAAAAAGTTATTTTATATTCGAAAATAGGTTGTAAATTTAAACTGAACTAAGAAATATTTTTCCTACCACATGGTTTCAGCTTCAGTCTACATTTATAGCTGTGCCAACGACCTGCCCTTGGCGCACTTAGGCCCGGTGCACACATCCGGTTTTTCAACGTGAGGCGCCGCTGCCGCAACGCAAGTGCGGTCTGAGATACATTAAATCCGGTGCGTACATGCCTCCAGCGCCGCTGGGGCGATGCACGTCCAACTTGCGTGCAATTTGTACCGCAGTTCCCCGCGGCGCCGTTCGGAAGTAACTTGTTTTCATAAACAAATAGATTATAAATAATAATTAATAAATGATTGTATCCAGTAACGTCTATTTTGTTTCAAAATATACTTTTTTTTACGCCAAACACGTTTTCTTCGATAGAATATTTATCGCAAATGGCGCGAAATGAGTTCGTGTGTCATTTCACGGTTATGTGTGCATAGTTGGGCTTCGGTGCCGCAGTGGCGCCGCACGTTGAAAAACCGGATATGCACCGGGCCTTAAGTCGCTAAGGAAAGAATTATTTCGAATGAACCAATGAAATCAAACGACAGTTTAACGGAATTTGAAAGATTTTTCTGGAATATTCGAAATGAAATTAAAAAAAATTTTCCACTTGACCTGGTTGTATTAAAATCCGCAATAACCGTTATACATATGGGTTACCTTAACCTGTAATTACTCGCTACTAGAAGTGCGCCAAAAAGCGCCAAGTCCGTTGCCATTTCTATAAACCAAGACTGAAGCTGTACCATTTTTATTTTTGGTGTCTAATTATTTTTTTTAATATAAAATTCATGCTATTTAATAAAAATAGTATATATATGATTTATTCTTTTGTAACAGCATTTTGATTTCCTGTTAATTTAATTTTTGGTATCAAGGTTTTTGAAAAATTGCAACTCTTAAGAAAATCTTAGCATTGGTGAGGTGTTCAAAAATATTCATAAAAATAACATTTTCAACTTCATCCAACTTATTTATACTGTTTATAGTTGCCTAGATATTTTTTCTCTTTTACAAAATTTGAGTTTGCACTTAAGGTGCCCACTCCTACTTTTCCAAAGACAAATTGCATTGTTTATAGTGGACTTTATAGGGTTTTTATCAGACTAAAAATTTGCCTACCCCCTCAGAAAAAAATTTCTGGCTGCACCACTGTTCTGTACACACATTAGTACACAAATATAGTAATCTTATTCAGCTATTTTTGTACTTCAAAATAACGCTGCATATATTTTCCTCTTTTTTACATTTTGACTGTTTTCACCCCTGTTTATATCAAGCACCTAATTAAGTAACACCCCTTTTAATTTTTTGGATCTTTCCTTTCAAGGGGGTTTATCCCAGACCATCACCAGTAACCTGTTGTATTGCTCCAGTGCTATGCTAATTAAAATATGTATTTTATTTTTGATTTCATGTAACTGAGGAAATTTTTATGCTAATATTTTTCCTAAATTTGTGAAGAACGTTTTTTGTTCAACTTGAAGTTTTCTGCAAAGGAACTAGCAACTTATTCATGGAGATTTGAAAAAATGGAAAAAAAAGAAATCGTTAAATTAAAGCAGGTAATTTTATTACTGATGTTATATTTTGGTCAAATGATATTTAGGAATGATGTCATTTTACAAGAAACACAATGATTTTTAAACATTTGAAACCGAGAGTATTTTACTTTTTAAAATGTTCTTATGTGCAAGAATATAAAAGATAACAAAATTTTATTTCGCCAATCTTTCAGTTTTCCACTCTATGCTGTAATCAATCCAGATCAGTGATTCCTTATAAAGGAGATTAAAAATGATTTTCAACAAGTGTGCCCTACGAATAGTGAAATGATTTAAATTATGCTTGATTTATTTAATTTCATTGGTTAAATTTTGAACTTTTGATAAGAGTGTTTACAAATAATTTCATTACATAAATGCACAATATAAATATTTCACCCATATAAATGCATATGAGTATTTTTTTTATTGCAAAGTATCAGATAAATTGTGATCACATGGCAACGAACTAGATATTAAGAATTCCCAACCGAAATTTCCAATATCGGTTCTCGATCCAAACAAAGACCATCAAGTTCATAGGGGCTGGTGTACACTAAATCTGTCACATGGCCACAAATCTCCTCATGTGTACGTAGTGTAGTAGTTTGTAGAGGGATGTCAGCTCTAAAGTTCCCTGATTATCTGACTGGGTCAATATTGTGAGGTGTTGTCTTCGGAATAATTTCTTTGCAAGCAATGCGTTAGCATATTCTTAGTGTAATTTAAGTTTTGTTTTATGTTTTAAGGCAGCACAGGAGAGTAACAAGGAAATGGTCTTCATCCTTGCGGAAAATGTAGTACGCCTGAGAAAGATGGCCCGCCACTACATACAAATGGCATCCAGGGTGGATGCTGCAGCAAACAGAATTCAAACAGTATGTACAACCATGAAAGTGACTCAATCAATGGCTGGAATTCTGAAATCAATGAATTTTTCCTTGAAAACCCGAAATTCTGAGAAAGTTAGTGACATACGTGAATTTTATTTTCCTTTCTTTTGTAAGTGCCTTAATATGGACTCAATATCTTATTATATACATTATAAAAAAAAATCGATGCACCAAGAAGTTGCAGAATTATAGTGGTGCCTGACTTGATCAACTTGGAACAGCGCTGACTGGAGACATATAGTCTTTAGTGACGAGTCCTGTGCCCTGATGACAATAACAGCAGATGGGTTTGGAGACGTTCAGGGCAGCGTGGAGATCCTGCCCTTACCATTGCGTGCCACACATGCCCACAACAGGGCATGATCTGGAGTGCCATCTCCTTTCATAGATGGACCCATTTGGTAGTCATTTCTTGCACACTTGCTGCACGTAGACGACATTCTACAACCGGTTGTGTTACCATTCCTTTTGTTACACCCCAGACTTACTTTTCAACAAGATAATGCCCGATCGCACACAGCACTTGCTGCTATGAATTGTCTTCAAGCCTTCCCAACACTTCCTTGGCCAGCTAGGTCTCCTGATCTCTCTCCATTTGGGACGTTATGTGATTGCAACAATCCCGGAATGTTAACCATTTAGCCTGACAGTTGGAGACAAGTTGGCTAAAAATTCTGCAGGACACCGACCGGAAACTTTTTCAGACTATGCAATGCCGTGTGACAGCTTGCATCCTGGCCAGAGGTGGATCTACCCCTTATTGACTTCCTCCCTTTGTAACCGTCAAACTCTGAAATAAATCTTTCAATTGTTCTGAAATTTTAATTGTTTGTTTTTCTATGTATTTATGTTCTATGTTCTACGTATTTGTTTTCTATGTTCTACACATCCACCCATTTTTATCGTAATTGGACAATTCCTCCTTGGTGCTTCGATTTTTTTGTTATAGGGTGTATTATAGTAACCTCTCATATCAAATGATTGGCTGTATCGTTATTTTTTACTTGTCCCCTGATTAGAGGGCCCTCAGGGACACATCTTTAGGTGTGTGCAGGCATCACAACCCAGAGGTATTTGAGTGATCTGCCCTCCTTTTTGTTTTACCTTGGCCTACCCTTTTACTTTTTTTCTGCCTTGTTGTCTTGATTTTGGTGCAGCTTGACTAAATATGGCACTTGTGCCATAAAACCCCAAACCAAGAGGCAAATCTGGACATTTTGGGATCTGGGCCAATTGAGGCTGTTGCCACCCTGTTTAAAACAAAACCTACGTATTTAAAAAGTTGAAAATATGGATAAAATAATGCTTATTTGAACTAAATCATGTAAATTTAGTAAAGTACCAAATAAATGTTGTATACCCTACTATAGAAGTTTAGCTACTGGATTCACACACACATGGCTAAACCTACGATTAATGACAAAAATTATTTAGTCATAATTATCTAACTTGTTTTTTAATCATGTCTGACTTTATTAAAGATTGAAATTTTTTGTTAGCTTATCCATTGATTGAAAAAATTGATGGGGCCCAAAACTGACTTACAGATTAAATTAATTAAATTTTAAACAGATTAGAACAGAAAACGCTTAAATTTAAATTGACAGCAGAGCATTCCTATGCATCTAAAATAAATGGATACCTAAAATATACCAATGCCAATGCAGACTATAGCTGAAAGATTTAAAATTGGTATGGAAAGAAATTGTATTATGATTACTAAAACACCAAAAGACCATTCAAATACGAATAATTTCATCGTTAGCTGACAAGGTGTCCAAATGTTGCCCTTTGTAATCTCAGAATAAAGTTTAATTTTCTAAAAAGGATTTTATTTGTGGTTCAAATTTTGATACATGTTTTGCTACTTGACAGCAGCATTGTGACCATAAAAGTCATGAGTAATAACGAATTTATGATGATTTTATTACGAAATTCATTTTTACATGTTAAGTTTAATACAACAACTTCTAATTAAAAATAAAATTTGGAAATTTAAATTAGTTATGCAATTTTTTAACACGTTACTTTCCTTGTTCTCTTAAGCATGCATGTATAGTGTATTTTTTCAAGATTGTTTATCATATGGCCCTAATATGTTTTGACGATGGTTCTCATTTGGATGTATTTTTTCTTTTTAAGTTCTGGTCTCTGATGGACAAATTGGAGAAAGAATTTGAATACTTGGATGTGCAATCAGCATGCACAGAAAATACCACAAGTCAGACAACCACTGTTACTTTTCCTGTCAATGATCATCTCATGAGACACGGTGTAGAAGAGGCTGGGTAATGTTTTAATGTCATTGCTTTAATTGTCATTATTATATTAAATGATTTTTACAATGAATAATTATAATAAACTATCTGGGGCAACTAAAGTGACATATTACTATTTTCCAGCTTTGGCGGCTAGAGTATCTTTGAAAGTAAAATCAACTCGAAGGCTCCTATTTTCAAATTATGACTTTTTGAAAATTCACCAAAGATCAATGAAAATTTAGCCCCCCTTTTAAAACTTATAGCCAACAGAATTTTTTTTTCTTTTGAGTAAAATTTTTTCTACGGTTTGAAAATTTGGAAGTTTTAGTGCCAAGCCATGACAAGTACAAGAGAAAAACTTCATAATGTAGTTACTAGTGTGTCACGAAAACCTTGGGAAAAAAATATTTAGTTTTTAATGGCGAAATTTAAATTGCTTGACAAGATCTCCAATGCTAGTTTTATACTTAACTAGCAGTACCTACTCAACATTGCCCATGGCAAAAGTTAAACTTTTAAAAAGTCAACTTCACTGATTCTGACAAAAACATATCAAACAGTCATAAACAACATTGCATAAATGATAAAAATTAAATATTGCTATACTTTCAAAAAGTCGTAAAGCTAAAGAAAAAAGCATAAAACAATAAAATTGAAGAAATGAGACAAATTCAATAGTAAGTTATGCTTTTAAAAAGTCTCGGCGTTAAACCTCGCTGATTCCGACAAACAATGTAAATCAAAACCAAATCAAATGGTAATAAACAAAAAAAATTGCACAAATGTCGATAAAAATTAACTATTGCTATACTTTCAAAAGGTCTTGAAGCTAAAGAAAAAAAAAGAAACAAGGAAAAATAAAGCCTGATGCTGCTGCACTGGGCAGTCTTAACGCTAAACCTCACAGATTCCGACAAACAACGTAAATAAATGTGTTAATTCTTCCAATTTACGTAAAGTGTTCAAAAGAAAGCATGTCCAAAAGAAAAAACAGTGGGAGAAGAAAGTCTGTTTTGTAAATGCATGGGAGGATAAAGCATTTATCTTCTGAATATCAAGAAATATTTCCATGTAGTACCTGCTTATACCCCACCATGATGACTAATTGACCATAACGATATGTTGACGAAATTTTAGGAAATATTCCATTGGTCAAGAAAGTAAAACTGGTCAGAAGTCATACGTAGAGAATGCTAATTAGCAGAATGGGTAAATGCATATGAAAATCCAGAGGGCTTAAAGTAATTATGGGATAAAATCTGTATATGAATTAAAACTAGCATGTAAAGAAGTTATTACAGATGGCGAACCATTCCAGATTTTCCGGAATTCTTTCAGGTTTCCACCTTTTATCATGACATTACAGCGAATAATAGAATTATTAAAGAAAACATCACATGATAGAGAGATTTGCAATATTTTCTATGTCCCATACAAATTAACATTCCAGATTTTTCGGAATTCTTTCAGGTTTCCACCTTTTATTATGACATTACAGTGAATAATAGAATTATTAAAGAAAACATCACATGATAGAGAGATTTGCAATATTTTCTATGTCCCATACAAATTAATATTATTCCAGATTTTTCGGAATTCTTTCAGGTTTCCACCTTTGATCATGACATTACAGCGAATAATAGAACTATTAAAGAAAACATCACATGATAGAGAGATTTGCAATATTTTCTATGTCCCATACAAATTAACACCATTCCAGATTTTTCGGAATTCTTTCAGGTTTCCACCTTTTATTATGACATTACAGTGAATAATAGAATTATTAAAGAAAACGTCACATGATAGAGAGATTTGCAATATTTTCTATGTCCCATACAAATTAACACCATTCCAGATTTTTCGGAATTCTTTCAGGTTTCCACCTTTTATTATGACATTACAGTGAATAATAGAATTATTAAAGAAAACATCACATGATAGAGAGATTTGCAATATTTTCTATGTCCCATAAAATTAACACCATTCCAGATTTTTCGGAATTCTTTCAGGTTTCCACCTTTTATTATGACATTACAGTGAATAATAGAATTATTAAAGAAAACATCACATGATAGAGAGATTTGCAATATTTTCTATGTCCCATACAAATTAACACCATTCCAGATTTTTCGGAATTCTTTCAGGTTTCCACCTTTTATCATGACATTACAGCGAATAATAGAATTATTAAAGAAAACATCACATGATAGAGAGATTTGCAATATTTTCTATGTCCCATACAAATTAACATTATTCCAGATTTTTCGGAATTCTTTCAGGTTTCCACCTTTTATTATGACATTACAGTGAATAATAGAATTATTAAAGAAAACATCACATGATAGAGATATTTGCAATATTTTCTATGTCCCATACAAATTAACATTATTCCAGATTTTTCGGAATTCTTTCAGGTTTCCACCTTTTATTATGACATTACAGTGAATAATAGAATTATTAAAGAAAACATCACATGATAGAGAGATTTGCAATATTTTCTATGTCCCATACAAATTAATATTATTCCAGATTTTTCGGAATTCTTTCAGGTTTCCACCTTTGATCATGACATTACAGCGAATAATAGAACTATTAAAGAAAACATCACATGATAGAGAGATTTGCAATATTTTCTATGTCCCATACAAATTAACACCATTCCAGATTTTTCGGAATTCTTTCAGGTTTCCACCTTTTATTATGACATTACAGTGAATAATAGAATTATTAAAGAAAACGTCACATGATAGAGAGATTTGCAATATTTTCTATGTCCCATACAAATTAACACCATTCCAGATTTTTCGGAATTCTTTCAGGTTTCCACCTTTTATTATGACATTACAGTGAATAATAGAATTATTAAAGAAAACATCACATGATAGAGAGATTTGCAATATTTTCTATGTCCCATACAAATTAACACCATTCCAGATTTTTCGGAATTCTTTCAGGTTTCCACCTTTTATTATGACATTACAGTGAATAATAGAATTATTAAAGAAAACATCACATGATAGAGAGATTTGCAATATTTTCTATGTCCCATACAAATTAACATTATTCTAGATTTTTCGGAATTCTTTCAGGTTTCCACCTTTGATCATGACAATACAGCGAATAATAGAACTATTAAAGAAAACATCACATGATAGAGAGATTTGCAATATTTTCTATGTCCCATACAAATTAACATTATTCCAGATTTTTCGGAATTCTTTCAGGTTTCCACCTTTTATCATGACATTACAGCGAATAATAGAACTATTAAAGAAAACATCACATGATAGAGAGATTTGCAATATTTTCTATGTACCATACAAATTAACACTGGAGCAGAAGGTGCTTAAAACTGTGATGTACATCACAAAACAGTCTTTGCAGAACAATTTTTCCTTAATTTTAGGATGTTTTTTTTTTTTAAGTACCTATATAGAGATGAAGAAGTTTTAACAGTAGACTTGAATATTATAGATTTATTTGTGGAAGATATAAATGAAGATTTTGATGAAGACAAAGGAATTAGCGACCTTCTTTAAAAGAAGCTACTACTGGCTTAGAAATTGTTCACTGCTTTTTGTTAGTCAGCAAAAATTTATCTGCTCAATTAAACAGTGTTGACTACATCCAAAATTTTCTTAAAGAATCTCGCAAGAAAAGCACATGCAAAAATCGATAATATAACTTTTTCAAAATATTTGCATAGCAGGAAATATCTGTAATCAAGAATCATTTGTATAATCTTCACTGAAAAATCCATTTATTTGTGAAAGGAGTGTCATACAATAAGTAGTATAAATACATTAATATTTTATTTTATTGGCAAAATATTCCTTTTTTAAATTCAAATAACACAAATTATAATTCACACAAAGTGTTTTACGGTCTTGTGAAATTCATCTTAACACTGTTTGAATTTATATTCAGTTTGTGACTTGTGCTGATGTGCATAAACACACTAACTTATCATTATTTTTATTTTTTTCTTTGAGGGCTTTTTCTTATTTTGGGTCATTGTATTACATTTACAGTACAGATTATTTGAATTTACAGATTTGTTTGATTTTTCTTAATTACCTTTTTCAAGCATTGAACTGGACCAATTACCAAAGGAAGGAAAACTTAAATCGACAACTGTTACCTCGCGGGAGCAGGTATGTTTATTTCTACATTCTGTTGAGTTTTCAGTACTGTAAGTTATTTTTTAAGAGACTCAGAATTGATCTTATTAATACATTATGATTCAGAGGCCAAAGACATACACAAGAACTGCTGAATATTGCCACTATTCAAGTAACAATGTAGAACCAAGACAAAAGTTACTAAAGAAAATCCATACCAGATATGACAGGAGCATAGCCAGATGAAGTGGCATTTGGGCCCAAGCCCCATGAAAGAATTGCCTTCTTATTTTATAATATTTACAAATTAAATAGTAATGCATTGAATACTTTTTATACTATTCTTTAAAGAAAATACTTGTAAGATTAACTTATTAAAGTCATCAACACAAATATAAGAGCAAAGGTTATGAATTTGTTTTTTTCACTGGCATAACTGTCTCGCCTATTTATCTATCACATTAATGTTTCAAGTAACCCAAATACAAAATTAAATAAAAATACGAAATGGAAAATTAATTTCTGGAAACATGACTTGAATGTTTGCTTTTTGTAATTTAATTGTGATAAAAATGATAGTGTAGGATAATCTATTTCACCATTCTTTCATCTTCATGGAAGGTGACGTCTAAAAGAAGAAGCAAGCCAATTTTGCGATTTTCGACCGCTGACGTCACAAGTATTTTTTGTCTTAATTGGCTTTGGAACCATGCCATGTCTTCCAGATTCTAGCGTGTTTTGATTTACGTTGTAGATAACAGCCGCCTTGAGACCATCACAGAGCCCATAGATTTAATTTGCTAAGCTAACCAAATGGGAATACGAAGTAATCACTGGATGTTTTCAAGCATTAGCGAGAAGTGGTCACACCTGACCCAACGAAAAGAACTGTCACGGGCAACAAAGTGCTGGCCACGCAGTGGCTAGTGCTTTTATAAACTTTTATAAAGGGATTTCTGTATTCAGTGAGCTCAGTGGCTCTGATGATCATCCTGGGAAAAGCAGCAACTCCAAGATGCTCGAGCAATAATTCTCTACTTCCTCCTCTGACCTTTTTTTTCACAATCACTTGGCATTGTCTGTTGTGTTTGGTGCAGCTTGACCAAATATGGACCTTGTGCCATAAAGCCACAAAACAACCCATGAGGTTTACTGTCTTTAGAATACAAAGGGTCATGCTCTCCAGATACCAAAACTATTTCTGCTTTCAACCCACTACTCTGTTACCAGTCCTTTTTTTCTCCTTTCACAAGATTTTTTACTTGAGGTGTTTGGCGCAGCTGGTCTAATTATGGCCCTTGTTCCATAAAACTTCAACCAACTGTCGTTCTTTATTTGAACTAAATAAGATGCTAGAAAGGTCACTCAAGATCGCAGAGTGCAACCTATCTTGCTAAAGCTCCCAGGGTTCCCACTCTATTTAAGGAATAAAATTCCCTGGCTTTTCCAGACAAATTTTTACAAAATTCCAGGTCATCAATTCATAACGTTTCTAAGGTGAAAAACCAAGAAATAATTATGCACACTGAATAGCCAACAATAAAAACGAATTTAATAACTATACACTGTAGAAATTAAACAAGTAATTTTGCATTAAAGTAACTTATTCAAATAATCCAACATATTTTATTTAAATCAATTTGATTTAATGCATCATAACCATGAAATTCTTCAAATAAGGCCAGTGCATGAAAAAAAAATTCTTTGCCTGTTAAATATTAGCTGTTTCTTTTAAAATCAGTTGAAAAATTAAATTTATAAAATAAAGTGATACGAAACTACAAATGTCATTGGCTACTTTTCTCCAAAGCATCTGAGAAGCTACGATCAATCATTTTGTAGGTCATTGAGGGAATTTTCCAGATTTTAGACGAAAATTCGTAATTTTCCCTAACTTTTCCCTGATTTTTTGAACAAATTTCCTGACAATTCCAGGTTTTCCCTGGCTTGTGGGAACCTTGAGCTTTGTAGACACTTCCCTAAACAAAGTTTATTGAATGATCCTGAGTCATTTAAGGGGGTCTGGGACTCAAAATTCTAAAATCTTCAATTTTAAAGTTTTTGTTCTGAAATTTTTTCTGTAGATATACATTTATTTTGAAATTTTATAACTATTTTATATTTTTAAAACTTTAAAAATTTATTTAATAAAATTTAAATATCTCAAAATTTTGATGTTGGGCAAAATTGTTTTAAAAAAGAAAATATATTTCAAAAGTAAATGTTGAAAATTTTGTTCATTTATAGTAGTTCTTAAGTTTTATGTGTGATTTTTACTAGTGAAATCCCATTTTACACAAAAGAAAAAGAGTGTTTAAAATTATGAAGGCTCGTTGGATTTGCAGCTGTCATGTTTATAAAAAGTTAAATAATTCCGGTTCTACGTATAGTAGAAACAAAATTGAGGTGTCATTTTATTCCGAAAAATCTATATTATTTTTTAGGTAATTAAAAAAAAATGGACTTTTTTTCATATTTTGAGTCTTAGACTCCCTTAACATGAGGAACCTAGTCTATTTTCAATGCGAACATGCTTTATCACTCTTTCGGATTTGCCAGAAGTCTTTTGAAATCCCTCCTTTTACCCTCTTCTGGATGGAAAATATGTCTTCTAGAATTTTCTTTTCAATGTGGGAAATTTTCAGACTATAGTCATTCTGGAGAAAATTGGTTTTCTAGTCTTCCAAACAGAGATAGTATCCTGATATACTTCTTTATGTAGAAAGCGCTCAGGCACATATCTTCGTTAGGTGTGTGCAGGCTTCACTTATCCGAGATTAGTGATCTTTCCTCTTCCCATGGAATTAACTGTCTTTAGTAAAAACTGGGATCTAACTCCCAGTGATCTTTTACTGCTTTCATCCCTCTACTCTTTTCTCCAATCCCACTTTATTTTCTTTCATGACAGTGTTTACTTGATGTCTTGTGCTTAGCTTAGCTGAATATGGCCCATTTGCCATAAAACAGCCAACTAAAAAAGGAAATTTTTGAATGACACTATTTTCGAAGTTTTGGCACCAATTAAAAAAGAAATTGCAAATATACCTCTAAAACATTCAAGAAAAAATTGCTTACTTTTGCATATATTTGACGCCATTTTGTGCGAAAAATTGCTAAATTGTTTTCACCTAATTCGAACTGTCACTAAGCACATAGTCATGAGATGTATAGCAGGGTTACCTTTTCTGTTTTGAATGTGCTTTCTAGAAACCACAAAAAAATGCAGAAAGAACATCTGTTCTTTCCTCATCGGTCCTGATATGTGATTTTGTGATGTCGTTTTGCTAGTCATGCTGTTACCTAGAAGGGGCTTTTCTGTTTGTGAATTGAATGAAAATATTTTTGATTTACTTTTGAATCCACATTTTTCTTTTATTTCTATAATTTTCAAAAGAAAAGGATGCCTGGGGCTTGATGTATTGTGATAATTTGATCTACATCTCAAAACGTTTTCAACCCAGCTGTAAAAGATGGTAACAATCAGTTAGTATCAATTTAATCAAAAGGTTACCATTAAATAACACAATGAATTATCTCGGTTAATTTAAGTCCTTTTTACATATGTCCTAAGTTATAAAGTTGTTTTGCGTTAATTTAAATTTGTTATATTATCGTCAAATTGCTGGACCTCAGAGTGGTAGCAAAAGATTGCCCAAATTTTGTACGCACTTTTTGCTGGCATACACGTTATAAGTTACAAATTATTCTAGTATTTTGCGAGCCAAATCAATTATCTGTCAAATTTTGAGTTTGGGAGACATGTAATCAACATATTTTTTTATGTATATTTTTGATAATTTATTTCTAGGTAATTTTTAACTTATGGTAGCAAACAAGGTACAGCTGACGTACTGGCAATTGTCTAGATTCTTTCAAGCTATCTCTGCTTGTACTTACAACTGCCTCAATAGAGGGGTTGTTAAGAGGGTTATGAAAATCTTCTGACAGGCAAGCAGCCTTAAAGGCTTTGCAAAGTCACTGCTTTTCCTCATAAGCAATGTGGGAATGTCACAATGCACTTGAGGATCTGGCTGAGAGAAACAAAGTTTTTCTTGTCTGGGTCATTGTGGCATTGAGGGTAATGAAATGGCATACCAGTTAGCAATCATTTATCTGAAATGTCGTTTATTGGACCATAGCCTGTTTTGGGTCTGCCTCACAATGTGGTTAGAGAGACTAAGGGGTTTGCTCCTTGCCGAGTCCTACCATACATGGCTTCAATCTAATGATCAAAGACAAGCCAAATAGCTGTATCAACAATCTACCTGGGGTAGATTGAGGGGACTGCTGAAATTAAGCAGGAAAGAAATCGGGTTAGCTATTGACCTTCTAACTAGCCACTGTACCCTAAATAGACACCTCAACCTTTGGGTGTTATGATGACCCATTATGTAGAGGCTTGTCCTGTACACGTTTTGTGTGATTGTGATTATTACTCTTCCCAACGATTTGAATATCTGGTATACCACTGCATCAAACCCTGGGAACTGACAAACATTCCAATTGGGTACTTGCGGAAATTTATTTCCGCACTGTCTTTAGTGGATCAGCAGACATCTCAGCACAATAGACTATTAGTTGCGATGATGGCACTCTTTGGAGTCACCCCTTCAACAAGTCGTATGTCATAAAGGTTAAAGAAACATGTACTACTGAAAATATATCTTACTAGGGGGCCTGCCCCCTGCTCGCTAACGCTCGCCAACCCCCGGAGGATTGCTTCGCAATCCTCATTGGTTCGCTGCGTGAACCTATGCTCGCTTCGCTTGCCTCAATGAAGACATGTGTCCTAGCAGAAGGGATTGTTTACAAAATATGTTACCAAAAAGAATGTTTTTCAAATCTAAATTTGCTGTATTACAGAAAAAATATATACAGTACCTCTAAAATCAGAATTCAAATGAAAACTTTGTGCAAATTTTGACTTGAAATGTGAGCGTTGCTTTGGAAATTGAATACCCAGCATGTTGTTTGTGTGTACATTTTCCCAGCACTCAAACGACCCACACTTTTTCATTGAGTTTGTTGCCGAAAGTTGTAGTGCGAGTGTCTTGTTGAACTATAATTGTTGGCCCTGAAAAGACCGTTTTTTAAATGGCCCTGAAAAGATCCTCCGCTTTCTTTGATTTCTATTATGAACTAACTGCAACAGCTCATTAAAATTTCCTTTTTTTTTTTCAATACAATTTCATCCGATAACGCTATAAATTCAATCGATGCGCGAGACTTTGCGATAAACAAACAATCGTACAGTGTTTCCAAAACGCGATTCCAAATAACGTCTTTTTTGGTTGCCACGTAAGAGAATTATATATATAGATGTTTACAGGTTAAAAAACAAATAGTTACCAGAAAAGCAATCCAAAATCTTGAGAACACAGGGATTCCAGCTCTTCATATTGTAAATAGATAATCTACTGCTTAAGAGTTTGGTTAGGTTTTGTGCCACAAGGGTCATATTTGGCCATCCTGCACCAAGCACAATGCAGACAACATCAAGTGATTGATATACACACAAAGTTTTATTGACACACCAAAGGGAAACACCCAGGGACAAATCCAACCTGCACCGCATACAACTCTGTTGGTGCAGTGTAAATACCCACTGATCTACAATGGCCTCTGCTGCTACATAAGAGACAGGAAGTGTTAAAACCTGCACCCATTAGAAATCTATTGATTTGGAAGAGCAGCAATTTTGAAATTCAATATTACGATGTGCAATGCCTGTGCTCAAGGGTGTCATCTTGTAACCACTCGGCCCCCTCAGGAGCACATCTTTAGATATGTACAGGCTACACAAAACTTACTCACTCGTGATATATTCTGTTCCCATGTGATTTATTGCATCTGGTAAACATGGGGATCATGACCCAAGGACACCCAAGAGATCTTTCTCTTTCCATCCTTTCCTTTCACAAATGCTCGACATTGTCTGTCTTGTATTTGGCACAGCTTGGCCAAATATGATCCCTGTGCCATAAAATACAAACCCACCGTAACCACGAGAATTATACACAGTAAATATCTTGCATACACTAATTGTACAAAAAGATCAAGAACTTAGACACCAGAAAGACTTGTATTGCAGCGTCACAACCACTACTAGATGCCTACGTTCTAGCCTGTTACTAAGAAAAATTCCTGCATGACTCCAACTGGACAGTCATTACAGATTGCATTAGTTTCCATGAAGATTTGTTCCTTCTCATCATTCCTCACAACTGCAGCATTACTTTACATAAGTAAACTTGGATGCTATTTAAAATGTCTTAATTTATTTTTATATAGCAAGAAAATGATTTTTATATTTGTTCTATAGGATGAACTTGCCCAGAGGTTAGCCAAATTAATGAGAAGCCAAGTTGGCCAAGACATGAGGAGCTTTCTGTGCAGCCTAGAAGTCCCTAGACAGCCTTAGTCTCAGCTTAGCGCAATGTTTATTGTAAAATATTGTTGTATGACAGTTTTATAATGTAAAAGATTTGTACCCTGTGTAAGAATTTATAATATATATATTTTTTAAATTTTGGTTGATTCATTTCTGTGGAAGGTAATTTAAAACTTTCAATGTATATGTATTGGACATGCAACAAAACCTTGATAAGTCGTTTCTCTAGGGATCGCAAAATTTTGATGATTTGAGTGGAGTAACCACAGAATGTACTCAATAGGCCTTACTTTAAAATTAATCATGGTATTTGTGACGTTATTCGTCACATTTCTTCATTGACATTTTCTTACGTTGCATTCTAGCAACCCTAAAATTATCCGCGTCAGCCACTCAGGGTTACTAGGTTCTTTTCCCAGCTGGCAACACGGGATAATACCGAAGCGGTGCTTTAAAAAAGCCGACGAAAGAACTTTTGAGGACTCGAGAGTTGGCCGACTGTTAAGATCGGCGGTACATTGTTTTTGGGCCTTTTTCTAAATTAGAACGATTGCCGGACCTCGCAGAATCCCTGGACCTTAGTTCCGAATCTTAATAAAAAAGTTATCATCTTAGTTTTGTATCCTTTTTCTTCTGAAGTTTTATATTGTTCGCCATGATGCAGGTAAGACTTGTAAACCTTGCTTGAGATCGACTGGAGTCAATCCCTCTGGTCCCTTGCTTTTGGGCACAGTGCAGAAATTGTACTTATTGTTTTAAGGTATCCCACTATATCACACTAATTGGTGCCGAGACCAGGATTTTCGAAAATCGATCTCGAGAGTTATGCCTAAAAGTGCAATTTTTTGTTTGGGGGTACCCAATTTAGTTAAGATCTTGTATTTTTGCATTCTTTGATAACTTAATTTTATATGTGGTATATAATTTGCTATTAATCTATGTTAATCTGCTTATATGATTTACGGCATCTTTTTATATACTTATGAGCCCTAATTGATATACATATGAACACACACTCTCATTGTATTAAACATGTTCATTGATTACACCTATCGCATGCACTAAAAATAGTGGTTAAGAGTATACTGAATGACCTCATATTCATTGAGAAGTAGGCAAATTTGTAATCATCGAGTAGAAATTAATGCTGAAGAGATGAGTGAACCAGCACAAACAACAACCTACAACTTTCAAATCAACCCATTTGATGGTGATCCTGAGGAAGTTGAATGGTTTGTGTCACAAATCCTGGACTGCCAGTCTATCAATAAATGGACTGAACCAGTTGCACTGCTCTTTTTTAAGAGTAAATTGAAAGGTGCAGCACAGAAGTGGTTTTGTACATCACCAGTGTGCAAGACTGTGACTACACTGCAAGATGCATGTGGTAACCTAAAGAACTTTTTTGCCCAGGAACAAAATCCCACGTCTAACCTGCTGGCTTTCCTGTCCATCACCTTAGCCCCAGGAGAAACAATCAAAAGCCTTGCTCATCGCGTGGAGAGTATGGCTAGCCTGACATATCCACAAGTGAAGGATCCAGATGCAATATCACAAATAAAATCCATGCAGTTCCTGTCTGCCCTTCCTCATCAGCTAAGGGAAAAAGTTGCGGTTGAGCCCATGAGCGACTTCAAAGCGCTTGTGGATAAAGCTCATTCATTCAGTGTAGTGGAGCAGAATCTCCGCCTCATGCCAACACACTCGCTGATGTTAACAACACCTGTTCTGCCAAATGCTGCTCCAGATTCTGAAATATCATCTCTTAGGAGGAGCATCG
This sequence comes from Metellina segmentata, assembly GCA_947359465.1. NCBI lineage: Eukaryota > Metazoa > Arthropoda > Arachnida > Araneae > Tetragnathidae > Metellina > Metellina segmentata. The sequence goes on from OX375880.1 coordinate 104,642,284, forward strand.
ATCAACTGAGCTCCAAGTTGGCCCAGCAAGCACTGGCATGCTCATTGTGTCACCAAGACCACCCACTGGCACAGTGTGAAGTCTTCCATAGCATGGTAGGACAAGACAGGGAGCAACCGCAAGCCAGAGATACCAATTTTCCCAGGCCAATGGTGGCAAACATTGCAGCTGAAGAAGCCAGAAACCTACCAGACCTCACCATCCCCTGTTTATTTTGCCATCGTTTGGGTCACACTATGGCAGAATGCAGAACTTTCATGAACCACTCTGCATTTAGACAACAGATGACAGACAGAGCTCTTCCACAGCAGTATCACCAGAGAGGAAATGTGAATGATTACCGACAAGGACCGGATTATTCACGTTCATACCAGCAGCGTGATTATCAAACAAGACCACAAGAAACTAGGAGAGACACACCCAGAGAAGACCTTAATCAGCGACTCAATAATTCTCGAAGAGGCCATTTAAACTACTACGGGAGGCGATGGTAGGTGACAGATCACTCCCTTTCCCTGAACAGTCACCTATGAAAGAACTTCTCCAGCAACCTATGCACGGCAGCAAGCTGACAATAGCAGAGTTCCTTGGGTCTTCTCCTAGACCTGAACAACCAATACCTCATACTCAACACCAAATTTTTAGTGCTGTTGAGTCTGTCCCACTTCCAGTCATTCAAGTTCAGCTGGGCCAAAGTACTCTCAACTTCTTGCTCGACACGGGCAGTACAATTACTCTTTTGGCACAGAAGGTTTTCGATTGCATAAAAGTAGTGACCAAGGTCAGGTATCTCTCACGGACTGTAAACATTAGGACTGTGAACTCTGATCTTCAGTTCTCTGCATGTGCAGAGATGTCATTTAGAATTGAGAAGATGTGTGTCAAACATCCAGTATATATTGCAGCCTTTGATCCAAGATTCTTCCATGGTATTCTAGGGTATGATTTCCTGAGCAAGTTTGATGTGCACATAAACCCCTCCACTGCAACGGCGAGCTGTGACAAATGGACTACCCAATTTGTAGACCCGACTGCCCTTGTCAACTCACTGGCCTGTCCTTCCCAAATTGAACCAGGAAAGGCCTACCTTACTCACAGAGTTATTCTCGATCCAAATTCCACCACTCAAGTGCATCTGAAAGTCCCAAATATGCTCAATGGTACAACTGAGGTTTTGTTTCAACCAGAGGTCCAGAATCAGGTGGAAATCCATACTGCAGTACAGAAGATTGAGAATGGACAATTTATCACTGTCATGAAGAACCTTGGTGAAACTTGTGCACCTCAATAAAGGTCAGATGATTGGACTGGTTTTTCCTGACATAGAAGTGGAACCCACTAATGCAGAACCTAATCCTCCCAGCACAGTAGAAGTGAAAATGTGCAACCTCATTTCTGCTACTCCAGAAGTCATTGAGCTACGCAAGGAAGAACTTCGTCATGAGGATTTCCAGTTAGATCACTTGCAAGCTTCAGAAAGGGACATTCTTCTACCTCTTTTGATGAGCAAATTTGCAGCATTTTCTAAATCTTTAAAGACATTGGGTCACACTGACCGAGTAATACCAAGTCTACAGTTCAGGTCCCACAATCCAATTCGAACTCTGCCATTTGTGATCCCACATGCACTGAAGGATCATGTAAAAGAGGAGCTGTATGAGTTGGAGGCAGCTGGATTAATTGAACGGAACATTGCAGAATGGGCATGTCCCATGCTTCTGGTAAAAAAGAAGCCTGACCCTGCAAAACCCCATGACACTCCCAAGTACAGAATGGCTTTGGACTTAAGGTTGCTCAATACCATAATTGAGCACTCAACATACCCTCTTCCTAAAATCCAAAGTCTTATCAATGACATTTCGAAGTACAGGTACTACTCAGTGCTTGATTTGAAAAATGCATACTGGCAAATCAACCTACCTGATCATTTACAAGACATCTTAACATTCACCACTCCATTTGGGACATTTAAAAACAAAAGACTGGTTTTTGGACTTAAAACTGCTGCTAGTATCTTCCAAGCATTGGTGGATACAATCATTGAAGAATTGAGACACTCACAGGTCATTGGTATCCATGCCTACCAAGATGACATTGTGATTGGAGCTGAAAGTTTCAAAGAAATGGTGCTCAAGCTAACTGCAGTATTCAATATTTTGATTAAGTACAACATCACACTGTCACCGAGCAAATGTGTCTTCCACAGTCAGGATATCAACTACCTTGGTTTTCACATTACTAAAAATATCATTCGACCCATTCAAACTAATATCTCTAAAATTCTGTCATTCAAAGCACCACAAACACCCAGACAGGTGAAGAAATTTTTGGGTCTGTGTGGGTTTTACCGCACCCTTATCCCAAAGTATGCTGATCTTACCAACATTCTTGTTCAGCTTACTAAGAAAAATTCAAAGTTCAAGTGGTCGACTGAGCACCAAACAGCATTTAAACAATTACAAGACATATTCTTCAATTCCCCATTTGTCTCACTTCCGGACTGGACTAAGCCATTCATCCTCAATACTGATGCTAGTGCAGCGGCAATATCTGCTGTGCTACTTCAAGAACATGAAGGAAGGATGTCTCCTGTCTCATACTTTAGCAGAACTTTATCTCCCTCAGAAACAAGGTATCCCGCTATAAAGTTGGAGCTAATGGCTATTCACAACGGGATACGTGCTTTCAAGTCATACTTATATAACACGCACTTCACCGTGTTGACAGATAGCAAGCCATTGCTCCACTACAGGAAGATAACCTCTCCTGCTGATATAGTCACTCGATGGCTGCTTGAGATTTCCGAGTATTCTTTCTCATGCATACATATACCTGGAAAACAAAATGTGCTTGCAGACTATTTTTCGCGTATGCAAGATCCAGATAACTACTCGTCTGCCATTAATCAAAGAGAGGATGAACTGATTCTCCCCTTTATTCATCCTCTTAAGGAAGGGCAGTCTGTGAATTCTTCACTCATTCACGACGCACTCTTTCAACAGCTCAGGACACCTCCACGCAACAGTGAAAGGGTGGTGGATAATGAAACAACATTTCCTAAACTGGTCAATGTTGGTCTTGACACAGCAGCTAGTCGTCAGATCACTCCTCAAGAAATGCTTGCTGCTCAGCAGCTAGATACTCACATAAAAGAGATGCGGGACTTGCTTGAAAACCCATCTCTTAAAGGGTCAGCACAAATTAAAAACTTTCATGTGGACAGGAGATCACAACTCCTCATGTTCAGAAATGAGGGGAAGAAATGCGTCTCACGAACTGTGGTTCCACAGGCAGTTAAAGGACTTATTCTTGAGATTTGCCATTCCTCACATACAGGTGTCAGTAAAACTTATGAACTTGTGAAAAGTCGTTACTTTTGGAAGGGTTGTTATGAAGACACAAAAAACTTTGTCCTATCATGCGAATTATGCATCAAACACAAGAGTATCAATCCTCCTCAAGCTCCACTTCAATCAATGCCTATTCCCAGTCGTCCAAATCAATTTATAAGTTTGGACATATTAGGCCCAATCCGCAATTGTGGATATGTGCTGACAGTAATTGACCACTTTTCCAAGCACCTTGTTCTATATCCGCTTAACAATATTCAGGCAAAATCTGTCTCAAAACATCTACTGAATTACATTACAAATCATGGTAGACCTTCCAAAATCCTCACTGACTTGGGGACCCAATTTACTGCGGAAGTTTTTCATGTACTCACGAGAGTTCTGGGTATTCAACTGACCCATAGCTCCCCACAACATCCGGCTAGCAATGGGCAGAGTGAACGTGTCAATCCTGCCATCAAAGCTGCTGTCCTCTCACTCCATGAACAGAAAGTTGAATTTTCCCATGCCCTCAGCATACATCAGAACATCTACAATGGGGTCGTACATCCTTCTACTGGATTCACTCCTAACCTTCTGCATTTTGGGAGGAACATTTCACTCTTCTTCGATACCTTTGATCCTGAGACCGCTCCCATGCAGTTAGACACGGCTCACTACATACAGTCCTTATTGGAGGATCTGAAAATAATGTATACACAAGCATACGATTCTCTTGAAAGACGGCAGTGTCAACAAAATGATAGACAACACTCAAAGGCTAAGAAGCGTCACCTAAAAAAGGGTGATATTGTTTACCTGTGTTCTCGGGGCAGATTACAAAATAAATATGTTGGACCTTATGAAATCTTGAACAAAATAACAGATGTCAACTACGAAATCCGCCCATTGGATGACGTTGTAGCCACCCCATTTACTGTGCATATAAATCGACTGCGAACTGCACCTAAAAGACGGACATATCTCTTGTGTAAACACGAGGATAGGGTCCCTTTGGGAACTTATTCCTATCAGCTACGCCCTCGAAACTAATTATTTGTGAGTGACTCAGCAAACTATGCCTACCTCAATCATCACCTATGTTATATATATATTCAATTTTGCACATCTTTCTTATCTCAAAAATCCTGTGAATTTACTGATGCCACTAATAATTTTGCAGAGTGCAGTCGCATGATATATCAATGCAGCTAATTTTTTCCCTGTTACCATTTATGGCATTGTTTGTGTGTACCCTTTTTGGTTTGCATTCTGGAGATGCTTTGCCTTCGTGCTGGTCACTAGGCAGGTTGGAATTATCTTGTGCGCAGAGTTACTCTAACTTTAAAGAGGTGTCTCAGAATGCGTGACAATCGTATGTTGTTATGTGTTCTACATTGGGTTTTGTGTATCTGTATGAAGATTAATTTACCTTTGCTATATTTATAGTTTTCAAGACGACATGCACTAAATATCATTCAGTATTATCATGCTTATGTATTACCTTTATGCATTTATTGCTTCATGTAGTTACCTTGCTTTATTACCATTAATTAGGATTCGGTGCAGTTGTTAACAAAATTTCACGTTACTCGGTGGATCATCTAAATTGTTATCGTAAGCAAAGGAAAATTGTATTGCATTGTTGCTCATGAGTTATTTTCATGTATTGTGTTCTCTGTATTGTTATAGGTCTTGGGAGTCTGGGTGAGTGATGGCATGCAGTTGAACTTGTTTGGCACCTATGAGCACAAAAGTGTATTTAATAGTTGTCGTGCATAAGATAAAAAAAATTTTTTTTTTGTGAATCCGTCAAATTTAGGCCAAACTGTACACCTGAACTTTTCAGCCTTTTTTTTTTTCCTATTTTTGTTTTTCTGACGGTGGCAGTATTATGTGACGTTATTCGTCACATTTCTTCATTGACATTTTCTTACGTTGCATTCTAGCAACCCTAAAATTATCCGCGTCAGCCACTCAGGGTTACTAGGTTCTTTTCCCAGCTGGCAACACGGGATAATACCGAAGCGGTGCTTTAAAAAAGCCGACGAAAGAACTTTTGAGGACTCGAGAGTTGGCCGACTGTTAAGATCGGCGGTACATTGTTTTTGGGCCTTTTTCTAAATTAGAACGATTGCCGGACCTCGCAGAATCCCTGGACCTTAGTTCCGAATCTTAATAAAAAAGTTATCATCTTAGTTTTGTATCCTTTTTCTTCTGAAGTTTTATATTGTTCGCCATGATGCAGGTAAGACTTGTAAACCTTGCTTGAGATCGACTGGAGTCAATCCCTCTGGTCCCTTGCTTTTGGGCACAGTGCAGAAATTGTACTTATTGTTTTAAGGTATCCCACTATATCACAGTATTCATAACAATATAAATAAAAATTATGTTCATAATAGTTAATTTTACCTCTTCTGAGCTTTATATATTTGAACATTCTTTTAGATTTAACATCACGTAACAAATAAAGTTTGTATTGTCTCTAGGTTTTTTCACTGTCAAATTGCACATGCTTTCACTATCAAATAAAAGTGCAGTTATTTAGGCTTAAAGTTTTTTTGGTAGAATTTACCTGTCTATAATGCTTAGCAAAACTAATCATTTTAAGTTGTAAATGGGATTTCAAAATGACTATGGACTTGTTTATTTTATGAATTCAAATTGGGCACCAGGATTTCAGCCACTCAAAAACTATCCACATTTGGAGAAAGTGGTTCCAAAGATTTGCATTTGGTGATGAGACTCATGAAGATATTCCTCATTCCATCAGGCCTCCATGAGATTCAGTGGTAGCCCGGTTAGAATAACAAGGGAATAGGAACTGGAGGGTTACAAGTTCGAATCGAACCAAGGACCGTCATGTACAGGGGGCTGGTGCACGTTAAATCAGTTGTGTCCTTAGGTTGACGGTGTGGAAGTTTGGAGAGTAGAGTGCCTGTTCAATTATGACCTCGTCATCTGACCGTGGTTCAAAATTAGGTGGTATTTTCTTGGGAGATTGGTCCCGGACAGTCGTCAATAGCCCGCTGTGCTGCGCCGGTGTTACGTTTATTAAATACCTACCTACCATGAGATCCTGCTAAAGAACTGTATCACAGGTCAAACTTGTCAAGAACTTCAGGACAATTTAATGTGAGCGAAGAAAACATCCATACCCATTTGCATCGGCTTGGGAAAACAATGAAGCTGAACGAGTTCCCATGAACTGAGTGCAAGCAACAAGCTTGCATGATTAAATATTTGTTGTCATACCACAGAACTGAACCATTTAGGATAGGTAGTTTATTGATGATTGCACTGGAGCAACACAACGTGTTATAGGCTAGGGTCCTTAAATGAGAGATCAATTCCTGAGCTGGCACCCAAACTTCCATGCCACCACCATGAAGACATTTGAGGCCACGACATATTTAACGGGCACCAGCCCCTGTGAACACGAAGGTCTTTGGCTGCACATAGTTTCGAATTTGCTATCCTCCGGTTGGTAATCCGTGTGTTACCGCGATCTTGAATCGTTTAGAGACTGCATATTGATATGTGAATGAACATGAAGCATTCCCACTATTGGTAATCGTTAAAAGATTCAACGCCATTGGCAGCAATACCCAATATTCACCATCAAAAGGCGCATCTTTGATTTTGGTGGACCACTGCCGGGATTTTTCGCTTTGAGCCTCTGTCGAATGACAGCCATTACGTTTCAAGTCTATTCGGCAGTTGCAGCGGGTTTTAGTTGCATTGGCCTACAAGCAGCCAGCGTTAGCTAACGGAAATGGTTATGTGCCACCAGGACGGTGCCGACGGCAAGCGCGACAAAGAAAATGACTATCGGACTCTGTTGGGAACTTCTCTCATTTCCGGACATCGAGCCCTCGAACTATCATCTTTTATTGGCAATGGACAACCATCCACGAAATCAGCGATTTCAAAATCAAGACATCGAAAGTGAGTTGAAGTAGAGTGCCTATATAATAAGAGTGGCGACATACGGGAAACACTTTCTGATTAGCTTAGAGGCCTTTTCTACCGCCCGAGGCGGTCTTTTCCTAGCTCCCGTAGACTTAACATGGGAACTTTTTATGTGTTCTAGAAAAACGTGTGTACATTAAATTAAAAAGAAAATATAGCTTATTCATGTTCCATTTCGTGTTCTAGAATGTTTATTTATTATTATTTTAGTGTTTTGTCAGTATAAATTTGAAGACTTTTTAAGTAAATAGCTTTTTTTGAACAACGTGGTGTTTTTCACAATCTAAGTTAGCGCGTTGTGCAATCCATCTCATCAATTACACATGTAATTGAGCGTTTATATGATTCATTTATAACGAATGTATCCATATTATAACAATCATATGCTTTTTGTTCTCCCTGAAATGATATATTAATTCGACCAGCATCCTTCTTTGAGACGATTCTGGTAGAAAAATGGCTGCCGCGCTTGCGCATTGGGCCAAATTTGGTCCCTTGTCGCCACTCTTATTATATAGGCACTCTAAGTTGAAGCACTTCTTTTTTATACCGAAGAGGAAAATATTTTTTTAATGAATAGAAAAGTAGTTGCCAGGAAAAGGCAATAGAAGGTTTCTACTTAACTGAATAAAATAATTGATTCTATGGGGGGAATCTGGTTTCGGAAATTCTAGGGTTGGATCTTCGCGACGAATAACAGCAGTATTATCTAGCACTGCACAGTTCTACGAGATAAAAATGTCATAATATTTCGTACTGTGACAGTGCTTCAAGAAAGCCTAGACACAGTCAAGGAAGGGGAATAAGCATCAACATATTCAAAGTTTACAAGTCCTATAAAAATAGGATTGTTAATAAATATCGTCTAAGGGATTGATGATATGATACATGATCGTAGGACGAAACAAACATTTAATTAAACACAAACGCGCGTCTACACATATTGCTGTACAAACGTCTATGTCTAAATCCACTGTCTGTTATAACCTTTTCCCTATCCTGTTTGCAAGGGGAAAGTGGATGAAACGCATTTCGGTGGGATCCATCTGGTATTTACCGTTAATCAGACTGCTAGAGGGATATACAAGATCCCACAAATTCGGTGGGCCGCGATAGCCCTGTTGGAGAGGGTTGCAAGTTCAAATCCAACCAAAGATCGTGTACAAAGGGGCCTGTTACGTGCTAAATCACGTGGCCTCAAATGTCCTCACGTTAGCTTGGTGTTATTTTGGGGAGAGGGGTGCCATCTCAGGTGTGACTCGTCATCCGACTGGTTCAAAATTACGTGGTGTCCTCTAATCTTTCACTTCGGGCTTGATCCAGCCGACCAACTGGTATAGTGGTTAAGGTGTTAGCCTCTAGATCGCAAGGTTCCGGGTTCGGGCATGGATGTTTGTAAGCGTATGGTGTAGAGGCGGCTGGTGCACCTTAAATCTGTCGTGGCCGAAAGTCCTCACGTTGGGTTGGCGTGGAAGTTTGGAGAGTGGGGTGCCAGCTCAGATGTTGCTTCGTCATCTGACCGTGGTTCAAAATTACGAAGTGTTGTCCTCGGATCTTTCCCTTAAGGGACTAATCCCGGACTGTCGTCAATAGCCCGTTGTGTTGCTCTAGTACGACGTTAACTAAAAAATTACCAATCGGGCTTGATCCAGGAACGTCGCCATATGTTCCTATAGTGCGACATTAATTGAAATACCTATCTACCCACAAATTCGGACTTGACGTTCCAACCTTTGATCGGTTTGTAGGAATTTTTAATAAACGTACTGGAGCAACACAAAGGGCCACCGACGACAGTCCGGGATTAATCCCAACGGGAAAGATCCACAGTCAGATGACGAAGCAACACTTGAAAAGGCACCCCATTTTCCAAACTTCCACACGACGTCAACGTGAAAAGATCTAAGGACCCTTCCGCTCTCGGTAAGGTAAGGTAATTTTAATTCACGGGGATCTAATAATAGCCTGTTGTGTTATTCCAATGCGATGTTAATTAGAATATTAACCTAACATCGATTTAATGGAAGTTTTTAGACCATGTCTTCATGAGGTCAATGCTTATTAGTATGAGTCCGATTTTTTGTTGAAATCCATATTGGGCCGGGCCGACCAAACGGTTTGGTGGTTAAGGTGTTAGCTTCTAGATCAGAAGGTTCCTGGTTCGAATCCGGGCATGGATGTTTGTAAACGTATGGTGTAGAGGCCAAAAGTCCTCACGTTGGTTTGGTGTGGACGTTTGGAGATAGGGGTGCCAGCTCAGGTGTTTCTTCGTCATCTGACCGTGATTCAAAATTACGAGGTGTTGTCCTCGGATCTTTCCTGAAGGGACTGATCTCGTCGTCAATAGCCCGTTATGTTGCTCTACCCAGGTAGCACATATATGTCGGCCAATATCGAGAAAAAATATTGGCCAATATTGTCGTCGATATTGGCCAACGTAAAAATGTACCCCCCCTGGCGACGTCGCCCCAATATCGTTTTACGACATTGGCCAACGTAAAAATGCCATCGCCCTAATGTCGTTTTCCGACATTGATAGATATCGTTTTCCGACATTGCTCAATATCGTTTTCCGACATTGGCCAACGTAAAAATGACCCCCCTCTGGCGACATCGCCCCAATGTCGTTTTACGACATTGATAGATATTGTTTTCTTGACATTCAATGTTCGTTTTTTATCATTGCTCAATATTAGCTTTTAAGATACTTCTCGATGTTTTTTTTCCAACATTATTCAATATCTGCTACATAATATTGGGATATTTTAATTAAATTTTCTTCTTATGGCATGTGATTGTTTTTTTAGAGGGTACACAAGATTAAAACCATCTTAAACTTTGTAAAATTTAAAAAATATTAATCATTAAAAAAATATTTATATAATACAATATTTTAGAACATTAAAGAGAACATATAATATTAAATTGTTAAAAATATGTCTTTATTACAATTTGTGTAACTGTTGTATTGTATAGTACATGAAAGAAAATTGTGGGCAACTTGGCTTTTTAAAACCTAAACAGGCATCCATTATCAAATCAGACATTCTAAAATCCATTTCCCCCTTTAAATTTACTCCTTGGTAGCTTGAAAAAAAATTTCAAACATAAAACACGTACAGGTACCATTTTTGTGATTTCAATTCAGAAAATTGTTTTAGAAAAATATTCCAGTAAAAATTTTAGCTAAGCTGCTGATATAGCAGCTGATATTTTATTTTATTTTATTAAGTGCATATTTTAAATTATTGTTCCATTTCTTTTGTAGAAATCTAAGGCTATTAAAACTCATTATTGTCAATTGTATAAACTATATCTCAAACCAGTAAAATAAATACAAACATCAAGCTGATGCTTGTATTACAATACAACTTGATAAACAGTTGCATGGTATGTAATTCTAAGAACTGATTCAGATTTATATAATTTTGATTTAATCTCAAAATGGAATACTTCCCGAACCTTCTGTTAAAAAATCAATATTGTCAGAAATGTTAAATAAGAAAAAAAAAAGAGCACATTGCAAATTGGCAGAAAAATGAACAGTTTTTACAAATTTCATTTAAATAGAATTTTCCATAAGTTTTAAAAAAAAGTCACAAATCACAATAAAATAAATTTTTTTATTCTTAAGACAGATTAAACCCTGGGAACTGTCAAACATTACAATCAGGTACATTCTTCGGAGTCACCCCTTCAACAAGTCAGATTATCCGATGGGTGAATTCTTTTGCCATCTCAAACTGCCGCACCAGCGAATGCTTTTCCAAACAACTATGACAGATAAAGTCATAACAAATCATGAATAAGAACACAAACAGCAACCTGTGACACAACAGAAGTAGACAATTAGAACAAGTGTTACCCGATTGCTAAGCAAAGATGAGTTACAGTTAGCAATTATTCTCAACACCCTCCCTTAATAACATTAACATACATTTTTGTCTTAGTTCAGTCTAGGTTTATGTTAAGATTTTGTAAGCAAATCAGCAATTTGGTATTCAGTTGCAACATATACAATATAAATGTTTAATAATTTTACAATATCATGAGCATACTTCAATTTGAAGTGTTTTAATCTGGAACAATTATTTTCATTTAATATGGCCTTAATGACTGACTGAAGCACAAAATTTTGTCGCATGCGTATCAATACAAAAAAAAGGCTCGTTTACAGAACAAAAATAGCTGTAGAAAAGAGAAGGTGCAGTTTTTCAGTGGTGGTTTATTTTAAAATAGTACTGATCCAATAAAATTATTTTTTTCAGGTCATTTAACAAGAAATTAATAATTTTCAGTGAATTATCACAAATCAGTCAGTTCTCATCAGAATTAAAACTGGCTTTAAAAAAATATATATATATCAGCTTACTGTAAAAACTCTTGTTTTCATAAATGTCTTAATGTAATAGAAATTACTAAAATAAAATAGAACTAGCAAAAAATAAGTTGTTAACTTTTGTTGTATTTTGTACTTAAAATACAATTATCTCAAAATCAGTTTTTTGCAATTTTGCCAAAGTACTAAGGCTTTTTGATAAATGCACTTAGAGTTAAACTGTTTACATTTTTTAGGTCTTGAATAACTATTTGATAGACACAGAGAGAACTTTTTGTATGAATAGCTCAGAAAAATTTATAAAAATTAATAAACAAAAAATTTGACATTTTTATAGAAATTTAACACATAACGAGTAAAATATTTCTTTTTATGAAAACTCATAAATAAATTTTTTTTAATCTCTCGCTAGGTCTTTTGCATATACTATAACAATATTGTAAAAATTTATTTCACCAAAAATATTGAAAAATGACAGATTGAATTGCAAATAAAAACAATTTTTTTTAATTGATTATTGCTTTAAATATGTGCTTAATTAATGTTGTGTAGCACAAATACATCCTGCATAGCTTTAGCCAAAGCCAAAATTTCTTCCTCCAGGCAGCTTCTATTGGCTGCTCTTGAATTTGGCTCAGACAGTAATATAAATTATCACAGAATATAAAATATCTGGATGTGTTGTCATGGATAGGTACAATAATGCACCTACAAATTCCTGATTGGGTCCATGGAAAGTTTCATCTTGCACGAAACACAATGGTGTCGCTTTAGGCACTAGAGGAGTGTCGGCTGGTTTACACTGAGTCATTTTGAATTTATTTAAAATTTTCTCAACATAGGCCATTTCCTCTAAGCAAAGTTGTTGCTGAGAAAACTTAATACATATGCCCAGAAAATCTTTCACAACTTAAGCCTGGACATTTCGAACTCATCACTTAGAAGTTGTATTACCACCATGACCACTGATTCATAGGAACCAGCAATCAGTAGGTCATCAACATACAGCACTACTAGGGGGCTCCGCCCCTGCTCGTCAACCCCTGTGTACCACTGTCACTGTTTCAGTTTTTAAAGACTTTTTAAAAATTTGCAAACACGACTATTGTTGTTGTTGTAGCCCATGGGTTGTACCCTAAATAAGATTTCGGGTGACCTTTACTGTACGGTCCATATAGATTTCTCGCCAAATCTGGTAACCTGGCTCTACAAATTCGTTTTTTGGTAACCCTATATTTGAAAACCGTGATATCGTGCCAATTTTGATTTTTGTCGCCAAACATGCGAATATCACCAAATGTATTGAATTTTGGCTATATTTTATTTATTACAACCCTATCTAAGTCCCTTCACCCCGGGGTTTTCAAATACCACCCACTCCTTTTCGACCGTTTTTTTTCAAATACCATTCCTCTTCGACCGTTCCCTTCGTTGGCAAGTGTGTTTTTTGGATCGTTTCCGTTACCATCGCTTTTAAACGTTCCTGCAGCATCGCTTTTCGACGCTCCATTTCTTTCGATTTTATTGCTGTGGGAATTACACCATCGTTAAATAAGTATCGACTGCTCCCTTCGTTAGCACGTGCGTTTTTTGGATCGCTCTGTGATTTCCGTTACCATCGCTTTTCGACGCTCCGTTCCTTTCGATATTAATTACTGTCGGAATTACACCATCGTTAAATAAGTATGTCTGCATCTACACTAATTGTATATATATCTCGTCGTATATGTGAGTGGTGAAAAAAAAAACTTATGGCTTTTGTGGATGCAAAAATGCGTGTTTACCCGCCCTTAACATGCGATGAGGCGAAGGGAGCAAATAATCATGACAACCGAAACAGCGGAGAAATCGTATGGAGCTAGCGGAAGTGATGGGCAAGTTAGTTTTCTTTACATTTTATTGTTTATTTGTGCATTCCTCATTTTCATTTCCATATTTGCAAAGGTTCACAGTGTGGATTTTGCTTATACAGAATCAGAAAATTGGATGCAAAAGTTTTGTTTACTTGTTCCTATGTATGTTGTGTTGATGACGCCATCTTGGATATGGACGTCATTGACGCAATCTTACATTTGGCGATGTTTTGGAAAAAGTCGCCAATATGGACTGTACGGTCCATATTGGCGACTTTTTCCAAAACATCGCCAAATGTAAGATTGCGTCAATGACGTCCATATCCAAGATGGCGTCATCAACACAACATACATAGGAACAAGTAAACAAAACTTTTGCATCCAATTTTCTGATTCTGTATAAGCAAAATCCACACTGTGAACCTTTGCAAATATGGAAATGAAAATGAGGAATGCACAAATAAACAATAAAATGTAAAGAAAACTAACTTGCCCATCACTTCCGCTAGCTCCATACGATTTCTCCGCTGTTTCGGTTGTCATGATTATTTGCTCCCTTCGCCTCATCGCATGTTAAGGGCGGGTAAACACGCATTTTTGCATCCACAAAAGCCATAAGTTTTTTTTTTCACCACTCATATACGACGAGATATATATACAATTAGTGTAGATGCAGACATACTTATTTAACGATGGTGTAATTCCGACAGTAATTAATATCGAAAGGAACGGAGCGTCGAAAAGCGATGGTAACGGAAATCACAGAGCGATCCAAAAAACGCACGTGCTAACGAAGGGAGCAGTCGATACTTATTTAACGATGGTGTAATTCCCACAGCAATAAAATCGAAAGAAATGGAGCGTCGAAAAGCGATGCTGCAGGAACGTTTAAAAGCGATGGTAACGGAAACGATCCAAAAAACACACTTGCCAACGAAGGGAACGGTCGAAGAGGAATGGTATTTGAAAAAAAACGGTCGAAAAGGAGTGGGTGGTATTTGAAAACCCCGGGGTGAAGGGACTTAGATAGGGTTGTAATAAATAAAATATAGCCAAAATTCAATACATTTGGTGATATTCGCATGTTTGGCGACAAAAATCAAAATTGGCACGATATCACGGTTTTCAAATATAGGGTTACCAAAAAACGAATTTGTAGAGCCAGGTTACCAGATTTGGCGAGAAATCTATATGGACCGTACAGTAAAGGTCACCCCAAAATAATCTATAACAATAAAAGATGAAAATAGCATTGCACAAAATCGAATGTAACTTGGGAATTTGATACAGTAACCGATGAATATTTACACATTAAAAAATAGTATACTGACAATGTAACAAACTACAAACACGGGCTAAAACTTCATCAATGGAACAAGTGAATATGTTTAATTATTCGTATTTAAATATTATTAACATTGCAAAATAATGTACAGAAATATCCTTACCTCATAGGACTTGCACTTTTAGGGATGACTGCTCTTATTCACTGCAAGATTCGGCGAAAAATCTGATGGCGGTCGGCAACCCAAACAACGAACACGTGACCAAGCATAGCTTCAGCTCAAAATTAAATATCGGCCAACATTAGATTAACATCGTTTTTTGGATATTGTTTTCACAATGTCGCCAAATATCGGTACAATATCGGGAAAAATTGCGTAATATTTAAATTATAAAAAATATGGGTAAGACAACATGGGGTCATTATTTACAGTATTACTACATGATTATAATGTTATTAAAAGCGTTATTTACAGTCTTCCTCGTTTTATAAAACTAAACGATATCTGCCAATATCGACAGATATCGTAATTCCGACATTCGACATTCACAGACATTCAAAACATTGGCCAATATTGGTAGAATGTTGGCCAATGTTGTTGTGCTACCTGGGTAGTACGACGTTAACTAAAATTACCATTACCATTACCTAGATAAGAGGGTTCCTGGTTCAAATCCGGGTCAGGGCATGGATGTTTGTAAGCGTATGGTGTAGAGGCGGCTGGTGCACCTTAAATCTGTCGTGACCGAAAGTCCACTTTGGGTTAGTGTGGAAGTTGGAAAGTGGGGTGCCAGCTTTGGTGTTGCCTGATCATTTGACCGAGGTTCAAAATTACGTGGTGTTATCCTCGAATATTTCTCTTAGGGGATCGATCGCGAACCGTTGCCAATAGCTCGTTGTGTTGCTCTATTACGACGTTAATTAAAAATTACCAAATTGCCAATTTTCATCAAACAGTTTTATTACATTTTGTAGATTCCTGTTAACAGTATACTTCAACAATTGTTCACAGTAGTACTAACAAGTTCACACTTAGGAAACTTAATTTAATTTTCAAAATCTTATCAAAAATGAACTTTTTTAGAACCAGGAAAAGGGCACTTCAGTATTTCATTTTGATGTTGTCCACGTATCTTTCCTTCAGAAGATGTCCTCGGATCTTTCTCTTTAGAGATTTATCCCAAACCATCGTCAATAGCCCGTTGTGTTGCTCTAGTACGATGTTAATTACAAAATTACAACTACAAATTCCCTTCTGGTTTGATCTCGGACCATCAAAGAGATCGGAAGGTTCCTGGTTCGAATCCGGGTCCGGGCATGGATGTTTGTAAACGTATGGTGTAGAGGCGGCTGGTGCACCTTAAATCTGTCGTGGCCGAAAGTCCTCACGTTGGGTTGGCGTGGAAGTTTGGAGAGTGGGGTGCCAGCTCGGGTGTTGCTTCGTCATCTGACCGTGGTTCAAAATTACGTGGTGTTGTCCTCGGATCTTTCCCTTAAGGGACTGATCCCGGACCGTCGTCAATAGCCCGTTGTGTTGCTCTGGTACGACGTTAACTACAATTACCATTACAATTACCACTGTGTACGAGTCTATCAATTGATTTTCTATGCTGTGTCCGGCGCAGCTTTGCGCCAAAAAACCACAAAACAAACCCAAATCCAACGGAGTTACCTTGATCTCAGAACTGAAAAGGAATAAATGTATTATGTTTGGGTTTGGTTGACAGACTCTGCGTTCACTTCATGTGTAATCACGTGAGTAATGCTTTGTCCTCCTTTCTATCGTCTAAATGCTCTAAGTTCTACGATAATGATTGGCCAGTGGTTGATGGAGTATGTGCGACACTTTCTGTATCATTGTTTTCGTTTTGTGTGATAAAAAAAAGCGATTTAATTCAATAGTCATCTTGTGATGAACAAATAATTTCTTGTACAATAAGAACTTGTGGTTTACATATTTTTCTGTTCTGCTCAAATTACAGTGAACAAATATTTTTGGATCATAATTGGGGATTTCGGACGTTTTCAGAAGTTCTAAACATTTCGTTTTTAGAAGTAAGTTTTTCTGTTGTGTTTTTATCGAATCAATCTGGTATGGATTTCCAACACAATTTCAATGAGCAAAACAATGATTCTATCACTTTTGCTAAGTAACTGCTGTCTTTATAATATTTTTGCAACATCTAATTTGGCAACCAACTTAGTTTAAAAATTCAGTTTATCATTCTAATTTTACTTTTAATAACTTTTTGTTATTAGTTCTGAAATTCTAGTTCACTGGTAAATTCAGCACTGTGTCACAATGATATGTATTCAGTTTTGTGTTTCATGTTAATATTCGACAGCCTTGATTTTTCCTTTTTTGTTTGAATTGAAAAATATAATACGGCTACTTACAAAAATGGTTATGTCAAAATCCTAGTAAGGAACCAACTTATACCCAAAACAATAACACTCAAATCCTAGTAAAAATTTAAATATATCCATGTGTTATATACAATGAAGGCAGTGCTATTTTTGTTGATATTTAAAGTTCTCAAAAATAGAGCACATTTTCCAAGAATGTGCTTGAGTTTTCCATTTACTACATAAGAAAAGCATTCTCAAAATGCATATTCACGTTAATTTCCTGGAAGAAATTCGACATCTTCAGTCATCAATTTTATTGTTATTATTAAGGTTCACGTATTTGAGGCTAGAGGTTTTGCAGTGTCTATGTTTGTCTCTTGCAGGGAGTGTTAATGAATGATGAGTTAATCGCACAACAAAACTACCTTGCATAGAAAAAATATGCAATTGCAGTATTGTACCCAAATTATGAAATACTACACATAAGAATCCAATTTTTAAGTCTGGATAAAGTTTCAGTTGTGGAAACAAGTTTTCTAACATTGTTTCAAATACTTTTCACTTCAGCAATTTTATTTTTGTTAATGCATATTCTATATTTGTTTTAAAATATGTTAATATTGTTTGTTCATAGTATATTGATTGAATTAAAACAATAAAGCTTTTATGACTGATAAAACATTTCCTACTCAACTTTAACGGAATTCGAACTACAATGCAAAGAAAGTTAATGTGTTCTCTATAGTTGTACAAATCTACATGGGGAACTTTCAACATATTTGTCTGAGTATGACATTTAAGTTAACACATTCCCCTACATAATGTGGTGTTTGCCCGGATTAGAGTAGTAGTGTAACTTTAGTCGGCCGAGGCACCCAACAGATAGGATACTCGGCAAAGTTGATTGAATAGATGTGACACTAGGCTCAATACCAGAAAATTGATTCTTCATGAAATAAAAATATGTATTTCAAATATTTACTGTCTAAATCCTCGCCGATCTTACTGTAGTCTCCAACAAACTCATTGCCATTCAGTCTAAAGGTGGAATTTAAGAAATTTTGTAAGTGGCCAGTGGCTACTGAACTTGTTTCATTCAGTGGCCACTTGCAAGCATTCACATGTTTATATATATATATATATATATATATATATATATATATATATATATATATATATATATATATATATCAAATATGCATCTTCTCACCCCGAGAAATGCCAGCACTACGGAAATATCACAGGACACATGCACACGCAAGTACTAGCTAATCTTCAGCCTTTCCCTAGATTGCTTTACGTTTTCCCACTCCAATCGTCTGCGTTTTTTCCCCTAAATTCTAAATATTTTTTTCCTTGTTTATGTTCCTGTGCTTTTTCTTTTTTTTCTCTTCAAATATTTTTTTCGGTTCTCAGGAAAAAAATTCCATGTAATCGGAGGTTCCACTATATTAACTAATGTTTTTAAGAAAGTGTGGCAACTGTAGCAAAAATTTTCTGTCTCCTCTTTCAAACATTCAGTTGCGACTGGCGACCATTAATTTTTACCTTTAACTTAGTCGTCACAACTTCAGATGGAGAAAGCGGGCTTCCTGCCCAGGTTCTCCAGACCATGTCTCCCTCCATTTGATGACAAAAATATATATTTTTCTCTTCCTTTAGACTTACCTATGCTTGCTTGCAAACTAACAGCTGACCACAGAATTACAGACAGTGCAGCCAAAATAATAGAAAATTATTTTAAAACTAATTGTAAAACATCTGCATTGGAGGTTCTTAGTAATTCCAGTGGCCATTTCCAAATGTGTAAAAACATGCACTTTCCAACTTGTTTCTATCTTGAGCAATTTAATTCTTTAATTGAGCATACTAAAGTCAATTTGTTTAAGATGTTAAACCAATAACATATGTTGATTTCCTTAAACCCCCTGAGCATCATGCAATATTTGAGTAGTGTAATGCTTGTTTTTCTACTAATGATTTTCCCCAGTGTCCAGATGTCCAGCTCCTGATATTCGACCTCTGACTGGGTGATTGACAGGTGATGATGTACGGGACATTAGGATTCAAAAGGGGGAGGGGATTCATTATGGCTCTTGAAAGAAACTCGGGTAGGGTCTAAATGAGATTGAAATCTCCAACCGGTCGCCACGATTTAACTTGGCAGTAAAGATGTGCAGTGACGAGTGTACTGAGCTTTAAAACGCAGGTTTCACAGCAAGGTTGTCTAATTTGCCCCCTTTCCACACTATTACAAAGGTGAACGCTAATGATCTTCCCCAGTGTCCTGCACCTGATTGGGTGATTGACAGATGATCAGTTCAACAATGGTCAAGGGAAGTGGCTGGGGCTTGGGAATTTATTTTGTGGGTGCCACTTTTCTTTGCTGTGCAGCCTAAAACATGTGCAGAACTTAAAGTTTCCAAAGGGGGAGCGGGCTCATTATGACCCTTGAAAGAATCTCAGCTATGGTAACCCTATCTGATTCCAGAACAGTTTTTCCATTCATTTGCTGTCTTCTTGTATCTGTGCTAGTTTTACTTTTTTGGTGCCATTTTATTTTATGTTTGAAAGAATTAATTTTATGAACTATTCGGAAACTCGGATTCAGACACGGAATTTGAAGGATTTATATGACTTATTTTTTTCTTTTTGCTTAAAAGCTGCATTCAAAACGCAAGTTAAAAGTTTTTAAAAATTAGAACAGCTGTTGGATTCGGATCCGAGTCGTATGGCACAAAGTAAAAAAGTAGGGTTGCTTTCCCAACACCCATTGGAGTTGCTATAAAAATCGTTAATCGCTCGTAAAGAATTCGAAAATTTCGCCAAGTTACTGCCACCGCATAGAGGTCCGAATCTAACAGCTGTATCAAAAAATGTTCCCTTTCCAATTGTTATTTTTATCTACTAATTAATTACGGTATTCAGTTATTATTTAGTGTGCTATATTTAGCGATTTATGGCTTGCGCCCGGCTAACGGAAAAGTACCTTCATTTTTTACGAAATTAGCGGATCTGTATATAAGCTGAACCCCCACTTCAGCTTTAGATAAAGTTCCACATATTTCCGGCTTACATGGAAATATACAGCATTTATATTTTTGCAAGAGATTGTGACGTCATGCTGAATTCCCATTTGGTTTGCGAAGCAAACCAACACCGTGGGCTACTTCATTATGACGACTGTTATCCAATTTGCAAAGCAAACAATGGTTCATAATATTCATAATTTGCTTCTCAAACCAAATTGGATTTCACAGGGAATTCATTCCAATAAGCTACGAATTTCCAAAACCAACACCAAGGGCAATGCCATGATGACTGTTATCGAATTTGGACGCATTTGACAATGACGAGGTCATCACGGCATTCCATGTGCTGTTGAAGGGGCATTTCACAGTATTAAGTTGTTACGGACTCTACACTTCAGAAACATATTTTATCCTTATATTCTTTTACAGTGAAAATGTTTAAGCTGAACTTGAAGTAATTTTATATTTTAGTATGTAATTAAAGCTTTAGTATTGAAAAAGATTTTTTTAATTCAAATTTTTATTAAATATAGAGATTTATATTGCATGTTACGGACTCTACACTAAAGGGACATGGATTTTTTTACTCAAATGGAAATGACATTCCCTCTGAAACTAGCTGTTATTTCTATCTATTAAAATTTTCTTTTCACCTTTTAGTTCATATATTAAATATCTGTACGACAAAATAAAAATTGGAAAGGACAAAAATAATTTTAAATGAATTATTTATTATATAACTCCTTGTTTACAAGCCTGTTACGGACTACACATTTGTCTCTTATGAATATTACTGAAAATACTGAGAACTGTGTTCAGACTATTACAACAAAATTGTTTTACTGTTCAATAGTGTCTATGATTGATGAAATGTTTTGGCTATTTCCTCATTATATTCAAAACAACATGCCGAAGAACCAATTGGTGGTGGGTCGATGGGTAGAATTGACAGATAAGTGTCCCGGTTAATTTCTTCAAACTCTGCTTTTGGCATAGCTTTAAATTTGTTTGTTGATATGGGTTTAAGTTCAAACTTAACAAGCAATTTTTCTTCTGGTAACATTTTTACTATTTGCCCTGGCCACCAGTCATTAATGTTAAGTACAGATATCCAAGTTCCTACTTCAATGTCAGGTTTGGAAATTCTTTGGATTAATGATTGAGAATTCTCATTCCTATGAGTATATCCCCACATCTTTTCTCAATATATTTGGAGTTAACTTCTGAAAATACTTTGGCATCATCAACATAAAAACTGTGCATTCTTCTGGTGCCAGGTATTGATGTGACTGAGCTCCATTCAACAGTTGCTACCATATCAGTTTCAGGTACCAAAAGAATGTTTATTGATTTAGCAATGACTTAGAAATCATAGGCATTAGATGACACATATTTTTACTTCTCCCCCTATACCATCTACTGGTCCTTTTCCATGCGCTGTAGGAAAAAAAATTCTAGCTAGCAGTCCATGTGGTTTTTTAAATTGCTCACAAGGTTATACTTATTTTTAAATTGGCTACCACAACCATGAACGTGTAAATGGTATTTTCAGTTTGTTCTTTATGTCAATCAAAATAATTCTGTTAAAGATGAAAACTTCCTTTTTGTGCAAATGGTAATGGTATTTTCAGTGTCAAATTTCAGGTGTGTAAATGGTATTTTCAGTTTGTTCTTTATGTCAATCAAAATAATTCTGTTAAAGATGAAAACTTCCTTTTTGTGCAATGGGTTAGGACATCCGAGACAATTATGCTACACTTCTTCCCAAACCTTATAATATACAACAGCTGCAAATATAGTCACTTGCTCTGGTGACCAGTGAGCTTTCATGATTTCATTTTGTTGTTTCAGGCTATAATTTTCTGCAAAATCCTCTTGAATGATAATCTGACTTTCTGTCAATTTCTCATTTAGATATTGCATGTTTTCTTGCTGCCATTTTACATTGTATACATGCTGGGCAAATGAGTGCAGCTGTTCTTTTAGAACTTGTGTCTCTTCAACTAAATCTGTTTCAACAGCTTCCTTTCTTACTTGACCATCACTGGTAACAAATTGAAAATAGCTAATTGGTATGTCTTCAATCAAATTCAAACAAGGTTGAAAAGAAATAAAGATATGCAAGTACTGGAAAACTGAAACTAACATCTAAAAGTTAAATTTGCATTAGTTTTTTTAAGTGAAAGTTTCATTTAACTTTAAAGTTGAAGTTCTGGTTGTTTTATTTTGTGTGCAGACAAATTTTAAAATAGAAATCCTGTAGACAGAAAACATCATTCTTGCCAAATGTAGAGTCCGAAACAAAATTTTAGAAATTCATAAAAAATAACCGAATTGAATAATAGTGGAAATCAGTTAACAATATTGTAACACTTTTGTTGGAATTTGAAAATATTGATTTTGGTAAATATAAAATCATAATTAAAAATTTTAACAATACTTTTCATTCTAATTTTGTTACGGACTCTACAACCATCATTTTCACAAGCTGTTAATTTTTACAAAATACATTTATCAATTAAAATTATTAGCCATAATGGAGATGTGCCAGAACATTATTTGTCCCCACTTTAAGTTTTGGTTTAAAAATCTGGTCAAGCCATTAAAAAATTAAAATTTACTGTAGAGTCCGTAACATTGAAAACTTCGTTTTTGATGTTCTAAACGCAATTCTATGCATAATATGAAGTAAAAAAAGAAAATAATGTGATATTTATGTCCTTCAGAATGTGCTCTCTCAATATATGTAATTAATTTTTAATTTTATTAAGTTTCGTTACAGACACACCTATGTCTCAAATACTGTGAAATGCCCCTGAAGCAAACCATAGTTCATAATATTCATAATTTTGTTTGCGATGCAAAACAAATTGTTTATAATAAAACATAGAAATTTATTAACTTACTTTATTTATTTAAAACCAAGGCATACTTTCAGAATTTTCAATTCTGTCGATAACTTTTGAAGTTAAATATTTGGTCATTGACATTGAATATGTGTTATTTATAAAGTGTATGTGGTAATTTGAGGTGGTGTAGGGAGGTTGTAAAGTAGCCACCAAAAGTGATAGAAGCGTTGCCAAAAAGTCGGTATCAAGGCTGTACCTTGCAAAAAAATAATTTTCCAATGTATCTTTTGCATTTGTTTAATTAAAAAAGCCATACATAAATTGTAATCATTCCACTTCTACTTTTTAATTAATGTGAATTGGTTTGGTAGTGTATGCACTCAAGTGTAAATGGTTGCAACTAAAGTAGTATGTTTAAAATATGTTGTGTAACTGGCGAAGTAGGCAAAGCACGCATTGTATAGATTACCTGGGCAATATATAAAGTGCTGGCGTTTTGGGGAAAAGTATGAAATGATTAATATTTCACGCATTTCCTAGGTATTCTATGCAATTCCAAAATTCAAACCGGCAAAGTAAAGAAATACTCCAGCTAATGATGTTTCTAATGTTCTGTATTTTATTGGATACTAGCCACTGCGTGGCTAGCCGGCGCTGCTTGTGCAAGTTGTTTTTCTGGGGTTATTGGTTTGTGAAGCAAACCAAATAGGAGTTCGAAGCCTATTGGATAACAGCCATAACGGAGTTACCTGTGGTGTTGGTTTGCTTCGCAAACCAAAAGGGCGTTGTCCGTAACAGTTCTTTTCGTGTAGGTCACATTGCCCGAGTAGTGATTTGCTTCGCAAACTAAAAAATATAAATATTTAATTGAAAAATTATTTATTAAAACAAAATAACAAATGTCAAAGAGATCCAATCGGTGTGCCGTCACGATCTCTTGCTAATATATATATATATAAATATTTAATTGAAAAATTATTGATTAAAAGAAAATCAAGATATCTGAAAAAAGAAAATTTTCCACAGATTTCAAATCTGGTGAAATTTTTCATCTATCTTTAACAATCCCGATTTTACAAAAAAGAACCAAACAATGCCAGTCAAAATGTTCGCTGTGGAATCATTTGAGCGGAGACTACACATTCCCATTTAATTGAGAGCGGAAGGTAAAAAAACTTATCATGGTTTCAAAGGCTGACGTCAATAGTGATGATTGTGACGTGACATCATGGAAAAAAGAACTAAATTCTGATATTTTCCCCTATTTGCCAGAGCGTGACGAAAAGAAGACCCAAAGGAGATCCAAAAAACTATTAAATTCATTTTAAAATGTTCTAGATTAAATTTTAAAATTCTGGCTGGACTATAAAATTGCAAAAAATTCAGACTACTTGTGCCAAATTTCATTATTGTAACTGTCACAGATCTATCAGGACTCGGCAAACACACACACAATACACGAACTTCATTTTATAATTGTACATATGTTCTTTTTTCATTTATGTGTGTTTCATGAAGGCTTTTTTCATGATTATTTTCAGGTTTTACTTTTTTGTAAGAAAGACAATTAAGTGAAATGTGAAATAAAATTATTTCCTTCCTTAATGCAACAAGTTTGTTGATATTTTATTTCTCTCATTTTCCTCAATAAGAAAGTCCTATACTTTATTTTGTATTTCTTTCTTTTTCTATAAGTCTTTCTAATAAAAGTCCTTTCATGACTACTTTTAATACTTTCCCTAAATAGCAGGGTGTAAAAAAATCAATTAATCGGATTTATTTTATTTAAATCGGATTATTTTGATTTAAATAAGATTTTTCTATTTAAATTTCTGCAGGCCCTAAACACTGTTTATATAATAAATATATATAAATTTGTAAAATAAAAAATTGAGTTTGTGACATGACATGTAAACCAATATTTATTTTAAGTAAACAATCAGAATTTGTGACATGGTAAATCAATATTTACTTAACATTTATTTAACTTTAAAACACAAGTTGACATCCTACATAGTTTTTCTTGAGAAAATTACATCATCATGTTAACAAATTTATCAGCAAGTGTAAGTGACAGACCTAAACTATTGTCTGAGAATAGAACTCAGAAATAATCAGACTATAGTAAATTCTGATTAAAAAAAAAAAAAAAAAAACTGCCTTGCAGCAATAATAATTGTATTTTCACTTAGTTTTAATTCATATTGGATCTTTCTTTTTTTCGTGCTGACATTTTAATGGCTGTGTGTGAAAATGTATATTTCTACTCTTTTAA
This sequence comes from Metellina segmentata, assembly GCA_947359465.1. Taxonomy (NCBI): domain Eukaryota; kingdom Metazoa; phylum Arthropoda; class Arachnida; order Araneae; family Tetragnathidae; genus Metellina; species Metellina segmentata. The sequence goes on from OX375880.1 coordinate 104,667,567, forward strand.
TCTCTATTGCTAACTACAAGAATAAGCAAACACAGAGGTTCCCAAACTTATCCAAGTGGTGACACCCTTAAGATAATTATAATTTTCTCTCAGCACCCTCGTCATCATGTAATATTTATCTGTGGTACGTTATTACATATATATACACATTTCATATTTGTAGCACTTTGAAAAAGAAATTAGAGAATTAAGAACATAAACATAATTAATGTAACTAGTATTTAAAATTCACACACAAACACTTTAATTTTACTTAATAAGAAAACATAGGTTGGTGAAAATATAAATAAAACAAATAAAATTACCTTCATCATGCTCTTGGTTGGGGAGTGAACCGATTTTTGATAAGTGACCGTAACCCTTTTTTCTGTTGCTTAGAAATAGCTTAGATTGGAGGTTACGGGAGCTTCGCAGCACCTCTCATCTCTCTACGCGGCACCCCAGGGTTCTGTGGCACACACTTTGGGAGCTAACTAACAAATGCCTCAAAAACTTTACTTCCCACTTGTGTTTTTTTAGCCAATAAAATCAGTCACCTCTTTCGTTTATAATTTTGAATCAAACTGTTGTATACTTCCTTTAAGTGTTTATATTATGAGTGCTGTTAATCAGAAATGTTTATACATTACTCTTCCTGGCATTTAGATTTATGTCATGTGTGTTTACATTACTGTTTCCAGTATATAGTATATTCTAATAAGTTAAAACTGGCTGTTGCAATCTTTTGTCATATGCAGTAATTGACCCAATTCCCTCTGATCTGGGTATAACCATTAGTGCTGAAATCCCCATGAGTGCAGAAAAATTAAAGCATTTGACCACTTCTGTCATTTTCCTATAGTGTATTTACTTAGTTATAAAAATGTAAGATTAGTTGTGATTTAAATCAGTGATTTTAATCATTGATTTAAATCAAGTGAATTTAAGTCAAGTGATTTAAATCTTGACACCCTGCTAAATAGCATATGTCATTCAATATAATGCCTAAGTATTACAAATCAAGGGAAAATATATAACGTAATAAAATAATTAGGATATTTCATTCTTTGCCACAAAATGCCTGGCATTCTGTGTGTTGCCTAGAGATTCTATACAATGCCTGCTTTTCATACATTTCTGGTAACATACATTCTTGATCAGGGTTAGAAATTAGGAGCAGAAAATCAGGCATCAATGGCTCCAAGTACAAAACATTTACATTTGAAAATCAAAGTGAATGGACTTGAATAAGCAAACATATTCTTCATTATTGGGAGCAAAAATATTAGAACTTCTACCGAAACATATTATATGACAGCGAATATAGGTTAATTGTTCGGAATTTGGTTCTAACAGACCCAATTATTCAGAAAACTTAGGCATCAAAAATGATAACTGGGTCTAAAAAACTCAGTTGTCAAAAGAAAATTTAAGGATTTGTTTGGATGCAATTTAAAATTAATTTTGTTTCTGTGGATTTGTATAAGCAGTGGGATGACTAAGGTATGGACTTTGGATTTTGTGATACACTTATTTGAAAGTAAGATAGGTACTTTAAAAGTGAGAAGAGAGAATAGAGGAAGCTTGTTGAAAGGAAAAATAAACAGTTGATGAGCGTAATTTGGGCCAGGAGCAATGGATTTGGAAGAGTTGGGCATTAAAAAATTAATGACCGGATCCACAAACTCAGTCATCAAAGTGAAAATTATCGTTGTAAAGTATGACTAATTATTGCTAATTGCATGCTTTGCTCTGGATTCGAAAAGGGTTTATCTCAAAGTATGTTAATTGTTATATTTTTGATTTTTATGTTTGAATGACATGTTTTGAACATTTTTTTAATGTGTGACAGAATAGAGGTTTTTGCCCTTTTCATTGAAGTAAAATAAAATATTTAGTGCATGTAAATATTTTAGACTTTATTTGTGCAAACTGATCCATTAATCTATTTACTTAATTTTCCAGGTAGATACCATTTGATCAACTATCAGAATGACATCTGCAATGGAAAGTATCCTTTACTATTAGTCATACATCGTTGTATTTTACTCATCGGATTTTTGCTTTCCTTATTTAACTTATTTCTGTAAATTACATCTTACCAAAAATTTATGTTCTTAAACCAGTAACTATGAAAAAAAATTTAATAAAATTTGGTGACCACACAAATTGATTTATCCTATTGACTTTTGATCATTCAACTATTAGTTCCTACTAACTTGTCTGAATGATTTGTAGAGCTCTAGTTCCTCAATTGTCACCAACTCATAAAATGTTTTAGATCTTTTAGCTTCTTAAGGTTAGGCTTCAGAGGTTGCTTAGTATGTAATTTGAATGTTCCATATTTAGCAATATCTTACCAAAAAATTTATGTTCTTAAACCAGTAACTATGAAAAAAAAAATTTATAAAATTTGGTGACCACACAAATTGATTTATCCTATTGACTTAATCATTCAACTATTAGTTCCTACTAACTTGTCAGAATGATTTGTAGAGCTCTAGTTCCTCAATTGTCACCAACTCATAAAATGTTTTAGATCTTTTAGCTTCTTAAGGTTAGGCTTAAGAGGTTGCTTAGTATGCAATTTGAATGTTCCATATTTAGCAATATCATCCAGCTCTATAACTCAAATCAAGTGCATTTAGACTAAGCGGTAAAATTTCTGAATGAATCTTGTAACTGTTGATTTTAATTATATTGCTTATATTCATAATTGCCATTCGACTATAAGCATATGATGGCAATTTGTGTGTTGTTGGGTCCATTTCTGAGTCGGATGTGGCTGAATGCTTTTTTTACAGATCTTTGGTAATGTTTGTTATTTTTATTCTATGAAGCTGTTCTTCAGTGCAGCTACTATTGCACTGCAGATGGATAGATCAATTATTCATGAGTTTAATGCCCAGACAGTAACAATATCTGCATTCTGATTTTATCACTTAATTTTCATGCCCTTAAAAGTCCTGTTGTCTGTTTCATGGATATTGTGTCAGTGGTTTTTCTATTGGTGTGAATTTTACAAATTTGTTAATTTGTTTGTGACATGAGTTTGAATTTGTTTGTGACATGCATTATCATCAGTAAGATTTATTGGGATTTCTTCAGTATTTTTGAATCTCTGTCTTTCTTTGCCAATTGAACTGCACCTTCATTTCTTCAATGTCCATGTGTGTGCGGAGTGTAGCTTTTCTCCATGCACATCAGTTGGTATAAAAGTGAATGGACATCTTGGGCAGATTTTCAGTTGCCATTTGCGATTGCTTCTAATGCAGATCTTTAATAACTAAAGATAATAATTCTCTCGTTTTTCTGTGTTGATGAGAAATTTAAATAAGTTTTAAGAGCCTTATTTATATCTATGAATTCACTGGTGAAATATTTTGTGTTTCAGTATTGTATTTTTTGCATTTTTTCTATTGTTTTTTGTAATTTCTCACCATCTGGAAGCAGTAGGAGTACCCCAGCACCACCTTTATTCATATTCCTTTGAGAAATATGTGAATATAGATTTATTTCCTTTGGCTTCTAGTATCTAATTAAGTTACCCCTTTTTATTTTTGTGTAAGGAAGGAAAGTTTAAGTTATATCCTTAATCCACACAGAGCATCTGTTCAACCTGAAGTTTGCTGCAAAGGAGATGGAGCGAAACTCAAAGAGGTGTGAAAAAGAGGAAAAGGCAGAGAAAGTTAAACTAAAGAAGGTAATTGTTTTATACTTTTATGATGTTGCATATTGTGATGCCTGCCCAGACAAGAAAGAATGTTGGCCAAAAAGACTAATAGGGTACCCAAAAGACATAGGTGGGTGTGTCCTGTGTCCTTGAATGGTTCTCGGGGGCTCAGTGGAGGAGAAAAAAAAAATTACTGGGGAAGTGACTCGAGAGTTGGACGCTGAGAAAATGGATGTATGAAGGGTCCTTTGATGTTATGTTCATGAGGTACTCAAAAATGTTAATAAATATTTTTAACAAGTGCACACCAGTAGAAGCATCATTCTCTTCACTATTCTGCCCACTATGCCAATTATGATGTCCCTTTCCTTTCTCTACCTAGTACTAGAGAATGGCATTTCTACCAGTGTACACTTGTTAAAAATATTTATTACCAGTTTTGAGTGCCATAGTTTGTGTTCTTATGGCTTTGAACAATTTCATATATTTAGTTTAAAAGCAATTCATTTTTCTGTCTCATGGACATAACATTGAAGGACCCTCCATACATCTCTTTTCTCAGTGTCCAACTTTTGAATTCCTTTTACCCCAGTCAATTCTTTCCTTTCTCCTGCTTGTGACCTGGATGATCATCCAAGAACACTCTGTCAACATTCCTTTATGGCCAGAGAACCTCATTGACTCTCAATTGATATTTAGATATATCATTTACAAAATGCATATTGCTCTTTAAACACCAGAAATCTAAAGTGATTTTAATAAATTTTACTCCATTAAGTTTTTTTTATGCACAAATGGGGAAAAAATAGCAAACAAAAATTTAGCCCACCAATCCTTCAGTACTTTACCGTGGTAATTATGAAATTTTTAGTTTTATAAGCTCTGACATGAGTTGAATTTTTAGTTTTGAATAAACAGCTATTTTAAAACCAATCTTGTTATTCAGTACTTATTAAAATATAGTACGGCTATTTTGTTCATACCATTCCTTAAGTTATTGTCACGGCCAGTGATGGATGGGGTGGTGGTGAACCTTTTGAGCTCGGTGTGTCCTAAAACTGGAAGATACCTAGCTTAACTCGGGTGCCATGTCACATTTAAAAAATTCCATAATTTTGCTATATTTGCAGACCTAGTAAAAAAGTTATGTTTTTGATATATTTATTTATTAAAAAGGCAAAAACAAAGAATTCTTCACATTAATGACTTTTTGGTTGCTGAAAATTGTATTTGCTAAATCTTCAATTGAAAAGTGGTATTTCATGCACCTCAAGCCCAAGCAAGCGTTACTAACTTCATCTGTCAGTCATTTTCTTTTATTGGTTTAAACATTATTTAACACAGAGTATAACCTCTCAACAAAGTATAGAGAGGGAAAAATTATAACTACCTAAAGCCATAGCTAGATTTTTCTAGGTGCTAAAAGTGTTCAGTAATTGGTTCCAAGCACTCCAAGCAATTTCTTTCCAGATTCCCAAGTTTGTATCTGAAGTCGACAAATACTTGTCATGAAATTCTTCAAATTGCATCCATTGGAAACCATTTAATTCCAAATACTGTAGACTACTGCATACGGATACTTGATTATTTTAACTGTCTGTTCCAGGCTTCTAGTGATTAAATATTTCGCTGCATTAGTCAAGTAACAAATTTACAAAATGCTGGTACTTTATGTGCAAGGGGATATATTTCATTTTTTACAGTTGTGTTGGCCTCAAAATATGTTTTTACTCTAGGAAAGTACTTAAAAGTTAGTCTCTAAATTTCATTTAAAAGTTCACCATCCCTCAACGATGCATGTCACCTTTGACACGCATATTATAGGTTCGCCATTTCAGATCTAGGCTTTGAGATACACACACCTCAATTAAATTTAGTTTTCAGCCTGCATTTACTTATACAAATTATTCTGTATTTGTACTACTCTAAATTCGGAAATTATTTGATAAAAAAAGTTATGCCATCAAATAATCTAGTCAAAATATGACAAAAAGTATAAAAGACTGTTGTGCAATACAATATAAATCTTTAGAATTCTCAATGTATTACTTCATTTAACAGTTAAAATCGGAATCCTACAACCAATTTCATTTCACACAGCTTCTCAAGTCCCAGATTTCACTTTCTGACTTTCACTGTAATCAGTGTTGCGAACATCCATTTCTAAATTTATGCCCCAAACCGTCCTTATCATTAACTATGCAGTTCTTTCTCAAATTCAAATGCTAAATTTGTAATGTTTCATTGCAGAATTAACACTCAAGTATATTACATATTCAGACTAAGTATTTCCCCTAATTTCCAAAGCTTCCTTTTTGTATGCAGTTTCGAATTTTAAATAAATATTTTGCTAAATTCTACTCAAAATTCTTTACATTGGTGTATTGCTTTTTGAACTATCACTATTGGACATGTTTTCTCAAAGAAACAGGTTTCATTGAAAGGCTTATTTCTTCTTATAAAATCTTAATAGAAATGGCAGACTCCTTGGCAAAACTGACCCACATCATTAGGTGTGTATGCAAACTACCCTAGCGATCTATTTTTTTCCATGGTTTTTTTGCCTCTGATAAACATGAGTGTCATAACCTGAGGATGCCTAAGTGATTGTTCTACTTCTCCTTCATCCTTGTTTTTACAATTACTTAGCATTGACTGTCTTGTGTTTGGCACAACTTGGATAAATATGTCTGCAGCACCAAAAAGCACTAAACCAACCAACCCTGCAAAAATGTGCAGAATGAAATCCGTTGAGAATTTGTTCCAAGAGAAAGTTTGTTGGATTTCATTCTTTACATTTAGCTATTGGAGTGATTAAAATGTTGTGGTTGTCATTCAAAGGAAATTATTTCTTTATTTGAATGAATTATTATAATCTCAACTCTGTATTTTATTTTTGAAGGCAATACAGAAGAGTAATATGGAGGGAGCCCGCATCCATGCAGAAAATTCTATACGCCAGCATAACCAAGCCCTCAACTACTTAAGAATGGCATCCAGGGTGGATGGTGTTGCAAGCAGAGTCCAAACAGCCTGCACAACCAAGAAAGTAACCCAATCCATGGCTGGAGTTGTCAAATCGATGGATGCTGCCATGAAAAGCATGAATTTAGAGAAGGTTAGTGACATGCATGAATTTGAGCTGTTCTTTTATTTAAGTGCCTTAACCTTCCAAGTTCCTGAGTGCAGTACAGAACAGTTTCTGTGTGGTGGATAAAATATTTGGTCAACCGGAAAGTTCTGCGCGTTTTCAAATGGAAGTAAGCTTTGTTATTATTATTTTGTTACCGCTGTTAAGGAGTGACCTTGATTGAAGCAGATGTTTAAATTCGGTCTTTCCTACTTACACTGCATAATTATAGCATGGGTTGTGGCATAATTTTTGTTTCACTACAGTGCTAAGAATGGAGAGCCAGAAAGTTTATTTTCGTCATATTATGCTCTTTTATTTTAAGAAAGGAAAAAATGCTAGTCGGACTGCTCGTAAAATGTGTGCTGTATATGGGTAAAGTACTGTTTCTGAGGCCACAGTTCGAAGGTGGTTTGATAAATTTAAGTGTGGAAATTTCAGCCTCGAAGATGATGCCCGCTCTGGACGACCATCCTCTGTAAATGGCTTTCTGTATGGTGGAGCTACAAAATCAGACAGTAAATTCAGATAAAAAACAGTTCTCAAATGGCAATATTAAAAGCAAAAATCGAAGCAAAGCGGCAAGAACTGACCAATCGTCAAGGTGTTTTCTTCTAGCATGACAATGCGATGTCCCACATTTCACTGAATGTCAGACAAAGACTTATTGAGTATGGCTGAAATGATTTGTGTCACTCCCATATTCACCAGACCTTACCCCTCAGATTTTGACCTTGTACCATATGGTACTTGCCGACCCTTTTCCCTAACACGTGGACGCTGGAATGTTTCGGAATGCGAAAACAACTTTAGTCTGCACGTGCGGTTCCTCGACGGCCCATTTGATCCATTCACAGCTGGAGTTTCCGTCGGTTCCCCAATCTCGGTATCTGGGATCAAGTTTTTGCGGTGGGGGACTCAAGTCGGCATGACAGACGGTTTTCGAAGCTGTGTGGGGGTGTTTCTGTTCGGGAGAGGACATAAATATCTCTAGAGGGCTCGGAATTCACCCCCCTCTCGTTGTCAGCGGCGGTTCAGCGAAGCGAACGTGGATTTTGATGGAATTCGGACTCGAGATTCAACGAGAGACAGACGTCTCTGTTTTGCCAATTTTGTTACTTTGGCTTCAGGCAGGTTTCGGTTGTCGATGGCTGTGCCCATAATTATCTTGTAAATATTTATGTAAATAAATAGTTTAATTTTAAATCGGCTGTCCGTCAAATTCTTACATGACGGTACAGCTTATTATATTGGTGGCAGCGGGTGGGATAGATTAAAACAGCCTCGACAAGTAAATCGAACCTGCCGTTTTGCCTGAAAGAGAAGGCCGATAGAACTTCAAAACCAGAAGTTCGGATTGTCATTTCCGCTGTCGGATTGTCACTTTCGCTGAAACCATAGAACTTCGAAACCAGAAGTTCGGATTTTCGCTGGAGACCGTTCCCTAGTCTTAGAGAAAGCGAGAAGGAGGTACCGGAGTCACCGACCCCATCCATCACCGAAACGGAAACTCGTCGCAAGAAGTTCTGGTTTTGGTTTCGAGTTGCCGGTCCTTTTCAACGGAGCGTGAGCGGAATCGACGGAAAGTTCGACAAGTCCTGTTCATCAGGGGAATAGATTCTCCACCGGTTCGTCCAGAGATAATCTTGATCGGCTATTATAGGTTCATCGCGAACCGTTTTTTTCGTCAGTGGCGCAGTGCTAATTGTGCGCGTTGTGGAAGAGGTCGAGACGACCTACACCAGTGGGCTTTCAGCCGAAGAGTGTTTTTGTGGGCTTTTTAGCCGAAGATAGTGCAGTGCAGTGCAGTGTTTCCACCCGTGGTCCAGCCTGTGGACAGTGGTGCCAAGTGATCCAAGTCAGCAGATACAGGTTAGTGCCATTTCCCTATTTTGTCACTGTGACTAAGTTTCAAGAATTGTGTAATAGCTAAAATTTTGTTAATCTCAATTAGTGTGGTCACTCCAAAGGGAATTGATTTAGCTTAAGTATCTTTTTTTTTGAATCTGTATTGTGCATTTTAGAATTGCTAAATTATTGTATGTTGTGAGATTACGGTATGTCGTAAAAAGTATTGAATTGGGTGTTGTGCAAAAGAATTGAATTTTTTGGTTTTTTTTTGGCAATTTTGAATTTTCGAAATGGCGTACTTGGGCAAAGGTAGGAAACAAGATCTAGAGGAACTAGCGGAATTTTTGGAAAGAACGGTTACTCCGGGATTAATGACATCCCAACTTAAGGAGTTAATCCTCTCGCACGATTCCTACGATGAGGAATACACAAAAGTGGCGTTAGAAAGGATTATACAGGAAAGACGGGAGAGGGAGAGGCAGGAAAAAGAACAAGCAAGTAAGGATAGGGATAGGGAACAAGAAAGACAGTATAACTTTGAGCTTGAAAAAATTCGGATTGAGGCATCCCGACGAGAACCCCGCGATCACGTCGACTCGTTAAGATCCCAGGGAAAACCACGAATAGATATTTTAAAACTGGTTCCCAAATTCGATTCAGACCAGACCGACATTAGTCTGTACCTGATAATGTTTGAGCGTCAGGCTAAGAGGGCTAACATTGAGAAAAAAGACTGGGTGTCTTGCTTACAACCGGTATTGCCTCTTGATATCGTGCAGATCATCGCACGCGAACCAGATGAAGTAGCAGAAAACTATGACCACGTCAAAGAGCTTCTGCTAAAGCGGTATAAGTTGAGTCCCGAAATTTTTCGCCAAAAATTCCTCCACCATAGCCGAAAACCCGATAGCACTTGGAAGGATTTTATTTTCGAAACCCGAAATTATCTGGAAGAGTGGATTCGAGGGTTGGAGGTTATGGACTATGAATCTTTAAAAGATTTAATGATAACGGACCAAGTCAAAAGACGTGTCCCGTTGGAGGTGAGGGACCATTTCCTCGATGATTGGGCTAAGATTAAAGACCCCGGCAAATTAGCCGAACTGCTAGATTCCTACGAAGACATTCGGAAACCCAAAAGAAAGCCTTTCGAAAAACCCAAAGGAAGTACGCCTTTCCCAGCGAAAGTCAGAGAGGGGAAATACCATCCTGCTCCCACTCGAGGGAGAAACGATTTTTTCCCGCCTAGTTCCCAGGGAAGGAAATTCGACACTTTTGACCGGAGACGCACGCCGCGGTGTTTTGAGTGCAACGCGAGCGACCACCTAAGGCCAAATTGTCCGAGGTTGGGGAATAGGGTGACAGTTGAATCGGTAAATAGACTCGGACGGGAAGCCGAACATGAATTATTGATGCCGTATGTACAAAAGGGATCTGTAAACGCTAAAGAAATAAACATCCTTCGAGATTCGGGTTCGACCTTGGATTTGGTACACCGGAATTACGTGGATCCCAAATCCTACACGGGAGAGATCGTGTGGATTCAGCAACCGCTAGACTCCTATCAAATTTCGTTACCCTTAGCGGAAGTGAAAGTAGAAGGAGGTTTTGGGTCAATCACTACCAAGGCAGCTGTCTTTGCAAACACCGCCGATGTGCGACGATACATCTTAGGTAACCGAACAGCTCAGATTATTCGCGAATTAACGGGATATGAGTTCTCGGAAACTGAGCAAATTAATGCCGTTCAAACGCGGTTACAGAAACGGCAGTCAGAAGCGAATGTTTTGGGGGAGGGGGAAAACCCCCAAGTAGTTTCGATTTCGCCCTCGCCGGGGATAGACAAGACAGCTACAGAATTGAGTTTGGACGAACCGCTTGTTATTCCCGTGGTTGAGGCAAGCGGCACGGAATTGGAGCTTCTGGAAGTAAAGAGAGAGAGGAATTTAAGAAGGCGCAGGAAAATTGCCCTAGTTTGAAAGAGGCGTTAGAGATGGCGTCCGACCCAAAACGAAATCCGAGGGTGGTAATCCAGACCGCGATCTCAAAGGTGCGATCGGAAGAACCGTTGGTTCTTCCAGTGGGGGTAGCAAGTGAAACGACGGGAATGATTTTCCTGGAAATACCGAATAGCAGTAAGGGAAAGATAACGGAAGGTGGCCCAGGGTTAGAAGAAGAATTAGAGGTGTCCGTTTCCGTTCAGGAGGAAACTTTTGAAATAGGTCACGTGGGCCAAAAGGGGAAAAGGAAAGAGTTGCTAGTGAGTGAAGGGGTGAAGCCAAGACCTTTAGCGTTAGGTTCCGGAGCCGGATCAGATTGGGACCCACAACTTACACCGTTAGTGTTTTCCACGGTACACGTGAGCAGCGTTTACGCCCCGGCAGAATTGGTGCACGGGAAGAGTATAAAAACCTCAGACACCTTGCGGTATGAGAAATGGTTAGGACCCCAGATAAAATTGTCACGAGATTGGCAGGAATGTGAAATCGGGAGGGTATTGATGATTTTGGCAATGCATCGACCAAAAAAATTGGAAATTCCGCGATCGAACACCGATCTGGGAAAGAAAAAAACACTTGAACGCCGACAGTCTGAGTCGCACTTTTCACGAAAATTCAAAGAGCTAAATAAAATGTAATTGAGGAAGATTTGTGTTGTATAGTGTAATATTATTGCGAATCATGTTTTGAGTTGAGTGAAATGGAGATTTTTGTAGTTATGGGCATTTCACTTAAATGTTTCTTTTTTCTTTCTGGAGATTTTAAGTGCTAAAATTGTGAATCATGTTTGCTCGGAGTGAAATTGGTAGCCTTGTAATTATGAAATATTCATCAATGATATCAGTATCTTTTGCTGAGGATTTTAAATGTTAAAAGTTGTAAACTGTGTTTTGCGTATGGTGGAATTGATTTCTTGTATCTATGTTCTTCACTCGAGTACTTTTCGCTGAAAGCTACGTGCAAATTTAAATTATGTTTTGTGTAGAGTGGAAATTAATTTTGTGTTTAGGATGTTTTCACTCTGTCATTCTAAACCACTGTCAAGATTTGTAGTCTTAAAATTGCAACTCAGGACGTGTGTTGAGTGAAACTTAGGAATTTGGTTTTCGCTTAACAAGATTGATATTTTATATATGTTTTGGTGTATTTTGGTTGGTTTAATGAAAGTATTATTATAGTTCGTATGGTTTGTTTATTCTGGGTTCGCTTAGCGAAAATATTGAATTTAGAAATATGCTTTGTTGTATTTTTGTCTGGTTAATGGAATTTGTATAGTTCGTATTGTGTATTGAAATTTTGGGTTTCGCTTAACGAAATTCTTATATGTGATGTGGTTAATGTGATTTGGTTTTAGTTTTAACGAATTTGGTATAAGTCTTAATGTTTGGTGTTTATTTTGTTTTTATTTTAATTTGGTATTTGAGCCTTGAGTGACCATACTGTAAGGGAGTAGAAAGTTACTCCGGTATATGAATTTTAAATTGATTGGATTTAACTTGCCTTACACATATTCTTGAGTCACGGTTTCAGGATATGGTGGTGGTAAGTGATCTGTTATTCTGAATTGCCAGTGGGTGATTATCCGTGCGTCTGTGGATGCGTACGTTGAAAACTTTTCACCTTTGGGAAAAGTTTTTTCAGTAGTGGGGGCGGTTGTACCATATGGTACTTGCCGACCCTTTTCCCTAACACGTGGACGCTGGAATGTTTCGGAATGCGAAAACAACTTTAGTCTGCATGTGCGGTTCCTCGACGGCCCATTTGATCCATTCACAGCTGGAGTTTCCGTCGGTTCCCCAATCTCGGTATCTGGGATCAAGTTTTTGCGGTGGGGGACTCAAGTCGGCATGACAGACGGTTTTCGAAGCTGTGTGGGGGTGTTTCTGTTCGGGAGAGGACATAAATATCTCTAGAGGGCTCGGAATTCACCCCCCTCTCGTTGTCAGCGGCGGTTCTGCGAAGCGAACGTGGATTTTGAGGGAATTCGGACTCGAGATTCAACGAGAGACAGACGTCTCTGTTTTGCCAATTTTGTTACTTTGGCTTCAGGCAGGTTTCGGTTGTCGATGGCTGTGCCCATAATTATCTTGTAAATATTTATGTAAATAAATAGTTTAATTTTAAATCGGCTGTCCGTCAAATTCTTACATGACGGTACAACCTCTTCTGGTCACTTCAAAATTCTCTGAACGGCCTGGAGTTCTAATTCTTTAGAGACTGTCAGCCTAATGATTAAAAAAAAATTTTCAAGCTGCAGAAAAGATGGCAGAAAGTCATAGAACAAAATTGTGTTTATGTGATTCAATAAATTTTTTTTAATGTTTTTGTACTGCTTCGTTGTAATTTATCTTAAAAATTGTGCAGAACATTCCTGGTGACCCAATATTTTGAGGAGCGAGGCATCCTGGGGTTATGGTGATATGTATTCAGGAAACTTCTCAGTTAACGGCTCAAACATAACCAGCACTTATGAACAGCTTCTTCAAAAGACCAAAATCTTTCTTGGTCTCTTTAGAACCTACTGCAACGTTTTTATCGATGGCTATGTAATCATACATTTATATGCCCTGCAGGACATCTACTTTCATTTATGATTTCAAATAAATTCAATAAAGTATAAGGTCAGAGTCCTCACTTTTAATTTCATTTTGTTTGCCCTCAGACACAAATCCTGTGAGTTTAAAGACTTTTCCAGTAATATGCTATCCAGAATAGCATTTCGCTACCAGTAAATGAGGGTTTTTAACTGCCTCCCTTGGTTAACTTGCTTTTTGGGTTTTGCAAAAACGATATAAATAAAGGGCCAGTTTAAATTTAAATAAAAAGGTTTATTTACATAAGAAAGGAAAATTAAGTAGAGTTACAGAGGGTAAACTTGATTAAATGGGTATTAAGCATCTTGCACACAAATGGTAAACACCAGGGTAGCGAGATGCATGTTTTTGGACAACCTGAGCAGGAAAGCAAAGTGGCTCATAGTCTCTCTTCAACTACCAAAATACTTGTGGTGCTCATGGCGCCATCTCTTGGTTGGAGAATGAAATGAAATCTATGACTGTCACAGGCTTAGTTATATTGCCAGTCTATGAAAGCAAGATGGGACTGAGGCAAATGGACAACTTAAACTAACTGCTTACCAAGATTTTGCAGTGCATTCAGTGTTTTTCACAAAAGTTATTAAAGATATTTTTATTATGTTTTATGTTTTAGTGACAGTTCTCATGTGGGTGTATTTTTTTCAGATATCTTCTCTGATGGACAAATTTGAGAAACAATTCGAAGACTTGGACGTGCAATCAGCATACATGGAGAATACCATGAGTCAAACGACCACTGTTACTGTTCCTGTCAATGATGTAGATCACCTCATGAGACAAGTTGCTGAAGAGGCTGGGTAATATTTTAATGTTATTGCTTTGAGCTTCGCGTGGTACTGCATTAAATGTTTTTATACCCTTTTATGCAATGATTAATTATTATTGATCATATAAATAACTGAGAAATAAGAATGAATGAAACAAATGCCAGACACTCGACTTTGTCATTTGCTATCTGGCTTCCAAATACTTCTGTACTCTATTTCTAAAATTATCAATTGCAGTGCAGATGGCTCTGTTGAGCAAGTCGTAGGGTGTGTACTATTCCATAAAATAATTAGCAAAACATGGATTTGGTAGGCCATTCATTGGACCAGAGCCTGTTTTGGGTCTACCTTACAATGTTGTTAGGGGGACTATCAAGGTTTACTTCTTGCTGAGTCCTACCATGCATAGCATCAATCTAATGATCAAAGACAAGCCAACGAGTTCAATCAAAAATATCCCTGGGATAGATCGAGGGAACTCCTGAACTTTAGCAGAAAAGAAATCAGGGTAGCTATTGGTCTTCTAACTGGCCACTGTACCCTAAATAAACACTTCAACCTCATGGGTGTTATAGACGGCCCATTATGTAGAGGCTGTCGAATGGTAGAGGAGAGTTCTATACATGTTCTATGTGAGTGTTGACTGTTACTCTGCACAACGATTTGAATATCTGGGATACCATTGTATCAAACCCTGGGAACTGTCAAACATTCCAATCAGGTGCATGCTGAAATTTATTTTGGCAATCGGTCTTTAGTGAATCAGCAGGGGTCTCAGTACATTAGACTATTAGTCGCGATGTTGGCACTCTTCGGAGTCCCCCCTTCAGTAAGTCATTAGTCATTCCATAAAATACATTCAGGAGAGTTGACAATATACAATAAAATAATTATTTACATGCCTACTATCATACTTAGTCAGGAAATGACACTCCACTACTGAAGCCTTCCTTGGAGAGTCTGGGAAGACGTGACTGGAGGCAAGAATGTATTCTGAAGCTTTATCCTTGGTAGTCTTTCTATTAGGCAGTGTTTGAACAACTTCATTCAAAGCTTTGAAGTGTGAAAAAGCAGGGTTTCACAGCTTTTGGGCGATCTTACTCCCTTTTTCGTGAAATAGTCCACTCATTTCCAGCTATGTTACAATGAGCCGACACCCATTGATGCCCTATCTCATCAACTAGCTTATCAAGGAGTTGTCTGCATTGCATAACTCGTTGGCAATCTCCGACTACTTTTGACTATTTGAAGACTACTTTTATTGCAGCTTTAGAGTAAGAGGAAATTAAGTACTAAGTAACAATGCAAAAGTTGGATATGAGGCGTTGCGTATACGAAGGGCGATCTCAACAAATGCTGGTTTTCAGAAAAATGCATTAAAATATGGAACTCTTCTACTCTTTGAACGTAGGGTAGAAACAATCAGCCCTACTTTTATATGGTTAGAAAAGGCAAACTCAACAAAAAATACAAATTAGTATATTACCAGTTACTATATTCCATTGCAACTGCTTATGTACAAAATAGCCTAATTTTTGAAAATTTTATTAACTACAAATTTATTTTATTTTTCAATTATTTTCACTTTTAAAGATAATACAGAAAATCTAGGTAATTTTATAATTTTTCTGTACTGTTACAAATATTTCTATGCAATATTACATCTTATAACATGTAGTTTTTTCCACTGGTTAAATATATATGTAGTTAACAGTGTATTTGAATGAATGATTGGATATTTCTGTTTCAAAAACCCTACCTATTGCCTGAAAAACCTCTACCCAATTTAAAGAGCTTATTTTCATGGGGTTGAATAACGAAATAAAGGTTTAATTGTGTAGTGGGAATAGTTCTCTAAAATGGAATTAAATCAACCAAGAATGCAAATCTAAAATGCTCAGAAAATATATATGTGTAGTTAATTTGTATCTTTAATATTGATAAAATTGTCATATTTGTAAAAAATGGTTGATAGCATAACTTTGAAAACATTCTGAAAAATAGATAATTACTGGAACATCCATGAAAATCATGTTTGGAATTCCTGAAACATCTCATCAGAGGTTGGCATCTCTGTAACTATAAAGGTCTACATTACTTTGGCCGTTTCATATTCTTGAAGGAATTTCAAAAGTAAAATAAAAGTAGATGCTAAAATTAAAATCATCTGAAATAATTAAAACTTATAACCAAACAAGAACCTGTTTAATTCCTTTACTTTTATTTATATTTAAAATCCTCGTGATATAAGCTATATAAAGCTAACTCGTGTCAAATAATATGTTTCATTAGTATCAGCTTTCTCTAAATTGATTAATACTAACTATTTGAACAATCTACTGCAATAACTCAAAATTTATTGATCATTGTATTAGTCATAAATCTACTTAGTCTTGAAAAAAATTAAAATTTGGCAGCATAATGGGTGACATGTGTGCACTGGAGTCTAACATTAATTTTGATTAATTAGTTATTTTATTCATCTATGTGTTTACTGTAAATGTTTTCAATGGGATCTTTTAATCTTTGTGACATCTAAGTGTGAAGTGTTAATATCTTTCAATCACTCTTAGTTTCAAAAGCAATTAGAATTTAAGAACAGTTGGACATCTCTGGCACTTAAACATTTTCCGTGGTAGCTTAGTTGGAAGAGTAACGCATTAGCAACCAAGAGGGTTGTGAGTTTGAAACCCAGTCCAACCAAAGACTTGTGTATGTGGGGAATGGTGCAAGCTAAATCTGTCATGGCCACAAATATCCTCATATTGATGTCATGTGGAAGTTTTGAGAGTGGAGTACCAGTTCACACACACACACACACACACACACACACACAGATGTTGACCGTGTCATCTTACTGTGTTTCAAAATTACAAGTGGCTGTCTTCAGGATTGATTCCTGACTCGCCCATAGCCAATTGTGTTGCTCCAGTACTACGTAATTAACTACCCCTATCTGCCTTAAAAGCAGTACTTAGATACTGTCTCAAAGTTTACTTTGTGAGAATGTGTACACAGTGTAATTAATGATAAGTCCTGGACTTGATGAGTAATTCATAACTCAAAATTTATTGGTTATTGTATTAGTCAAAAATCACATTTGGGGTCTTTTGGATTTGGATTATTGTATTTCATTTACAACAGATTGTTGCATTTATATAGTTTTGAGTAGATTGTAAGAGGGAAGAATAAATGGTTATTAGGTCGCAATTTTGTGTCATACATGCAAAACTATTTAGAAAGCTTCTTCATGAGAAATGATGGTTAGATCTAAAAACTAGATCATCAAAAACAAAATTTAAAGTTGCAAAAGAAGACTAACGACAACAAATTTCTAAGCCGGATTCAAAGTTATTTAACTTTAATTCTTCACTTATACTTAAATATTGTATTGCTTTTTTAAAGCCATGTCATGATTTGTAATTTAACTTAATATACAATAACTGTCATGTTTATTTGACCACTCTTAATAACATTCTTTTCTTTTAAAGTATTGAACTGGACCACCAATTACCAGATGGAGGAACTGGAGCACTTACATCTACAACTGTTGCCTCGCAGGAGCAGGTATGCTATTTCTACTTTCTAGCATGCATTTTTCAATCATACATTTGATAAAATTCAGAATTTATCATATTGATTAAAGATAAAAAAGGGAAAGATAAATCAGTATTTTCAGGGTATTGCCACACTACAAATGACAAAGCAGTATCACCCCCCAAAAGTTTCTCATGAAAATCCTTACCAACTATGCCAGTGTCATATTCAGATGAGGGGGTGGTTGCGAGTTTCATGAAAAAACATTGGTTTCTTATATCACGTCTTATTTCTTACATCACCTAATAATATTCACGAAATAAATATTACAGATGCAAGAATATTGTGTTTTCTTTAAATAAAATAATCGAAATCCTCATAAAAATCTGCTATACCTACATATTGCTTCATGACTTTTTTAAATGACTAAAAAGTTAATGTCTGGAAACAAAACTTGACAACCATTGTAAAAGGACTTTTATACTATGATCAACCAAGGTGAACCACTTTTTATGTATACAGTAATATGTTACTATAAAATTCAGTCTAATGATCAAATATAAGATAAAGATTAAAATAAAACTTCTTTAATCCATGTATGGGGTGTATTACCTGGAAATTGTATACTTTCAAATTTGGGTCCCTCCAAAATGAAATCCTACCCAGGTTACCAAGACATACTTTGCTAGCTTCATTGCAGAAACTAAAGATGGTGCAAAACTGTTATTTTATTTTAACAAAGTTAACTATTATTGCTAATTTGTGTTTAAAGTTATTGTCTGCTGATATTAGCAGTTTTGCTATCACTTAAGACTCACAGTTAGAAACTGAAATTTATGATTAGTATTTGTGATTAGAAATTTACATTAAATAGTTGGTTCAACTTTTATCAATAATTTAAATTAACCTGAAGTAGTTTTTAAAAATTAGCAATTTCAACGTTTTATGTTTATCAAATACTTTTTATTACTTTCAATTTTTTAATTTAGAATGCTTTGTTGCTATCAAAAAAGGGCATTTATTGGTAATAACTGATATTTTCAATCACAGTTGTTGTTTTTTAGTAATAATACTGTTATTTAAACTGCTTTAGCCAACCCAGCAACCTATCTCAAGTAGTAACTATGTAAAAATAAATTAGATGCATGTATCTGAACTAATAATTTCTTGAAAAACTTTTCACAGGATTTTCACTTTTTTCTTTTGATCGAACTGTCTAGTTTAAACTTTATGCTATGATACAACTGTTTTACTGTTGCAATATAAAAAATAAGTGATAGTAAGCAGTAGTATAAATGTTAATGGTCCATGGATCATTCTGCATGGATAAAGCAAATATTGATGTGTGAAAGTTCATTGCATCACACACTGGGCACTATTCCTTAGATATGGATTATTAGCCTCGAGTTGCATGTGATCCATCACTAATTGTTGCCGTCAATTTAGTCATGAAAAAGCCAAGATAAAATTTTAAATAAATGAAATAATAAAAGGAAAACGGCAACAAGAACTAGTCTAAAATAAAGACATACAAACCTCAGGATGCAAAATGAAGCTAAGCTGTATTGCATTACTGTAAGGGTATATCAATAATTATCCCCTTTGCTGTTATGTGATTCTGTTGGTAGTATTAGCATTTTTGCCATATGCATTACTTAGCAAGGTTTCTCTCTTATAACTGCTGCCTAGTTTTGAAGTTACTAGGCACTTGTGTGCTGCAATACAAAACTAAAACTGCCATATCTATAGCTTAATAAATTAGTTTTAAAATTTGAAAATACCAAGTAAAAGCTTAGAAGGCACTCTTTCTTATAATATAATTAATTTTTGCGTGAAGAAGCTAGATGTCTTTCTCTTATTGTAGTTAGCAATTAGTGATTATTGTTGGTGGGAAAGTCAGTCAGACTTAAAGAAACAGGTATTTGTGGTGCTGCTTAGGTGATTTCCTCTTTTGTTTGCCTGTCATGAAAGCCTATTGTGTTCTAGTGCAATGTTGATTCAACTACCTAACCTGCCCTATGGTACTCACCCTTGTTTTCCAGGGCCTAACAAAAGTCTTTTGTGACTAGGATAAGATGACTCAGCCAAGGCGTGTTTGAATTATTACTACCTTGTTCTTCCATTGAAATACCATAAAATAAAAAGGATTACAAATACAAAAATCAAACATTCTTGACAAAAAATTACGAAGGTATCTACTATAAAAGGGAGTATTTGTCTGTCTCTGTGTCCGGTATGCAGTGTCCTGACGAATCTATGGCACTTACAATAATGAAAATTGGCACACAGGTAGTCCGAATTTTGTGTCACACCCAAATTTAATAATTTAACCTAGAACATTTTAAAATTAATTTATTAGTTTTTTTTTTTACCTTTCTTTCTTTTCTCTATAATGTGACAGCGAGGATTTTGCGATTTTCGACCGCTGACGTCATATTTTTTGTTTGTCTATGGCACTTACTATAATGAAAATTGGCACACAGGTAGTCCGAATTTTGTGTCACACCCAAATTTCATAATTTAACCTAGAACATTTTAAAATTAATTTATTAGTTTTTTTTTTTTTTTTACCTTTCTTTCTTTTCTCTATAATGTGACAGCGAGGATTTTGCGATTTTCGACCGCTGACGTCATATTTTTTGTTTGTCTATGGCACTTACTATAATGAAAATTGGCACACAGGTAGTCCGAATTTTGTGTCACACCCAAATTTAATAATTTAACCTAGAACATTTTAAAATTAATTTATTAGTTTTTTTTTTTTTACCTTTCTTTCTTTTCTCTATAATGTGACAACGAGGATTTTGCGATTTTCGACCGCTGACGTCATATTTTTTGTTTGTCTATGGCACTTACTATAATGAAAATTGGCACACAGGTAGTCCGAATTTTGTGTCACACCCAAATTTAATCATTTAACCTAGAACATTTTAAAATTAATTTATTAGTTCTTTTTTTTTTACCTTTCTTTCTTTTCTCTATAATGTGACAGCGAGGATTTTGCGATTTTCGACCGCTGACGTCATATTTTTTGTTTGTCTATGGCACTTACTATAATGAAAATTGGCACACAGGTAGTCCGAATTTTGTGTCACACCCAAATTTCATAATTTAACCTAGAACATTTTAAAATTAATTTATTAGTTTTTTTTTTTTACCTTTCTTTCTTTTCTCTATAATGTGACAGCGAGGATTTTGCGATTTTCGACCGCTGACGTCATATTTTTTTGTTTGTCTATGGCACTTACTATAATGAAAATTGGCGCACAGGTAGTCCGAATTTTGTGTCACACCCAAATTTAATAATTTAACCTAGAACATTTTAAAATTAATTTATTAGTTTTTTTTTTTTTTACCTTTCTTTCTTTTCTCTATAATGTGACAGCGAGGATTTTGCGATTTTCGACCGCTGACGTCATATTTTTTGTTTGTCTATGGCACTTACTATAATGAAAATTGGCACACAGGTAGTCCGAATTTTGTGTCACACCCAAATTTAATCATTTAACCTAGAACATTTTAAAATTAATTTATTAGTTCTTTTTTTTTTACCTTTCTTTCTTTTCTCTATAATGTGACAGCGAGGATTTTGCGATTTTCGACCGCTGACGTCATAATTTTTGTTTGTCTAAATGCCTTTGGAACCATGCCAAGTTTTCCGATTCTAGCGTGTTTTGAATTACGTTGTTGATAATAGCCACTGGTTTAGGAATACGTAGCAATCATCGCGGGTTGGCGAGTGTCAGCGAGTAGTGGTCGCACCTGACCCCCATGAAAAGAACTGTCACTGGCAATGCCGTGCTGGCAACACATTACTTATAAGAGGCAAACTCTTTGCTAAGGTGTCAGTTGCCACAGGATCTACCGAGAGACATAGCAGTCGCTTGTTTTCGTATTCTCACAGGACACGATTACCTGCAAAATCTACTCAATTGGATTGTCAGATTCTCTAACTTATACCCTCTGTGTGTGGCCTTTCAGGCACAACAGGAACCCACCTCAATAGTTAACCTGTTCTTACTTACCCGCACCCAGCATACCCAAGATAACTTTTTCTTCTTTCATACTACTACTTAGTTCCCCAATCCCTCCTTGTTTCTGTTCACAACATTTCTTTGCTTGAGGTTGTCTTGTGTTTAACGCAGCTTGGCTAAATATAGCCCCTTGTGCCATACAACCCCATAGCAACAATCAACTATTTTTAATGAAATGCGTTAATGCGAACTCAGTTATGCGATGTGTTATGTGAACTCAATAATGCAGGGTTCCCATGGGTCAGGAAAAACCTGGAATTTAATTTCGTGCAAAAAAAACAGGGAAAATTACGAATATTTGTCTAAAACCTGGAAAAAGGCCTCAATAACCTGGAAAATGATTGATCATGACTTCTCAGATGCTTTGGAGAAAAGTAGTCAATAAGATTTGTACAGTTTCGTATTACTTTATTTTATGAATTGAATTTTTCAACCGAATTTAAAAGAAACAGCTAATATTTAACAGGTAAAGAATTTAGTTTCGTCCACTGGCTTAAATTGAAGAATATCAGGCTTATGATGCAGTAAATCACAAATTGATTTAAATCAAATATGTTGGATTATTTGAATAAGTTATTTTAATGCAAAATTAATAGTGCTTTGTGTATTAATTTTTGCAGTGTGTAATTCTTATATTGGTTTTTATTATTGGCTATTAAATACTTATTTCTTGGTTTTTCACCTTTAAAATGTTGTGATGTGCTTAAGTATGACCTGGAATTTTGTAAAAAACTGTCTTACAAACAGGTAAAGTTGAGGAATTTTATTTCTGAAATAGAGTGGTAGCTGGGAACCCTGTTAATGTGATGTGTAATGTGAACTCAGCTCTATGGTGAACCAGGTTAATGCAAAGGGGTTGACTTGAACCACCTTAGTAGTCTTATAATAAGTAATTTTTAATTGACTGGGTATTAGGAGAAATGTTTATAGCTGCATCATGGAAAATTATTGACTCGCCCTCACAATACTGATTACATTGTTGTATCCATGACGATTTGTTTGTTCTAATCTTTTCTCACAACTGCAAGATTAACTTTATCTTAGTGGATTTGTGTGCCGTTTTAAATGTCTGCATTTATTTTCTAAAGGTAGGAAAAAGTTTTTAACACCATATATTTTATTCCATAGGATGAACTGGCTCAAAGATTAGCCAAATTACGGCAGAC